>JABFFJ010000005.1:0-335607 GCA_013623715.1 Fusarium verrucosum
CGTTTGGTCGGAGCTATGGTTCAATAGCCTGGTGGGTGCGCGAAACACTTAAGGTTGAAGGTTCAGGCTGTGCTTCATAGAAAAACAACAGGCTCCGAATGGACGTTGTGCTTGAAATGGAACCTTGGCCCCGGGGTGGGGTGTGGGGTGTGGTGGGGGAAAGAGGCATAGCCTTTTGCATCATCTTTGATGTGTGAAAACATAAAGGCCGTGATCTTGGTCAAGACCAGTGGTTTTCTGGCTACTTGTTAGTGATGGGTCTATGTGAAGAAGTCTTGTCAGACTTGACTAACCTTGCGAGAACATTGGTGTTGCTGGCTCGTTGAAGATACTAGAGCAAATGCAGTCTTTTGTAACCTCTGAATGAGCCGTAGCGGCGCTTGGTCTGGCGCCAACGTCTTCCTGCAAGGTGGTATGTGTAACTGTGATTTGTGTCAGCTCAAGAGCCCAACGCCTGGTTTTGATGTGGGAAGACTATGTGTACCAACCTTTGAAATCATAGCTTCCGCTTGGCATGCCCTTCTGAAATCTGCAGAGTGCGTCGTACAGAGGTGACGCGTAGCACAAAGGCGGGGCTTGGGGCAACGCAGCGGCTTTCTTGGACCGACTGACGTGTCCAGGGTCAAAATGAGAAGTGTAGTTCGGCCAGTGGTCTTCTTCAGACGGAATGTGAGCCGACAGAGAAGATCTCATATCGTTGCACAGTTTTTCAAATCCGTTGAATGTGAAGTTGTGGCTGCCTGACGCGTGGAAGGGGGGGTGGGAAGAGGGGTTACTGCCATATCTCGCCTATCTCATCTGCTGATGAGATGGAAGCTATGGGATGAGCATGAGGAAGATGAAGGAATGTGACTAGACTTGTGCTTGTGTTTTGGAAAGGTGGGCAGGTGGGAAAAAATGAGAGTGTGCGGTAGGGGCAGAGAGCGAGGGTAACTAGGCGTTTAGCGACGCGATTTTGAAAGTATGAGAAATCTGACACCAGAAATGAAAAGAGAATGTGTGTTTGCATATGTTTCTCGAATATCGTGACAAATAGAGCAGGGTTGAAAAATGACTTGTGGTTTGGGAGGATGAGGAGGAAAGATGACGGGAGGGCACAGGAAGCTTGGTCGGAATTACGGGACCCAAAAATCACAACAGGGGAGGGGAAGGATTTGGACCAACCAGCACGTGCCCTAATCTTCCGGGATGCCCCCAATGGATCTCACTAGGCCAAGACATGCATTTCCAGGTTTTGAGAACTTGAGTTTTATTCACGGCTCATCTTGTGTATATCCCTTGAAACCAGCAATCTCATCTATGTACTTGCAACCATGCCTCGTATAAAAGCCCCTTCCAATCTTCCAGAGCTTGTCAAGTCGACTTTTACAAAGGCTCGATCTGAGGGTGATCTGCATTATTTCCCCACCCAAGTCACCATCCTCAACGTTGATTCCATCCCAGTACGTCTTCTTGGCCATAAGATCGAAGCAGTGGGGGTTATAGAAGCCTAGAGCATCAATGCTAACAACAACTCAGTTCCAACTACGCTTCTCCCCCTCTCTAGCCAACAAACCCAAGCCTCCGCCAAAAGACCTCACCAAGCCCAAGAAGCCCTTTAACCCCTTCGAGAACCCCCAGCCTGGTCTCAAGGTCACAGACCTTGGTTCTTCGCATTATCTCGTGCTGAACAAGTTTGCTGTTGTTCCTGAGCACTTCATCCTTGCTACCACAGAGTTCAAGCCTCAGACTCACGTTCTTGAAGAATCCGACCTGGAAGCCACTCTGGCTTGCATTGAGGCATATGAGGCTGCCAGAGGAACTCAAGTGGAGCATGACCACAGCGACGGCACATTGAGTGGCGGAGATGGCCTCTTTGCCTTCTTCAACTGTGGTGATCACTCTGGAGCCAGCCAACCTCATCGTCACATCCAACTGCTCCCCATTGCAAGAATGAAGGATGGTCTCGAGGCAGACACCCCCTGGACCGTTCTGGCCGATCAGCTCAAAGCGAAGACTGCCCCTTTCACTACCTTTGCTGAAGATATCAAACTAGGCATGTCTGGAGCAGACTTACACTCCATTTATCTTCGACTATACCGCAAGGCTTGTCAAGCCGTGGCTTTCCACACCAAAGATCCAACCCACACCCAAGAAGCACCTGCCGAGGGCCCAACAAAAATCAGTTACAACATGGCCATGACCAAAGACACACTTGTAGTTTGTCCCCGTCTGGCTGAGGGTGTGAAGCTGCAGAGCCAAGATGGTGATGTCTTGGGTACGCTGGCCCTGAATGGCACCCTGCTCGCTGGAACAGCGTTGGTAAAGAACGAATCTGAATGGGACGCTCTCAAGAAGGATCCGGAGGCACTGCGCAACGTTCTGCGGGACATTGGAGTACCTGCGGTGCTTGAGAACAGCGAGATACTTCATTTGTAGATAGGAACGCATTTTCTTACTTAGCTAATACAAGATTACTTGCAGAATCCCTTTGAAACTTCCCCTTTCGTTAAGACACCTACCCAGAGGTCAATGTCAAACCCAATCAGTTCATATCATCTCCAACAAGCTCGAGGGCAGAGGAACATGGCAACAAGTCCAAGGCGCCAAAGTTCAAGGAACAAGCTTGTGGCCAGCACGGTATTGCCTTAGTATCACCATGAACCATTGCGATTAATGTGACGGGCACCATATAAGTATGCGAAACCCATCAACTTCAAGCCTTAAGCTACAGAAAGGATAACAAGGAACATACGATAGTAACAGGACTTCCGATCCATAGACTGTCGACTTCTACGACCTATCCTCTTCCCCACCCTCCCCAATCTTCTCGCCTCCGTCAATAAATCCTCAACACTTATATCGACTGTGGCTCCCTCGACCGCCAGGCTACTCCAACACTGCCAAGTTCCATGTTTTGGACGGAATCCTTATCGAAGTGAAGATCGAATTGGGGAGGTAGACGCATATAAGCCCAAGGAGATTATCCAGGGGGTGTAAATGGCCAATGCGTAACGCAGTTGGTACCTTGGCTTGAACTCAACTTATGGAAGCCGGCTCATTGTGATACAGCTCACGTGACATTAAAATGTTGCCCTGTCTCTTCCAAGCCTTGTGATGATAGACCCAAGGATTTGCCACAAGTCGCCGTGTGATTGGATAAACCGAAGGTACTCAATCTGCTTAGTAGAAATAGAGAGGTGGAAGTCAATCCGGGTGTAGAGGCGGCGGAGTACAATTTGATCATGATTGCCAGGGATGGCGAGAAATTCCCGGAGAAGAGGTTGGCATTGTTCTTGTATTCATACGTCATTAGTGCCACTTCTCTGTCAAGAGCCAAAACTCGATATTTCAATAGCGAATAGTATTCCAGGTTATCATAATCACGAAAGTAAAAAATGTCAAACACACAACAATGGGGGCTTTCCGCCTGGCAAAACAAGTAAAGTGCCTTGCTTTAAATAAGTAATCAGGATGCAGTATTTTAGGAGTCAAATACATGTCACTTAGGATAGAACAATTACTGGTGAATCTTGCTTGTTGATTAAGGTGTGCTAACTTATAAGACCCATTGCTTCACTAACCGGACGCCGAAACCAAAAGACAATCAACTGCTTAACCCCGAGCATCCCGTGCTCGACTGACGTCGCCCCAGGCCCTGTTCTCGTACTTGGCCGCAATGGCCTGGGCAGAGAATTTATGCGAGGCCCCAAGGTCGGGCATCAGCTCTGCGACCTTGGTCCAGAAGCCAGGAGTGCCCATGGTCGCGTCCATGCTGGTCTCGAGAATGGCAACAGCCTGGTGCATGATGACAACCTGTTGAGCCATGATGTTAGCATAGTGTGTCTTGTGTGGTAGGGGGTGGGCATCAACTTACGTCGACGTTCTTCCACTTGGGGCAACGAGGTCGAGCCTCCTTGGGCTTGCTACCACGGCTCCAGTAGCGCAGTGTGCTGTCAGCGACTTTCGCCAAGGAAAGACCTGCAATAGGTCGGATGTCGGCGTAGCACACATTGTACGTGCGAAGGAGCCTGACCATGTCCTTTTGTTGGCTTCGGGTCTTGGGCTCCCTGAAGAGTGAGGAGGGGATGGGATTTCTCGGGATCTCCGGGTAGTTATCGAGGAGCTGGTCGACCATCGCAAGACGGGCTTTCATCGCTGAGGCTCTACCAGGGCTGATGTGGGCAGCCTCGGTCTTTAACATAGGAGCCAGAGGACGCAGCTGAGCCTGAGGGTGGGTCATGCTTGAGGTGGGAGGGTTCAGGTCGCTCTGAGCAGGGTGGTTGGCACTTCTGTAAGGAAGGTTTGCAAATGTCTGGGGAGACTGGTCGAAGTTGTTGACGGCGCCAGGGACAGTGTTGAAATCATATCCGGCAGGGGCAGGGTAGAAGGTGTATGCGGCGAATGGGGGGATGTAAGGAGACATGGTGTAAGGATCAGAAGAACAGCTAGACGGTGACTGTGGTTCAATCTTGACGGGTAGATCTAGTAAGCTCTCTTCTCCAAGTTAGCTTTGAACGACAAGAACATGATATGCGACAAGAAAGGCATACCTGGGTAGCTGATGCTGGTATCGTTGCTTGAAGTGTGGCTTGAAGGTGAAGGGCTTGACTGAGTAGTGCTTGAAGATGCAGGACTCGACTGAAGATCGAAGCACGAGTAATCCTCGATACCGTCAATGTTGTAAGGGTACAAAGAAAGGTTGTGATAAGAAGGAGTGAAGAAACAAGAGAAGCAAGAAGAGGTTGGGGTGGTATACAGAGGGGCAAACGGCCCCTCATCGGCAAGCATAAAGGATTCCATTGTTCAGTTTGGTAGACAATAGAAATGTAGACAGCAGCAAACGTGGACAGCAGTGACCGAGTAGAAGTCGAAGCGTAATTGGTTCTAGAGGAGCCCTATTGATTGAATTGTAAAGAGGAATGTTTGAGAAAGGTCGAATGGGGGGGAAGAGATCCCTTTATGTTCAGGACAATGATAGAAACAATAGTTCACTGCTCAAGCTGCTGCATTACGCATCCTTGGCTCGCCCTAAAGTGAGTCTGAAGATAGGCCAGGTCCGAATATGGGTCCTTGCAGCGTAGTTGATCGAATGGGGAACCAATGGACAGCACAGGGCAACGAACCACAAATAAAATAGAAGAGACTGTCAAGATGATCTACCAAGTGAAAAGTCAGGTGTGACGTTACTAGCTACGGGATATAATGAAGAAGCCATCCGAGAAGACACAAGATGGGTATATGCATGCATGCACCTGTGACCTAGGGCTAGAATCAAAATGGTACCTTGCGTATATTGACAAGCCCATCATCAAGCTGCATATTACCCAGTTGCATGACTGCAGGCTGCCTGTCCAGTAAATTCTGTCGTAGAAAATCAAAGAAGTTAGTTACGTGCGGTGTCGGCATCCAGCATCCACATCACCCTTCCAGACGTCACCCCGCAAACAAAGACGACCCAAGTTGTTGTGACGTTTTTCTTTTCACTATCTTTCTTTGTGAGAATATTCCATCAGCTAACTTTTGCGTTAGGAATTCACCCCCTGTTTCCCGTCGAGTTCCCTGAAGCAAGCAAACAGGGCAAACGAAACCTTGCGCCATACGAGCCCGTTTCCGCTCCCGTCCTCTCCTTTCTTCTTTCGAACCCAGAAAGTCCTGATACTCTGACGGAGCGTTTGAGATAGAGTCCCGCATTATTGGCTGTGGAGGATGATGCCGCCTTTCCATCTCTGGTTTTGACTGCATATCCAGCTATCCAGATCTGAAGGGTTTCACGGCATTTGACCTGCCTCCTCGTGGATACCCGCTTTGTGGCGTTGCTGTGGGTCAGGGAAGATAGACAACGGTCGTGGTGTGCATCCAACGGTAGGTAGATGCATGGCTTCCGGTTGTGTGGCTCACGCAATGTGACAAGACGCACCTCATACGCTACAAGACCTTGATCCTGGGCCGGGAACTGTCTATCCTGCCTGAACTAAACATGCACAGATCGACTTTAGGAAGTTCTACCATCATTAGTCAACATGATCTTCATACTAGTCAAGCCTCGTGGGCTGGTACACATGATGAGATCCTATCGTGCAGAAAGCCATGTTCTCCTACGATTCTTAAGCCGCGGAAGCTATCTTGATTTCAAGATGCATAAGGGCTTTACAGGGTATTGCGACCATACCCCAGTGGGATAACCTTATCCAGAAATCTTGCTGACCATATTCAGTGTGTACTCAGGCCGATCTTCGTACTGGGCTTGTCACGGGTCGCAGACTTTGACAGCCCTGGTCTATGGCTGTATGGCACGGAAAGTCAATTTTCTTTTTCTTTTGCCTCCTTGGGTCTGGAGCTGTCTGTCTGTACCTATACGGGCTCTGGGACGTGTCACGACCATTGTCTCCATGCTAAGCGGAAACCTTCGCTCCCGTAGCTCGAGATGCAGATCTCGACTTTGGGAAATACCACAATTATTCTCAGCGAACCTGAAACGGAAGCAAAGACCACAGTAATATCGGCAGCGGGAAGACTCGACGGCGATGAAATTAGAGGCAACGGCTAACGGGTTCCAGAGTATGTTTGCAGAAGATCGAGTTCCCGTTCAGGACATGAACGCCACAAATACGACGAAACAGGACGGTCCTGTCACTCTACCTCCGACGACGTCCATCATACCTCGAAGATCCCCTCCATGTTTGCTCACATCATCGGCTATCTAAGATAGTCTATAGATGGACAGATAGCCTCGCTGCGCGAACCAGCTCCATACATACCTTGCAGAAGCATACGACATCTCCACATCACGGTACTACAGGGGCTTTGCATTGGATAGAGACCAGTTCGGACGACTGCACATTGACGCTGTTTCTCCTGAAAGAAGTAAAGCTACGTTCGGTCTTGACAGCTCTCCCGTCTTCTCGCGGGGGGTGGGAACCAACGCATCAGCAGCGAGCTACATGCAAGGAGCTTTTTTTCAGCAGCTTTTCGCTATCGGTTCTTGGCAGCTTGCTTTTTTACACCAGGGGGACTGACTACAGGTGCAGACACGGCCTTCTTATGTGGCCTTGTCAGGATCAAATACACGAGACACAAAAATCACTTGATCCAGAGCAGCTGCGAAATGCGTGGTATCATTCCGCATATCTTCCTGCTGTGTATCCTTCAAGTCGTCACGACCGATACACTTTGCTAAGTTTGGACATATGTATACTTCGGTTCAGGGGCCCGAGACAAGGACCACGTTCCCAGAAAGCTACCTACACGTTTTCTTTTTGGCTGGATCAGCCGTTGGAGGAAACAAGGCTTGCAGGGGTTCTCTGACTAGCTGGTGGCTGGCTGTCCAATGGAGATTTAGTCTTTGGTTCTGTCGCGTTGCGTGCATGTCAGGATCGAACCGAAGCCCCGGTTCGTGGAAACACGGGAATGATTGGATCTTGATCGAGCCTAGTTTTGCCCCGAGAACAGGTTATATGTGATGGGTATTATGCATGGATAGTTTGCAAGCTTCGTTGACGGCTTGTCCGGGGGTTTCTCCCCGTCAGATATACATCTGACCATCTACGATGCTGATCTTGGATCGATCATGTTCCATTGCATCCAGCCTGCCTAAGATCAGGCTCCTCTGTGTGGGGCATTTTCTTATTATTTATGTTTTCTTCTTTATACTAGGACGAATAGGCGTTGGCGATGACTTCAGTTATGTCTCTCCTACGTATGCAGTTGTCAGCAAACGTTGTCTCTCTCTGCAGCGGGTATTAGCAATACCTACAGTACCAGTACCCCAGAATCACAAAAGCATGAACCATTGACCCCCTCTCAAATTTCTTATTGCAGTTTAGTCGACAACAATTGGATAATGCCTGTATGTTCGACAGAAGCAAGCCCACCCCAAAATGGCATCAGCTACATTTGTGGCTTTAATCAATCTCCAACCACAGGTGGCTTCTCCTTTCTTTTTCTTGTCTCTTCTCCCCTTCTGACGCGTTCGTACTCCCAACAGAAAAAGACAAAGATAGAATGTGGAGGGATGGGCCGTACCGCTCACACCGTCCTAAACAAGTTTGTCTTTAGTTTGAACCTTTACTTCTACAGCGTGGTGGTAGTGGGAAGTGACAGATTCCACACAGTATGTGGCTGCTTATTAACTTGGTAATTCCAGAAGCAACGTTGTTGAGTGCGTTGTTGGTTTCTGCAAGCCTTCGGAGTTGGTCCCCCCATGTGTGTAAGATGGCACACTCTTGTGTGTGAAAATTTCAGTCAATGTACCGGTGGTTGTAGCTGATGAGGGTTTGAAGTTGCTGGTTGTTCACTCGGCCGAGATCTTTGGGTGGCGGTTTAGGGTAGGCACCTAGCTTAAGCTTAAAGACAAGAATGACAGATGACAGCTCATGAAGTCACCACACAAGACACTAGAATCAGGAAACGAGTTGGATCAACTTTTGATGTATTTGAGAAACTAACTCGTCTCAAAACCCAGCACAACGCGCGTGACCATTATCGTGCAACCCATAAAACTCCGCTCATGTCCTTTCTAAATACAACCCAGTTCCAAGTGACAAACACCCAATGAACCCATACAACAACAATAACCCCATCCATCTCATCTATAGCCTCTCATCTCAGTCTTCCCACTCTTCGTCTAGTTGGTCAATCAGCCTGTTTTCGGCATCTCTATCCTGTTCTCTCCGGCTAGGACTCGAGTGTACTTGTTGGTAGCCACGTCGAATGGCCATGCGTCGCAGACAAGCCGTGAAGCAGTAAAAACAAAGTTCCTATAAAGAAAAAAGAGAAGATCCCCACCTGTCAGCCCCAGGTCTTTTTTTTCCCACACAAAGAAAGGGATGGCAAAAAAGGGAGAAGCAAAAAACAAGACTCAGGGAGAGTATCGCTCGCGCTTGGAGCCGGGGAGGGGACGACGCACGCAGATGAAGCTCCAGATGCCGGCCCACAGGCTGTAGTTGGGGAGTTGGCGCCAGCCCCGGGCGTGGGTGACTGTCCGGTTGTAGAAGATGCCGCCGAGGAAGTATACCAGCACCGCGATCACCACGATCAGTCCGAAGATGCTGCCTGGGCCTACGCTGCCGGGCTTATGCGGCTCGGCGTGGGCGCATGCGTGCGATGATCGGACTTCAAAGAAGTAGGCGCATTCGTCGGGGTCCGTGCCGACGAAGGAGATGCTCGCAGAGGTGGTGGTCGGATCTCTGTCGCAATGGAACGAGATGGTCGTCGACTTGCGTCTTCGTTTGTCCTTACGCACAGGCTCCTCCTCCAAAGGCTCTTCGGGCTCGGGGACGGGTGTGTAAGATGTCAAGTCGTCCTCGTCCTCGTTATACGAATCCACCTGCGATGTTGGTGATCGCTTGTAGACAGGTTCCGTGATGTTCACGTCGGCACCGCAGGGTGATCCCCCTGTGTACTGGAGGACCAGCTTGCGACCACGACTCTGCAAGTCCATTGACTCGAAACTGCTCTGTATTAGCGGGCGCATTCCCTCTGGCGCATTGACACCGTGTATATTCAAACCAACCCTATCGAAAAGACCTCGCCGCCGACCATGTAGTATGCGCTCACGTTCGGCCACAAAGGGGGCTCGACGCCGACGACATTTGTGACGGGCTCCACGACAGCACCGCAGATGTTTAATGTAAAGTTTTTGCCGTAGTCGTAGCCCTTTGAGAAGTAGTCCTTTGTCACGGCGTACTTCTTTGCGTTCTCATCGGGCACGACGGCCATGTCGGGCCGTAGATCGAAGAAGCCGCCCATTCCGGTGTGTGATGTCGCGGTACATTGCGGGACTTGGATCGTCGTTGATGGTAGCTCTGCGGTTTCGGCGCTGACGGCTCCGATTATGGATAAAGCGTATGGCAATGTTTGGAAGCGCATGGTGATGGTATCGATGGTATATTGTGTGTCGATCGTAGAAGGGAGATTGGAGCGAAGGAGGGCGAATGGAATGGAATGGACGTCGTGTCCTGGGAGACAGATCTACTGCCTGGCCTGGCCTATAATAGGTTCGCGATAAGTCCTGTCATGAAATGAAAGTCACAAAAAGAGGGATAAGTAAATGAAGGGACAGCGAAGCGAAGCGAGTAAGCAGAGTCACGGGAACAGAAGCGAAGAGAAGAAAAACACAAACAAAAGAGGTTCAACTTGAGTGAGAGATATTGGCGATGGATGATGGATGCTTAGTGAGAAGTTGATGTCTATCTGTCTCTCTCTCTCCTTGATTGATTACGCGTTGTGGTCCCGTCCCCAGTCTTGTTACATCCCTCCCAACCTCAAACTGTCTTTTCCACAAATAGCAAAAGCCGCCCTGGCCTTTGCTTTGCTTTGCCGTGCCCTGCCTTGCTTGGCTCCTTGTGTCGGAGAATTATCCGTACACTGAATGGTCGACATAGGGGGGGCTTTAAGTGTGGCGAGCTGTGTGGTTAATGATTGGCTCGATGAGAGATTGAGGGACATATCGGGACAAGTATTTGTCCGGGCACCATTTACATCATACAGCGAGTGACTCTGCGTATCCGTAGTGTTGTTAGAAGAGCTGTCCAGGCTCTGATTTGCCAATTGGTCAGAGACACGACATACACGAATACGACAATGTCTGGCGGGGCCCGAAAAAGAATACCCCGGCTCTTGTAGCTAGTAACTCCAATACGCGTAGATTAATCCAAGTTAATTAATTTCGTCACGACTTTTTGCGTATCTGTTAAACTTGTAAAGAGCTCACTTTTGTTATCTTTACAAACATTTCGTTTGCACAATTGTCTTCAGGTGAAGGGACTTGAAATTACAAGACCAAGTTTAGTTCGACCGACCTCCTGAGGTATCTTGAGTTGCTCAATCCACAGCAATGGCTGTCAAGGATAAAAAGCCTCCTTCAGAGGATCAGCACGGCTACGAGTTCTTTGGCCCGTAAGTTACCTCCCGATCTATTAATTAAGTCTTTGACTATGTAACTAACAATTCACAGCCCCGGTGCCTTTGTTATCTCGTTCTTCCTGCCCATCCTCGTATACGTCTTCAACTTCGTCTGCAACGACATCTCGGGATGCCCCGCGCCGTCACTTCTGAGCCCAAAGACCCTATCGCTCGATAACTTGAAACAAGAGGTTGGCTGGCCTAGCAATGGAGTCGCTGGCTTGGTTAGCTGGGAGGGAACTGCTGCTGTTGTGGGATACAATGTGCTGTCTTTGATCCTTTACCGCATCTTGCCTGCGATTGAGGTTGAGGGCACTGAGCTGAGCTCTGGAGGAAAGCTCAACTACAGATTCAACAGTTCGTCAACACCAAAACCTACCTGAAAAGACCCTGTTAACATGTCTTAGCCTTGTACTCTAGCACCTTCACTCTTGTTATCCTCGCTGCCGGAACTATTTCCCAGGGCGCCGAGTTTCCCGTCTGGACCTTCATGTCTGAGCACTTCATCCAGATCCTGTCCGCCAACATCATTTACTCCTACCTTGTATCCACCTTCGTCTACGTCCGAAGCTTCAGCGTCAAGCCTGGTAACAAGGAGAACCGAGAGCTCGCTGCCGGAGGCCACTCGGGCAACATGCTGTACGATTGGTTCATCGGCCGTGAACTCAACCCCCGTATTTCGATCCCTCTCATCGGCGAGGTTGACATTAAGGAGTTCCTGGAGCTTCGTCCTGGAATGATGGGCTGGATCATCATGAACTGCTCTTGGTGCGCTCAGCAGTACCGCAACTACGGCTTTGTGACCGATAGCTCTATCCTCATCACCGCTGTTCAAGCTCTCTATGTCTTCGACTCTTGGTGGAACGAGCCCGCTATCCTGACCACCATGGATATCACGACCGACGGATTCGGTATGATGTTGGCTTTTGGCGATATTGTCTGGGTTCCCTACGTCTACTCGCTGCAGACGCGGTATCTCTCCGTCCACCCTGTCTCGCTCGGCCCCGTGGGACTGGCCTCAATGCTGGGCCTTATCTGTCTTGGCTTTTACATCTTCCGCTCAGCCAACAACGAGAAGAACCGATTCCGCACCAACCCCGACGACCCCAAGGTCGCTCACCTCAAGTACATCCAGACCAAGAAGGGCAGCAAGCTTCTCACAACTGGCTGGTGGGGTACTGCTCGACACATCAACTACCTTGGTGATTGGATCCAGTCGTGGCCCTACTGTCTTCCCACGGGTCTTGCCGGCTACCAGATTCTCAGCGCCGGAGCCAACGCCGAGGGTGCGTTCGTGATGCGAGACGGTCGACAAGTCGTGCAGGGCGAGGCCAAGGGATGGGGAATGCTCATCACCTACTTTTACATCCTGTACTTTGCCATTCTTCTCATTCATCGTGAACGCCGTGACGATGATAAGTGCCACCGCAAGTATGGCAAGGACTGGGAGGAGTATCGCAAGATTGTTCGATCTCGAATCATTCCCGGTATCTACTGATTCAAGAGAGGGGTTCAAAGCGGATGCCGCGGAGGAAAAGTCTCACGATGGGTTGGTGTTGAGGGTATAACGGCCCGAAGAGGGAAAAGTGTTTACTATGGAGTTGATGAGGGCATTGATTCATACATACATGGATGGCTAGGGATTATGAGGGTGCAAGGAATGACAGGATACAATGGCATATACCTGCCTATATGGGTATTAAGCTACCGCATAAGCTACCACAAGCTATCATATGCTACCCACATGAGCTAGGTTGTCATGATTTGACCGGTAACGCCCGCATCTGCATACAACCCAACCCAACAGAGAGGTTGTTTCCGTGTGCCTTGGAATGACACTTACAACGTAGCATCCGTTCTTGATTCTAGGCTTCCATGGAATAGGACTGGTGCATGCACGTCAAAGGCCATAGACTCTGATAATCTGACCATTTGCCAAGATATGATGATCACGGACTTGATTCAAATGGAGACGGGCTCTAGGGCCGAATTTCCGCGGTGTTTCCTCGGACGCAGACGATCGCTGGGGGGTTCCTGGATGCGGGGAAGTTAATAGGGCGACAGGGCCAGGGCATCGTGGGGAGTGGAGTGCAGACGATGATGATCAAGTTTGTGGTGTTTCTTCGGCAATTGAAGTCGTCGGTCGGGCAATTAAATTCAACTCACTCCGTTAGCTGGTGCAAGGACTCATGCGTAAGGGGCTTGAGTCGGTTTAGAGTTTTTTCCTAATGGGTAAAATTAGATGAAGCTTACTCGGTCGGATTCGTGGTCCGTGAGTGACGTGGAAATTAATTTAAGCCCGTCGATCGGTCGGCTTCTCGCTGAAGCAAGCATGTGGTGTAACGGTAACGTTGTTCCTTGGTTCTCGGTGTGTGTGTGTACCAAGGTTGTCTTGTCTGTCAGGTTGTCTGTCAGGTTCGTAGTGAGTGACCTTCTCACACCAGATCAACAACTCTCATGATGTAGAAACTCTTCGGCCAGCAAGATCCATGTTAGTCAGTGTCGTGTCGGGTAAACAATCACAAGAGGACAGGTAGTTTTACCGAGGCGATGTGACATAAAACGACAACGAGTTGTTAACAATACCACGTCGAGTTCCTTGCAGCCAGACATGTAAGTCGATGTATGTCCTTGGTCAGACGAGTAAGTTGCAATTGCAGTCAGGCTCATGATCCTTCCAACATCGGCCCTTTTACCCCACGACCCAAGGGCCTGTCAGTGCCGCGATCACAAATCAACACCAATTGTCCAATCCCGGCCATGATCAACCCTCCAGCACCGCCGTTTTCAACGCTGTGGGGTACAGATGGGTTCTCTTTATGACGGACGGTGTAGGTAGTTCTCCTAAACCTCGGGAGAAACGGACGTCCTTTGAGGGAAGGGATGTGCGGTAGTTACTAGGAAGTGGTGGAGTGAAGTGGTCCGAGACAGGGTCGCCGCTAATACCATGCACTGAACTTACTCCGTAGCAGTACAGCATCTGTCGTGCGTTTATGTCTAACTAGTAGTTTATACCGCCCGCACGTGCTGGACGGATGTTTATTTTATGTATATTAAGTCCAGCAACTACCTCCCTTTTCCCGTGTCTTATTCTTCTGGTTACTCGTTGATCTTGTCTTTCACGTGGCTCCCAATATATTGGACTTGGCCCGTGAACTAACGGTCAGTTTACTCTCACTCGACCGTTATAACAACGGTTGCTCCCTATTGCTTAACTTAAACTTACACGTAACGCCACAGATAAACACTATATACTTGCTTGTCTAGGTATTAGTGGGATACACAGGATGAAGACAAATTGGCTCGCCGCAGCCCTTTACTTGGGAGCTGCAGGCAATGACGGTGCATTTGCACTTGCGTCTGAGGTTAGTTCTACCACTTTCTCATATCAACCTTCCTCCCCAATCCACAGCCATTGGGCCCCTCCCTTGCATATTCTTTCCTTTCCTCCACAATCATCAACGCCATTCATCCTCCTCACCTCCAGTAACTCAGACAAATGCCCGAGACTGTCTTATTTCTTTAATTGCTTTTCGTCATTATTCCTGTCAAGTGCCTTATTGTTATATTTACGTCTTGCTCTTTCTCTACTGCTTTTTCGCAATTTTCTGCGCCATAGTTTGCTTTAGCCCTCACATTCTCGTCTACATCACTTCTTGGTCGAGTGGCCACATTCCCAAGCATGCGTCTCTCGCTCATCCCGTTGTTTCTTGCAGCGGTTACTGCCGTGGCTTTTGACCAGTATACTGACGTTCAAAAGGTTGTCGCGAAGGATTCACTCGCTCACTCTCCGCCTGAATATCCTTCTCCATGGATGAACCCCGAAGCCGTTGGCTGGGAGGAAGCCTATGCCAAAGCCAAGGAGTTTGTCTCTCAGCTCACTCTCCTCGAAAAGGTCAACTTGACCACTGGTGTTGGGTAAGGAACTCCAAAAGAAGCCAACCCAAGCCCCCTAAACTAACAACACTCCTAGATGGCAGGGTGAACGATGCCTAGGAAATGCAGGATCTGTTCCTCGTCTCGGTATGCGAGGTCTCTGCATGCACGATGGTCCCCTTGGTATTCGTCTTTCCAACTACAACAGCGCGTTCCCTGCCGGTACCACTGCTGGCGCCTCGTGGAGCAGGGCTATCTGGTACGACAGAGGACTTAAGATGGGTACCGAGTTCAAGGAAAAGGGTATCGATGTTCTTCTTGGTCCTGCTACTGGTCCCCTGGGCCGTGTTGCTGCTGGTGGACGAAACTGGGAGGGTTTCACTGCTGACCCTTACATGGCTGGTCATGCCATGGCAGAGACCGTCAAGGGTATCCAGGAGGCTGGAGTTATTGCTTGTGCGAAGCATTACATCGGAAACGAGCAAGGTAAGCAACTTGTCTCTGTTGGGAACAAAGTAAAACTAACCTCATTGTAGAACATTTCCGCCAAAGGACTGAGTGGCCGTCTCCCAAGTACAACCTCACAGAAGCGCTCTCTTCCAACATGGACGACAAGACTCTGCACGAGCTCTATGCCTGGCCTTTTGCTGACGCCGTCCGCGCTGGCGTCGGTTCCGTCATGTGTGCCTACACCCAGGCCAACAACTCGTACAGTTGCCAGAACTCCAAGCTTCTCAACGGAATTCTCAAGGGCGAGATGGGCTTCCAGGGTTTTGTCATGACTGATTGGCAAGCTCACCACTCCGGCGTCTCTTCCGCAGTCGCTGGTCTTGACATGTCCATGCCCGGAGACACCTTGTTCAGCACCGGATACAGCTTCTGGGGTGCAAACCTGACCCTTGCTGTTGTCAACGGAACCGTTCCCGCCTGGCGTGTCGACGATATGGCCCTTCGAATCATGTCGGCCTTCTTCAAGGTTGGAAAGTCAGTCAAGAACCTCCCAGAGGTCAGCTTCTCTTCCTGGACTCGAGATAAGTTTGGCTACCTCCAGAACTTCGCCCAGGAGAACCGTGAGCAGGTCAACTTTGGTGTTGATGTCCAGCACGATCACAAGAAGCATATTCGTGAGTCAGCGGCCAAGGGAACTGTCGTTCTCAAGAACACCGGCTCTCTTCCCCTCAACAAGCCCAAGTTCCTCGCTGTCATTGGTGAGGATGCTGGACCCAACCCTGCTGGACCCAACGGCTGCACTGACCGTGGATGCGATAACGGCACTCTTGCTATGGCTTGGGGCTCAGGAACCTCTCAGTTCCCCTACTTGATCACCCCCGATCAAGGTCTCCAGAACCAAGCTGCCCTGGACGGCACTCGCTATGAAAGCATCTTGAACAACAACAAGTGGATCGAGACACTCGACGTTATCAGCCAACCTAACGTGACGGCTATCGTTTTTGCCAACGCCAATGCTGGTGAAGGTTACATTGAGGTCGATGGTAACATTGGTGACCGCAAGAACCTTACTCTGTGGAAGAACGGAGATGAGCTGATCAAGAACGTCTCATCCATCTGCCCCAACACCATTGTCGTTCTCCATACCGTCGGCCCAGTCCTGCTGTCTGAGTACCAGAACAACCCCAATATTACCGCCATCGTGTGGGCTGGTGTCCCAGGTCAAGAGTCTGGTAATGCCCTCGCTGATATCCTTTACGGCAAGACAAGCCCTGGACGTTCTCCCTTCACTTGGGGCCGTACTCGCAAGAGCTATGGCACTGAGGTGCTTTACGAGCCAAACAACGGCAATGATGCTCCTCAACTTGACTACACTGAGGGTGTCTTTATCGACTACCGCCACTTCGACAAGCAATCTCCCAGCACCGACGGAAAGAGCTCTCCTAACGACACTGCTTCTCCCCTCTACGAGTTCGGCTTCGGTCTGTCTTGGTCTACCTTCAAGTACTCTGACCTCAACATCCAGGCCAACACCAAGACCCCCTACAAGGCACCCGCTGGAAACACCATCCCTGCCCCAACCTTTGGCAACTTCAGCACCAACCTGGAGGACTACTCATTCCCCAAGAGTATCCGACACATCTACAAGTTCATCTACCCATTCCTGAACACAACCAAGTCCGCCAAGGAGGCATCCGCCGATCCCGAGTATGCTGCCAATGATGACTTCCTCCCCCCGAACGCACTCAACGGCTCTGCTCAGCCCCGTCTTCCTTCTTCTGGCGCTCCTGGTGGCAACCCACACCTGTGGGACGTCCTCTACACAGTCACTGCCACAATCACCAACACTGGCAACGCCACCACCGACGAGGTTCCCCAGCTCTACGTCAGCCTCGGCGGAGAGGACGAGCCCGTTCGTGTCCTGCGCGGCTTCGACCGTATTGAGAAGATCGCCCCCGGCCAGAGCGTTGTCTTTAACTCGAAGCTGACCCGCCGTGATCTGAGCAACTGGGACGTCAAGGCCCAGAACTGGGTCATCACTGACCACCCCAAGACAGTGTATGTAGGCAGCAGTTCCCGCAACCTGCCTCTCAGTGCCAAGTTGCAGTAGGAAGTTGGACTTGGGAAGCATAATTTTTAGAATAAGTAGTAGCCACATGCCAGTAATGTAAATGGCCGGCGAAATAGAAATCATGCACGATCAAAAGTTGTCAATATTACTCGTGATGTTTATCTGATGACTCTTGTCTGATATCTTGCCATATTTATTGATTGAATTACCCGCCAGGCATTTGCTCGCATGTTCAACATCCTCCGCCTCCATGTTGCACGCGGCGTATCCCGAGACCGACAAGCCCTTGCTCAGTCTCGCTGCCTTTGACGGCGACGGGAATCGACTACGACGTCGCTTTCTGGGCCTGTGGAATTATAACTAGTCCCTCGTGCCGCTTTGCGATAAAAAGAAGTGACGAGTTCGAGCCCCTGTTTAGAAGAAGAATATAAAGTTTGTGGCCATTTGAGATAGTTCTAGAACTAAATCCTTATTTGTCATACTGGGAAATATTATTTATGTCTGAAGTATTGTTATACTGGCCGGATTACAGGAGTGGGTGAGCCAAGTCATTGTATTAACGCAAAGTTGGATTGAATACCAGAGTTCTAATTATCTTGGACGGGAGAATATTTCTTGCATACAGTGAAGCTTCCTGTTCGAAACTTGAAAGTAAGTGAGAAAGTAAGGACGCGTGACTTTCAACGTTGATAAAAAAGAAGGGAGGTTACAAGCGTAGTGTGCTCGAAGGGGAAGACAGTGATAGGGAGACAGCAGATATTGCACCGTCCATGGTGATATCCTTGATGGAATACTACATGTCCAGCATGTGTAAGTTCATTTTTATGCATGACTTGAGGACTGGCCAGTATGACTCTGAGGTCTGCTCGGTGGGTTGTCTGTTGTCAGGAATGACGACAAGAGGGGCAGCGTAGAGGCTTCTTGGAACTTTTACCCAACAAACCAAAGAACTCCATTGTATCCGACAGAAACACACCCATCGTATCATCGCAAGGGCGCAGTAATAAGTCGGGGCGATCGCGCAGCCGGTTACGTTTCCAGGCCTGGAAAGACAGAGGCAGAGGCAGACACCTGCCGATGTTTTCCAGTAAGAGCATCCGGAACGCTCATCTGAGGTACGATATTAGCTTGGGTCCGAGAAGAAGCAAGGTTGTCTGATATGTATGATGGCTTCCGAGGAAGAAACCGAGAATATACAATAGGCCTTGTAGTGGTAAGGTTGTGTTCTTCGACTGCTTTAATTGCCTTTCATGTGTGTGGAAACGTTCCAGTTTGGAATCTAATAGTCGGCGCCTTGTACTGATCACAGGATCATAATAGTAGAGCCATATTTCTGCCATGTCGGGCTGCTCGAGAGCTATTCAAGACGGCTCATCAGGCTTGGCTTCTTTGTACGAAAGAGAGGAATAGATGAAGGAGGGAAGAGGTTCAAGGTTCGATAGGAAATCAGAAAGGGGGGTCAATGTGTCGGTTGGCCGTGCTAGTGCTTTCTGCAAGCAAAGAATGGTCAGCTCGTAACATGACGATGAAGAGTTGAGTAAGACGTACAAAAGAACCACAATGGGCTGATAGTCTATCGTTAGGTAGGATTGGATGTCGAGAACATTTCAAAGGCCAACTGAACGCTTCGCATCGATAGGCAAGGCATGCTTCAAAGGGGTGGTCTTTCAAGACAATGACGCTTTGGGGGGAGCCTGGACTGACTGGTGTTAAGGTTGTTGTAGAGGGGGCTCTTGGGAAAGTAATGTATCAGTCGGGGCCTTGAAAGGCTGTCAGCCGGGGTGAACCCATGACTTGCCCTTGTAAGTGACACAGACGGATGATCAAGGCCCAAAACACTTGAATAGGAAGACAAATGAGAATTTCCACCCGTCTGCCCATGTATTTGATGGGTAAAGAAGTAAGAAATAGTATTTCTCCTAAGCTCAGGAGTAAAATACACTGTGGTGACGGCACTTTATTAACATTCTCCACTGCCATGAGGTACAGGACCAAGATCAAGCTCTTCATTAAAGTGTAGCGTCGAGCAGAGAACATGAATGCCGCAATGCAATGCGAGCCAATCAAGACTAAAGAACCATGCGTCAGAAGTAGCTCGCAAGTTTAGCCGATAAGGGTATTTCAACATACCTTGCCTTTCGACTTGGGGAGTACAGGCCTAATAGTCATGAAAATGACCTTCTGTTTCCGGATCTCATACGCAACAGATATTTGACCCGGACCATTGACCTTTCTGTTGCATTCCTTACACCTTGGCTGGATATCCTTGAACTGTGGTAGCCCCATGAACATCATCTTTTCAGCGAGTCTCATCTGAACGCATTGCTTTTCGGGTGGAATGTAAAAGGAGGCGAACATCTTGGGCTTCAGAGTGTTTCTGAGTCAATTAGTGTTGATCAAGTAATGGTGACATGTGGTCGTGTTCCACGCTTCTGAAGAAGTATGCCTGGACAGGGATCATTACATACCTCGGAATTCTTAATGTATTATGTGTAGGATTATCTCTGTCTTGGTCGTTGCCGTTCTGATCAGGGGCTGGAGAGGATGCTTCGGAGAAACGTGAGGGTTCTGGAAATGGGACGTGCAATGTGTCCAGATGCTGAGGGGGGTTGGGTTCATATCGGACGAGCCATAGACTACCTGCTGATGGTAAATCCAGAGCATAACCTTGTACACATACACAGGTAACCTTTTGTATTCGGGTTTGAGAACATGATTCTGCTCTGCGAGAGATAGAAGTTGAACACCTTGCTCGGAATGCAACTTGTCAAAGTTGATAAAGCTCGGATTGATATTGATATCGTCAATAATCACATCAACCATCTGAAACCTCGTTTCCGCTTTCTAAGCCTTGGGTTAAGACACTTACAGGACTGACCGCTTGAACGAACGTGTGGTGAGTAGCGGGTCAGGGCGTTTCGTGGTGTAACAAAACAAGTGCCGATCAAGGAGGAGGGAAAAGTCAGTCAATGTCACACAATCTAGGACCTAGAAGAAGAGGGGAGTTCGTACTCATAAGAACACTTCAACGTCCTTGTGCTATAGCGTCGACTCTTGAGTGTCCACTTCATCCAAATTGGTCACCAGACAAACCAACTGCCGATGAATTATGAACAAAAGCAGGCTTGCAATCGGGCCGATGAAGGCAGCCTTGAGCCAGATACGAGATCATGCAGAGATGTACACCTGTGGTCCAGGTCATATGGATACACATTCGGCTATGGGGAAGATTGTTTGGCTGGGCCATCTTCAAGGTCCAATACGTAAGCTCAAATGAACACTCCATAGCCCCAGGCAGCGTGAACCAAGACCTCAATACGGTAATTGTTGCGATGCCGAGAGGCGGACATTGTGCAAGGGTCAAGGTCATATTTAAATGCTTCAACCCCCGCTCTCGATGGATGTTGCTGAGAATAGATGTTGCTGAGAAACAGGTGACGGGGGAGCCGATTGTTGTCAATCATCAGTTGAGTCAATGTCGAGACGGTGGCAGCTCAGGTAAGAAGCATCTCTATTATATTGAGTTTGTGTATGACTGACGGGTAGTGAAAGCAGGTCTTGCGACTGAGGACATCGACGATGGTTTGGTGGTTCAAGGATCAGATTGCCTGCGACTCATGAGTACTTGTCCTTGATTGCATCCGATAGCAACTAGGCTTGTACCTCTGTTGTTCCAGGGAGAACTATGGTTGTCCTGTTGGTCTGATGATGGTGGTTCGCCTTGGTAGCTTCCAGTATGGGTGTGCCGTACCGTTGGCCTTGATCTCTGTCACGATCTCGGGGCTTTGATCACGTGGCAGTAATCGGCATCGTTACTATGTATCATCAACCACAACATCATGAAGGTTGATTGGGACAACAAGCGAGTCTGCTTCAGTAAGACGGATGCTGTGGTGGTTATCGAGTCTTTCGGTGCTAGCATGATAGCATCTACACTCGTATCCCTTCAGGTTAGTATGTATCCTCGCTAAGGCCCCTCGTCTTCTAATCAAGTTTTAGCATAAACGAACCTTTCATAACACAAAAGAGTCTTGTGGTCAATCATCTAGAGATTGGTGTGGCACTTTGCACGTGTTTGAGTGTTTGCTTGCGAGGAGAAACAGCAGGGAAGCGCAGTTGCATTGAACAGGCCAAGTCCATGCAGCGTGGCGTAACAAGTTTGTACAATAGAACGAGGAGTCATATGATGGCCGGCAGTTCTTTTTCTCATCATTTGTCATTTCTTGTGGAGGTTGAAATTTCAAAAGGTTGTTGCTAGAAGAAGGGGGCGAGTAGGCACATGAGAGCAACAGTGGAGGCCTGGAAGGAGGTGGATAGTGGATTTTCACTGCCAAAGAAGGCCCTGTAATTGGCTTAGTTCCTCTTTCCCTCGGTACCAAATATCAAAAGCCTTGTTTTTTTTTGAAATCTCTTGATTCAACTTGTCTTGTGACAATATTTCACTGCCTGACTTTGCCCAACAACAATTTCGAACATCGTGCGAGCGCATCATACATATCGAGTATTGCATCAACAAACTTGGAGTCGAAACGAGGCCTTCCCCTGGCCTTCGCCAAAGATCAACCTATCGGGTCTTGGAATGCATGCCTTGTCCTCAACCCTAGAACCACAAGCGTGAATGGAATCTCAAGAGCCTCAAAAAGAAATCAACTAAACCTGTCACTTGACTAAATCTCCGATATTGTGACGTGAGTTTGTGAAATTGTGTCAGGGGCACAAACTTAAGTTGAAGATGTTACATTTGCGTGCTGAGAATAGTAGCTGACACCCAAATATCCAGTTCTTTGTGACGGCTTTTGCCTGGTCCTATTTGTCACTGATGTGATCTGTTAGGCAAACAAACAATCCTTCTACGCACATTCACACGGCCTTGTTTGACTAGCTGCAAACAGCCTACGCCATCCAAGGCTTTCAGATTGGACCTTGACGTCAAGTCAATGACACATGCAAGCCTCACACTCGTCAAACATAAACAAGCTCAAGGCAGGGCGAGCTACAGCCGTACAATCGTTGCACGCGCAGGTCCACACATGAGGCTCAAGCTGCGTCCCAACACAGCGCCAATGAAGTGGAAAAGCGGTTATGGGCGAACCACATCTCCCATGAAGTGGAAGCAAGGCAACCGCAATAGACAAAGATCTGCCAAGATCCTTATTGGGCACCCAAACACTTTTTTCATATCTACAAAGCGATCTTTTATATGAGCTTGCACTCTTTCTTCGCTGAGATACCAGTGGCTGATTCACGCGAGATAACTACCGAACATTGCGAGAAGCTCCATGCCGCGCCCCTCGGCCGGAGGCAGCCAGAAAGTACGACAAGGCACCCCTGCCTAAACATTCGTGGCTTTGCTCTTCTGGAGTAGTACAAAGCTATGGATGCTTAGAATGCCTGTGTGTTACTTCCGGAGATGTGCTACACCAAAAGGCAAGTGTATCAAGTTCCAAGCAATTCGGCATGACTTCGTTCTCGGTTAACTGATGCCTATTCTGCGATCTAGATTCATCTGAGATCCGGATGGAAAACATATAAAGCGAGAGCATTCTTCCCATCAACTTACATTCATACACCAGCCATTTTGAACCCGCTTGTGAGCAATTTCAACCACCATTATACTACTACATTTGAATCTTCTGACGGATTTCATAATACGCACTCTTCGTTAAGCAGTCCTACTCCTCACTTACATACAGTCTTCCCATTGCAGTCTGGATTTCTACCATTCCTATACAAATCCACACCAGATTTTTCATCATGGGCCACCACAAGACCAGCACCACTTACGGCGTTGATGGTAGTGGACGAAGATTTCAGAAGTGTCGCCTGCCAAAATGCGAGTCTCAAATCGGAGACTATAAGAGTACTGGGGGTCGCGAGTATTCAATCTATTGCAGCAAACGTGAGTAAAACTATCATTATTCTCTCGAAATCAGCGATTAATTATATATAGATAGCTGCTGGGCTGGAAAGAAATGCACTGCCAGTACCAGATCAAAGCAGAAGTTCTGTGATACACGTAGGTTTTCTATCAACTTCCTTCAGCACGGTACTAACTCGTGCAGACTCGGTTTGTGCCCAGCCTGGATGCATGGTAAAAGTCTTGGATGTTGAGGGAGACTCGTTCAAGTACTCCGATCTCGACACCCTTGAGTGGCTCTGCCCTGACCGTAAGTTCTAGATGCCCAGCCCCAACCCCTAGGCTCAGGTCCTGACATTACTTAGACTCCTGCAAGATGAAAGATTCCAAAGGCCAATGCTACAAGCCTCGTCGCGACTCCAATACGCAATACTGCGCAGAACACTCCAAGGCGATGAAATGTTCAGTCCCGGATTGTCTTTTAGACCGAGATGACTCTTCGCACTATTGTGAGCAACACCATTGCCAGGAGCCAAACTGCCTCCGTCAAACATTCCTGGGGGGGCGGGATACACGCAAGTGTCATCGACATCAGTCTTGCGCCTCACCAGGATGCACTTCTCACGTTGTTGTGGGTTCTGACAGGGTTCCAACCATGTTTTGTGCGAACCATGGTCGATGTCAGTTGTGGGGAGGTGGCTGTGATGCTATTGTCCAGGGAGATACCAAGTTTTGTGTCCAGCATGAGTGCAACCAGCCCAACTGCCTCCGAGCTCGAGACCTGTACCACAGTTATCATACTCGGTGGTGCCGCAGACGTAAGTGTATGCATCTGATGTGGTTTCAAGGCTAACCGTCTATTGTAGACAGATGTTCGGCCGGAGAATGCCCCAATTTTGCCGAGAGTCATGGCAACACCCACTTCCAGAAATGCTCCCGACATAAGTGTCGGCGCCCGGACTGCTCCGAAACTGTCAAGGACGGCGGATCCAACTCTCATTACTGCCAGACTCATGCATGTGCCAATCCCGCATGCCCCCAAGAGGCCAAGCTTCCTGGTGGTTACTGCGTGCAAGAAGCATGCACAAAGGATGGCTGTCTTGCACCTAGACATAGCGCCGATCCAGTCTTCCCAGAGCTCTGCAGACGCCACGCAGACCAGGAAGAAGATGAACAAGAGCCACGATTGTATTATACCACGTCGCCTCGGATTCCGACTCGCTCCACCAGCAGAACTGATAGTCATGGCGATGGTCGACGCAGGCCGAGGATCTTGCCATTTCACGAACGGATGCCATATGTGCAACCTTATTGGGAGGATTACACGACTGAAGAGCATGAGCCTGAATACGTGTATGGCCCGAGACTTCGGGACCAGTACCAGACTGTAGAGGCTGAACGTCGATACAACAACATGGACAGGGACCTTCGCAATGCTCGTCGAAGATATATGCGACGAGGATAGGATGGCGCTTAGCCGCATTCCTCCTATCAGACTCCCTATACGTACTCCTATATAGAAAGTACAGCGAACCCGCGACCTTGAGGATGGTCTCGAGAAGCTGCGACGCTACAACCAGGAGGCCCTTTTTGTTACCGAATCACACTGGTAGCCCGCTGTTTGGCATACTTAAGTTGCCCATCACTCTTTCGCCACGAGTTATAAAGCATGAATTCGATGTCCCTCTTGACTGTCGACCCCTAATGCAACACGATTGGCATTGTACAAAACGCGCTGGTGATAATTGGTCCGTACGACCTGCATGCCCAGAATCCCATGGATGAAGTAAGTCTTACTAGGCCTGAAGCCTTTTCTCTATACTTATTCTTTCCAGATCATCCAAGAAGAAAAGAACCGAAAAAGAACAGAGATACCATGGGGCCTTAGGCTCTATCGACACTTGTTTCAATGTCAGCTCTGTTCGCACAACAAATCACGGAAGATAATGGTAACCATTTCTTTTATACTACAATCACTTTGGCTATCAGAGATGGACTTAATGGTATGTATCAGTCTCTGGTACAGGAGGGTTGGGGTGGGGAGCACAGTGGTAGACCGCGTTGCACAGCAGAAACTCGAGAAGAACCTGGTAGATTTTAATTGATCTCGGAATTAAGCTTAATTATGTCTCTCAAAGCTATTGATCCCTGTTGACATCTGATGGAGATGCTGCCGAGTGTAACACGGGAAGTCTCGGATGACTCTTGTATAGGTGAAAGAGCCGTGTGAAGATGAGGAATTCTGGGCCCTGGGTATGATCTGTTCATCTAATGCATCTTGGGATATCTCCTTACAGGCAGAAGTGTCTTTCTTTCCTTCATAGATCCTCCGAAGATCCAAGTTTGTGTTATTCGGATAGAACAGTCTTTTGTTCGACATGTAGGAGCTGAGCCAGCTCTCTGGTCGGTGAAGACTGAAGGAATCATATCAATAAGACATAATAATTCTATGCTCAATTTTCGTCCTTTGTTTCGAGATATTCTCAAAAGTCGGTACGATCGACTCCCCGCTCTCTTATCTTCTTCGCGATATTTGTTTCTTGTTCGGTTCGCTTGGTAGGTCTCTTGTGCTTCGGTAGTGTAGATCGAGGATTCTTGACATGCTTGTCGAATATAACATGCTTATCGAAGATGACATGTTTATCAAAGGGCATGTCGCGCTCGTAGCTTCGTGGATGGGTCTGGGGCGGACGTGTTTGCTTGTTGAGGATTTGACCCTTGGTGTTGTAGATGAGGTTTGAGTAGCCAGGGTATGAACTGCTGGGTCGGGAACTAGAGAGTCTGAATTTTTGAGCGGCGAATCTTGAGTTGGAAGCCATTGTGAAGGATGTTGATAGTAGACTCTCAGGGGATGATAAGATGATACAGATAGCCTGATATGTCTGCGGGTGGAAGGCATTTATACCCGTGTTCAAGATGTTGAGTTGCTTGCCAGGGCATGGTTTGTCTTTGCGTCAATGGTGATGTAGGAGCAAAGTATAATGGTTTGGTAGCTGGGTGTAAGTTATAGAAGAAGATGATGTCACAGCATAATAAAACGTGCTTGAATGAATGACTAGATGTTTGTTCTCATTAATATGGAGGAATACAATTGGGTGGTCTACATGGCTGGAGATGTAAGTTTGTTCTCCTGGCGGGTCAACAGTTGAATCGGGGGAATATACTTGTGGCGATGCTGGTCTCAGTGCCACTTGCTCATTGACATATAGAAAGGTTTGAGTGAAAATAGATGGGAAATATCAATTGGGATATAAAACGTGTAAAATGCTTTGTTTGGGGCTCTTGAATGGTGAGCCACTCACCTCGCCTTCAGATTTTGAAGTCATGATTGTTGACTGAAGCAAAGAGTGGCAACAAACAAACGCAAATAATGACTATTGACATATCTCTTTCATCATCGGCTGTAAAACCCCACGCAATCAAGCTTTGTAAAAGATTTATTGGTCTATAATTTGACTGATTGTAAATTATATAAATGTGTTGAAGATACGATAGTTTTACAGTACGTGCCTCAACTCAAAATGCCATTGTTACCCTGTAGCTTCAGCAGAACAAAACAAAAAGCGGGGGGATGTTCGGAGGAACCACGATTCACGTCATACCCCTGATGCAACTCAATAAAATTGCACCGTAGTAAACTCAATCTCAGCTCGCAGCAGATCATGAAGCTAACTACCTAGAGAGCGTGACCAATTTGGCCCGAAGCTACGGGGGCCATCACGGACACTTCTCGATCCGAACAACAGGTTTCAGCCCCGCCAGGCCAAGGATTATTAATTAATGCTATACATATAAAATAATTATAAGTCGCGAAAATACAGGGGGTTATTCGGGATGTTTGGTTGTGGGTTTTACCAATGTCGCATTACAGCTGGTATCGTACCAGATCTGAGACGGATCAAGAGAATAGACAGACTGGATATGTTAGCATTGTCGCTCTTTTGAAGGAACTGGAATGATATTGATCTCTGAGTGAGATTGGGTATAGATGGTCTCATTAATCTCATCATCAGCTCACAACATAAGCCTCACCTCCAAGATTCCATCCCGCGCGCTTAAAAAGTCACGACAATTGGTGCCGAGCATCAAAAGTGGCAGATGTTTCAACCAACGAGACGCATCCGCGACCGGGTCGTCCTGGGCCCGACCGCAGGGAATAGCTCTGATTGGTTTCAAGCCGTGACGGGTGTGCAACCCCTGTCACGTCCCATGCATCGAGTTGGAACATGTTCTTCTCTTTAGTTGGAGCCATTCGCTCTCAAGAAGAGTTGAGAAATCTCTCTCATTCCCTTCTTTTATTCCCTCGCTGGCGAGTTCTAATCTAATTTTCTAAGCATATTTTAATTATCAGATTTTATACTGCAACCCTCCACTGCGACTTTAAATACCTGCATCTGCATCTGCATCTCAACCAACATACATACATACCCACCACTTACATCCACCCACCATGGGCGGCTATCTCTCCTCAACCTTCATCCCCGATACTTCGGGTGTCGTCCTCAGTCCCGAAGACCGACATTCAGACATGTGGCTCGGTATATTCTGGGCATCATCTCTCTACGCATGCGCCATGATCTTCAGCACCTGCGCCCTGATCGACCGATGGAAAGGACCCTACGACCGTATTAGAACCTCGTTCGGTTCAGTTATGGCAGCTTTGTTATTATCGACCGCTTGGCCTGTGGTTATGGCTTACCTGATCTTTTCGCCGGCTGATGTCGATTAAACGGACGATGGAATGTGTGGGCTTACGGCCGAGGGAACGAATGGATGTTACGGGATGGGATGGGATACGGCGTATTGAATTGAGGATAGTGGTGGACATGGCATCACCGTCAGACCTGGAGTTTGAATGCATACCACGGCGATATAACATCTAATACAATTTTTTTATGTGTTTAACATATTCTTACGACCCAGTCTACCTCGTTGGAAGTGAGTCTCTTCCCATACATTGCTTATCCTCAGCATCACATCAGCATCACTCGTATCTAAGTGACAAGAGTATTTCTCCGACTTCTATCCGATCGCGCATCCTTTCTTCCAATAATCGTCTCAAGCGCCTGCGTCAAAGCCTTAGCATCATATCGTCCACCTCTTCCCTTCTCATCCTTCGGACCATACAACCTCGTCGCATCAATGCCCAACAGCCCGAACTG
Organism: Fusarium verrucosum; assembly: GCA_013623715.1. Lineage (NCBI taxonomy): Eukaryota > Fungi > Ascomycota > Sordariomycetes > Hypocreales > Nectriaceae > Fusarium > Fusarium verrucosum. The sequence goes on from JABFFJ010000005.1 coordinate 28,301, forward strand.
TTGCTTATCCACCTTTGGCGACGTCGGGCCCTCGATGTAAATGACATGCGTCACATAATAGGAGTATTCGTCCTCTGTAGGTTTCGGCAGTCCTCTTGAATCAGCTAGAGCATTTGCAATGGCGCCGACAAAGTCCAGTCCTGTGAAGGGCGCCGTCGACGGACCAGTCTCGCGATCGGTGGTGCCGTTGAGGATGAGGATCTTGTTGCGTACTTGCGGGTTGGCGATGGCGTCTCCGACACCGCGGAGAACAAGACTTGGGATTAATGATGTGAACAGGGAGCCGATGCTGTATACTATACTGTGTACAGATCGAAGGGCGTCCAGGACTCTTGGGTTGGCGGGCATCTTGATTTCCTCGCCGTATGGATTGATGTACCACAGTCTTGAGATCCTCGCTGGTAGATCCTCTTCCTGTTCCTTGGAGAATGCAATGGCCGGTCGGCGCAATGCAGGCAGCGTCCCGGGCAAGTTCGCATCTTCTACATGATGATGGTCATGATCCCACGGCTCATGTCGCGATGCCGATGGGCTATGCACACCGGCTGATGTTCCAGGTACGGCAGCAGTTGGAGCGCTGGGATGCGAAATGTCGTTCTGACCTGTGATTATTGTTCCATCTTCAAGACCAGCAGCAATGTGGCTTGCAAAGTTTGTGTTGAGTGCCGGAAGGACTGCTATTCTATCCGGCACTGAGCATATGGAACTCAAAAGATAGATGGCGGCTTCGAAGCTACCGGTAAAGAGGCGAGCGCCGGTTAGAAAGAGGTTTCCGATGCTGGCCCCAGAGTAGTCAAAGCGACTACTAGGCTTCATGCGCTTCACAACTTCAAGATTGAAGCTATTGAGATAGGAGCGAATCAGCTCCCGTTTGGGTGATGAGATGTCATGCCAGAGAGGATGAGTAGCTTCTAGAATCTCAAACCATTCTGATCTCGCCTCAGCATAGGCTTTTGGCAAGCGGTGATTGAAGAAGTGCTTGATGGCGGTAGTTTCTGGGCTCCCATCGTTGGGAATAAGACGAACCAGTCGGGACCTCACATCTCCGATACCTTGTTCCCTGTCTGTTAGCTTCTGTCTCGGGTGCACGTGGGAAACAAGAGACAAGACAAACCTGGTCCACCAAAGACGCGGATGATCTCACTACTGCTGCCACCATTGTCCGAGATGGGGATCACGTAGCTGAGGGTGCACTGATTCGCTTCTCGAACACTCTCGAAAACATCGACGAGGTTGTTAGCGGCACTACCTCCCGAGAAGACAACGATGCCCGTTGGTGGTGTTGCTGGTGTGAGGGGCCGCCGAGGGGTTGGGGTTCCACTGGAGCTTGGGAGTTGGAGCCCTAGACCGTTGGTGTTGGTGTTGAGGTTGATCTGTGATGCCATCGGTCGGATTTATTATGTGATATGTTCTGTTTGTTTGGGCTGATCGAGATAGACAGTTTGTTAGTGTGTTGATGACAGATAACAGTGGCGGGGCACGACAGACACAGTAGGCACTGTAGGCCCCGCTAACGTTATTGTACGTAGTAGAGGTTCCCGCGATAATGACCCAATTATTCCCATTGAAGTGGTGATTGCGAAAATTTATTTTAATTAATGATGGACACTATTAACTAAACTCACGACGATTACAAAATCTTTGATCTGATAATAAACAGGGTTGTCGTGTTGCCAAGCTCAAACTGCAACATTCTCATGCGATTGACAACGCCACGAGTCATTGAAACAACATGTATGTCTCCATGACAAGAAACAAACGTCAACATCACAACGCCTCCATCAATGCCCGCACCATCTAGAATAAACTAAACCACACACTAAAACGGCAACAGCCCGAGCAAAGATGCGGCTCTCTCTCTAGAATCGGAAATGCACTGACACCTCGGATCCGCGTGGGGTTTATTGGTGGATCAAGATTATTCACCATGATGGCTTCATGTTAACGACTGTGGAACTCGGAATTCTTAGTCCAAAGCCCGCAATTGGCCCTCGCCAACCATTGACACTCGCCACCATCTCGCTTCACTCCATATCTATCAACGTCAACCGTTTCCACTGCCTCGGCGGACGTTACGTCAGTAAACTACGGCTTCAACGACATGCAAGGCTATGTACATCTGCCGTGGAAACGAATTCTTACAAATCTGATGCACAGACGATTTCGAATCGACAGTTTATGCAAGATTTTTTTTATCTGATGGGGTTAGTTGTTCGGATATATAAAGACTAGATCGAGGCGTCATCAATACACGATATCATTCACATCAGACAACCTTCAAACTCAACACAACCTTTACATATCAGAATATTCACAATGGCTCAAGCTATCCCCAAGACTTCCAAGCAATGGACCATCCCTTCTCGTGATGCCAAGGACTTCAGCGGTCTGAAGTTCAGCGAGGAGCCTGTCCCCGAACTTGGTGATGGTCAGGTCCTCGTCAAGAGTAAGTTCCAACTTCACAACACCACAACAACAAACTTCTAACTCCAAATAGTCCAGGGTGCTTCCCTCAACTACCGCGATCTCATCATTCCCCTCGACAAGTACCCTTTCCCCGCCAAGGACAATGTTGTCCCTGGCTCCGATGGCGCCGGCACCGTCCTCGCCGTCGGCAAGAACGTCACCCGCTTCCACCCCGGCGACAAGGTCATCACTCTCTTCAACCAGGGCCACATCGGCGGCTCTCTCGATCAGCTGAGCATCCAGACTGGTCTCGGCGGTGTCACTGACGGAACATTCCGCTCCGTTGGTGCTTTCGACGAGCAGGGTCTTGTCCCCATGCCTTCCAACCTCGAGTTCCACGAGGCTGCCACTCTCACCTGCGCCGGTCTCACTGCCTGGAACGGCCTCTATGGTCTCGAGGGCAAGAAGCTCCTCCCTGGCCAGTGGGTTCTCACTCAGGGTACTGGTGGTGTTAGTATCTTTGCTGTTCAGTTCGCCAAGGCTGCTGGTGCAAAGGTCATTGCTACTACCAGCTCTGCTGAGAAGGCTAAGCTTCTCGAGAAGCTCGGCGCCGACCACATCATCAACTACCGCGAGACTCCCGAGTGGGGAGCCAAGGCCAAGGAGCTCACTGGCGGTGCTGGTGTCGACCACATCATCGAGGTTGCCGGCCCTACATCCATGAGACAATCCCTCAACGCCATCAAGATCGACGGTGTCATTTCCATCATTGGTTTCGTCGGCGGCACCGAGAAGAGCGACCCTGGTTTCCTCGACTGCCTCTCCAACCTCTGCACCACCCGAGGTCTGCTTGTCGGAAGCCGTGCTCAGATGGAGGATATGTGCCGTGCGGTTGAGGCCAACCCCGATAAGCTTCGACCTGTTGTTGACCCCAAGATCTTCACCCTGGAGCAGCTCCGTGAGGCGTATGAGTACCAGTGGGCTGGTAAGCACCAGGGCAAGGTCTGCGTCAAGATTGATTAAGCGATGAATTATGAGAAAAGTAATGCCCAACCATAGGCGCAAAGGGTTGACTGGTCACCTATGTCTATGGCTTTCACGTACGATACATAGAATTAATAGATACCACATTTCACACGTGTCAGCTCCCATGAGAAGTGTTCTCTTCGGTATGCGTTGAGATAATGTTAACTTATATGTCAATCAGAAGACCATGTGTAAGTGAATCAATATTGCTTCAATTAACTAACAGATAATTACATTCCCTGTGGCGCTTAACAATGCCGAGTCGCCACTCAAATGCCGAGATTGCTCACGAATTCCTCCACTTACAACCATTCATTCCAAGACCACCATTCTAGACTGGCTCTCAATAATTCCATCGCGACAAAGAAAACCACATTTTGTGTTAAAAGATGAGCGCAAGAATACCGGCCAAAATACCGCTGGCAAGATTGTATCTGTTGGATGATCCTCCATTGACAATGACCGTGCTGGGAGTCGGGACAGGTGTTGCTGGCACAGGCTCAGGCGCAGCTTGAGTTCCAGGGTCGGGAACAACAGGAGGAATCGAAGCAGTGTTGACGGGAGTATCGACGGGAGGAACGGAAGCAGTGTCATCAGGAGGAGCAACGACAGACGAAGGGTCCTCAGGAGCGTCCGTCTCAGCGGTATTCATATCAGCAGTATTCGTTTCACCACCACCACCACCACCGCTCAGAATCAGCGTGCTAGTCGCAGCACGTGTAGTTCCGCCTCCCTCGCCATTACAGACGCTGCCGTTGGGACAGCAGCCGTACTTCTGGTTGGAGCCGACTTCGCAGTAGGCCGAGGGGGGACATCCGCCTTCGCGGCTGGGACAGCATGTCCAATCTTTTTGGATGCAGCCCGTGCCGCAGTCCTTGAGGTTCTGGTCGGCGCAAGGAACTTCGACGACTTGGCGGACTGCGAGGAGAGGGAAGCTGGGCGAGTATTGAACGGCAGCGAGGACGCCTGAGGTTGAGAGAGCGACGAGCAAGATCTTGTTCATCTTGTCCTTTTTCGTTTTAATGTAGGTTGTGTTTGTTTGTAAATGTCGAGCGAGTGTTGATGTGTTATAGTGATATGTCTGAATGTACTGAGTCTGTATATGTATGAGTGTGTGATAAAGATGAGAGTTGAGCGAGACATACCAAGGCTCGGGGGTTTATATGCCTTGGACCTCCACGCAATCCCATCTCTTATTCCTACCGCGTGCGGCGTCGGGACGGCTTTGGGTCAAACATTCCAGCCATTCCCACCACCCGCAACCATCACACTTACCAATCCCGGCGCATGTCTAGCCTTATTCGCACGATCTGCGCTGCTGTCTCATATCTATTTTTGAACATGTGTTGCCACAGAGATGAGGGACTCTATTCCCACGATTGCGCCCGGCGTTGTCGAAGTTTCTCGTGTAATAGCCGTCTCCGGACGCCTCGTTTTACCGCTGATAGTCAGGGCATATTACTTGAATCTGTGTGGGCGTTTGGAGTGGCTGCTTTCGGCGGCGCTGGGGTAACGGATCTTGTTTCCTGGGTGTTTGAGCTTGGCGATTAGATATTCTGGAAAATGGTTGATGTCATGGTTGGTATGCTCAGACAATGCCGAGTTATATCTGGACTTGGCAAAGTACCAAGACAGATCTGAGACAAAGTCGTTTAGATGGAGTGGCAGCTAGATCGTATTATTTTCATATGAACAATTTCATTTAGCACAAGTGAAATTATACAGAAACTCTCAACAACTTCTCATCCTGATCAAGAGTCACCTACGAAGGGGCTATCAGTCTAATTCCTCTGATTTCCCCAGGCTTCCTCCAGAAATATATTGACATTCATAGGCTTGATGTCTGGGAAACTTATTCCGGGTCCTACTTTCACCCAAGTTGAAATAACCCCTTGTAATCCTGAGTATTCCATTAAGTTACTTATCACCAATGATAAACATTATCTACTCCCATTTGCCCAAGTCAAGAAACACAGCAACGAACTTTGCTGCATCTCGACTGTACTCAAATGAAACAGGAACGTCCTCAGAGCCCGAAATAGCTGCGATATGGTGGGAAATATCAATAAAGCTTGCTGTAGGAGGGAAGTTAGACTTGGTGATAGACGAGCCAAGGAAGAAGCCGTTATGGACCGGTGTCCGCTGGAGATTTGTCTTTCGTAACTCTTCCTGGACACTGAGTTTGTTTGCATGAATGTGAATCTTGGATCAATGATCGATTCTTTGTGCTAAGTGTGATACTCATCAAGTTCTTATTGACTCTTCTGTGAGGAATATCCTAGTTACTCGGGATGAAATGTTCTGTTGGCTGAACAGCTTCTGCAGCCGGTATAATCTCAACTTCTAGAGTATATGAACCATTAAGACCCAGTATTGAGATGACGGTGTGCACATTATGCTTTTCAAAGAGTTGAGTGAGATTATCAAGGTTATGAATATCCACAGCCAGTACAGAAGTACCCGGCTCCGTCTCCGATGATTTATTCTCCTTCAACTTCAGTTAGTCAAATATCATACAATCTTGATTCGATTTAGGTATCTTTCGACTGAGTATAATAACTACATTATGTATTCTCAGATGAAGCATCTCTAAGATGGTGTCAGAATAGTGATTTGACCAATACCAAAAATAGGACACAAAAGTCTAAGACCCTTACAGCCGAAGCATTTCGCCGTAGGTCCGCTTTGGGTAATTTATTGCTGCCAATTAGACGCCAATGCTTGGTTAAATTCCAGTGTCTGTCTCGCAACGTCAGATCGAGACTCACAATCGGATAGAGTTTCAGGGTCGGCAAACCTAGATCTGATCGATCTGCGCGCTAGAAAAGCTATTGTAGATTCGGGCCAGGAACAAGATATGCCGTTGTTGTCAACCCCTGGGCGCTCTCCGCCACTCGACACTCAATAAGAACTAAAGAACCGGAGACAAAAGTATTGTAAAGGATTCTATAAACCATGAATTATATAAACCGTGAGATACACTGACACTCGATAAATCCTTCAAGTCAAGGTAAATTTGGATACAGGGTAAGATCTCGGACTGAAGTGGCCTGTGATAACTCCGAGTTCTGCATCGAACAGGAAACAAATTTTGAAGAGGGTTTATTGTTAACAATTGGGACTATTTCTGTAGTTAATTCTGTACATGTATAGGCAGTTCTCATTATTAAAGTTATGTTTCTAAATAAAAGCAAGGGTATCGCATATAGTACATCTTCAAGTTCAATCTGAGTCTCGACGCTTTCACTGTCCCCCACTCGGTATGCATCCCATAAGTGAACAGTTTATACCGTAAAATGCTCCCTCTGGAGCTGTCGCGTCGAGCCTTCATCGCTAATAATATCTTGATCATCATCCTCAGACCGCCCCGTCCGCTTAACAACAACTTCCATCCTCGTCGTCTTCTGAATACCTCCCACCACTCTATCCACCATCTCGATATCGTCCGTGTTCGCCTCTATACGTGTGGTATTTCCGCCCATGAACATGGCTGACGGGGCTCTACTTTTGCCAGTATGTCGTGAACTCTTTTGCTTTTGGGTGAGATGGGATCTGGAACCGGAGTAATCGGGGTAGTCGCTGTTGTTGCTGGCTTTGACAACCTTGATGATGAGGTCGGCCATGTTCATTTCGATATGGAGCTTGACGAGGTAGGCGAGAGGATGGAATTGAACGTATCTATGAGAATGGATTAGCAATTGTCGGAATGGCTGGGTTGAGATGACTTACACAATGTCATTCGGTAGAGACATCATTGCGATCAGAAGTACCTGTCCACAGTCAGCATGGATAAGAGCAGTTGAGAAACTTTGGGAGTCATACATCCATGGTCATCGAGATAGCGATCATGCCCAAGTTGAAGCGAAACAGACGGGTATACTTGGTAAGTCCATTCGCAATAAGTCTCGATCGCACAAGATGAATGAAGTAGAGGTTGAACCCTGCATCAACCAATAAAAAGATGACCTTTTCAATTCTATCCCATACTTTGTTGATCCTGATCCATGTATTATCGACTTTAAGTCTCGCTGGGATCCAAATTGTAAAGACGCTGACATTGATGCAGAATATGATAAGGAATGCGTATATCTTGAGTCGTTTGGCGTTTTGTCGGTTAACCATGAGAATGGCGATTCGGTTGATGATGATTTGAATGAGTGCTTGAAGTTGGATTGACCAAAGGAAAACTGCAAACTGTCAGACCCATCTCCATTGAACATGATCAAGCTGTTCAAGGTCAACATACTTAAACAAAAAAAGACCGGAAACCCGCCGGGGATATAGTTTCGTAGATAGCACCAAGTGATAGCACTCATGATACAGCTGGTCGTCCACTCAAGCCATACTAAAATGATGTAATGGTTCATCTTGCGTCCTCTCTTCCATGACCCGATGGTTTGCCGCATGGCTTTGGCGAGTGTGAAGATACCGACACCAAGAGAGACGCCCCAAGCGATACTCGCAAGGTTCATATCATCCGCGCCAGCGTTGACTTCGGAGAAATCGGGACCCTTCCATAGGTCCGTCATAATGATGATCTTATAATCAGACAGGTGAGTGGAATTCGAGGTGAAAGAAACAGAACTATGAATGACGAAACTAGATGTTCAGCAGAGGAAGGGCAGCAAGCATACATATTCGACAAGACACTAACACTAAATACTGTGCAGAATCCTGATTTCTGCGGCCGGATAATAACATCGATTCCACTGAAGGGCAAGAAGCACAGACATAGCATCCATTCTCAGGGTCCGCAGCAATCGATCTTCGCCAGGGAATCCCAGAGTATAAATCAAGACTCGATCTCAATTTCACCCTCAGCCAGAGTATGATTGGACCGTGGGCATCACGGTTTCATCTAAATATCCTCCGAGCTGTATACTAGTTAACTAGTGTGTTGTATGGAGTTCGTGCATTGTTTGTCGGAGATAGACGGTGTTTGAGCAATTTGCGAATCCTTCGGAGCTTAATAGAGGCTCTTTGTGACCCCGTTTTGACGTTAGTCATGGTAGTTTGACACCTGATCGTGAAACGCGCAATGACAGTCCAAAACCTGTCGGGAAATACTGACGGCTTTTACAGGCTGACACTTCAACGCGAGTCAGATGGGCCATGGTGACGGGGCATATGACCTACCATCAGATCCGCTCGTTTTCTGGAAGAAAGAAAATTCAGAACAAAGGACTCGATACTGTTGAGCCATGAACTGGTAAGACGTGGTGAGTAGCACGATAGCAAGAGAGCTGATGATATTGACTTTGTCGTGAGGGGAGGCTCGGTGAAGATCCGTGGTAGGAACTCAACAATTGGACCTCTGGCACGTGAAAAGAAAAGGAATGGTCTAGGTATTATGTTGTCTTGCATTACAACTTAACTGGTTCATTGTGAATATTGAAGATACCTCAAAAAGACTCATTTGAAACCAAGGTACTGAACTCCGTACAGATCCAACCCAATTGAGCTGTCGCAACTAACCAGATCTCACACACCAGGTCAATGCAGTCCCCAATTAATTTACGCCTCAATACGACGGTCAGGGTCTAACTCATGCTATAATTATTGGCATCGGCAAACCGGATCTTTCTAGCTCTTACTAGAACTAATTAACTAATTATCAATGGCCTACTATGAAATGGGACACGTGCGTGAATCGGGGCGTTTCGGACACCACTGGTAGTGTCCGATATAAGGCTTGGTAAGGCTGTTGATTAATTAATCTCGCGATTCCAAAGTATGAACTGCCTGATATCGAAGACATGGTTCGCTTCTATGCGTGATCGTGGAGGCAAGATCAAGAGAGATAAACCCTTGCGAACGGCAGTTCATCCGATTACTACCCAAGACTCCTTGCTGCATTTGACAAGGATACTCTGTAAAGACCTAGACCCTGTTACGGGTCCGTTCTAGTTCCTCGTATAAAGTTCATTAGTTACACTACGGAGGCACGGCCAACAAGTTCTCGGTCAAACAGAACTTATACCCGAGTATTAAAGTGAAGAATACAGGGCAGACTCGCGCAAACAAGAAAGAGCTTCAAATCATCATCATCATAACAACAAGAACAGCAACATCACTAGCTCCTCCGGCAACAATCTTCGAGCTGGCGGCGTTGACAACAGGGGTGACACCAGTAGGTGTAGAGGTAGCATCGCCAGCACCAATGGTAGCTGTAGTTTCAGCCGTAGCAGTAGCAGGAGCTGAGACGTCGATGGCTTTGAGAGTTCGGAGAAGCTCGGGGGTGGTGTAAGTGGGTTCACCATCTTCGGCGTAGCTGATAACTGAGAAGGGGAGCTGAGAGACTGGTGTTGCATCGGGGAAAGCAAGGCGGTCGCTGGCATCGGCAGCAGGTTTGAGATCCGCGCGGTCAAAGGGGTCATCAGCAGGGTTGAGAACACTGTGATAGTCAGCATGGTTTATGAGTGCGAGAAGATTTATAACTTACCCATCAATGATGTGAGCGACACCATTGAAGAGAAGAACATTAGTGAAGAGGATCTTGGCACCATTGACCCAGGCACTCCCATCCTCCGCAACAGTAAAGGTCAAATCAGCACCTTGAAGACTAGGAACGCTGACATTGGCCAGTTTCGTAGAGAAGAGAACATCGTCGACGATGTGATACTTCAGGACCTCTTGCAGGGTCTTCAGATCGGCTTCCTTGAGAACGGAGCCAATGGCCTCAAAGGCAGGGTCATTGGGGATGAAGACGGTGAAATCAGAGATGTTGAACAGATTAGAGGTATCTGAGTCGAGATTTCCAAAGTTGTAGGGAAGATCGGCAGCGTTGAGAGCGGCGTTGAAGTTTAAGAGGTTGTCGCGACGGGTGAAGAGCTGGAGAGGGGGACCGAAGCTCAGAGGCTTGTCGATTTTGTGGATGATGACGGATTCACCGACTTTGATGTCCTGAGTACAGTCAGAATGAGTCCCAGCGTCTGATCCGTGGTGTAACTCACGGCTTCGGTCACGTAGGAGAGAGTCTCCTCGCCAGAGATAACCACAACATCATCGCCATCCTTCACAATACCATTATACTGACCACCTGTAAAGTTACCAAATGGCTGACGATAGTTAACAAAGCTAGAATCCAGAAGAGACTGCACAAAGACAGGAACATCGGTAGCAGCTTTAGCGGGATAATAGCCTTTGAAGACATGGTTGGAGAGCAAAGCACCAATGGCGATGGTGTCGTTGCGCTGGGAAATGGCCTCGCCCTCGGGAATATTTCGGGGGACAGAGTCGAAGGCATCGTTGGTGGGAGCAAAGATGGTGATGTTACTGGAGGAGGCAAGAGTCTCGGCAATGTCTGGGACAAGAGCGAGGAGCTCGGCCAGAGTTGAGAGGTCTTGTTGAGAAGAGAGGATGCTGGCTAGGTCGGACTGGGCGACGACTGCGGTCGTGAGGGCGGCGAGATTGAGGAATTTCATATTAAAGATGCTATGATTCTGGTGTTGAATAATGAAGCTGTTGATAGTTGTAAAGTGTTTGTGAGGCTTGGTGATGGTGAGACTCTTGACTGAGATTCTCCCCTCCCTTTATACACAAAGTCTCTCATGATGAAGCCTGCCATGATACTCAAGCACCCCCTTCATCAATCCCATCTCATCACACAACCAAGATCCAACCCCAAATCAAAGCATCATCGACTCTAACTCATCCCATCCATACTAATCCATATGATGCTGTTGATCCCCAGCTGCCAAGATCCTTCATCCCCAATTCTAGCGCGTGCATCAAAAACAACGGCTAAAATTGACCGTCTCCATAAAAGACCCTGGGGAAAGTCTTAGTTGACAAGCTTAATTTCTAGCACAGCCTTAAATGTTTGACAAGTCCGAGAGTCGTGTACGTCATGAGTAGTGTCTAAGTGACAGATATGGATTCCCGAGCGGCACAGTTTAGACCCTTGTCTATTCAACGGCTTCTAGACCCTTCATGCATATAGTGATTAATAAAAAATTGGGACAAGAGCAGGAATGCTTTCGAAATGTCCATTGGGGCTGAGTCCTCCAATTTCCTGTTCTAGCTTTCATTTGTAAATTTGACTCATAACGCTAGATGATATTATCGTAATCCTCCAGGCAGTGCCTCACACTCGATAGATCCTACGATCCTCGTATTGTAGTTGGCGATGTGAGAATCGAGCTTCAGCAGCGATTCCTCAACTGAAACGAGTTTCTTCATGGCCTCACTAACGTGGATGGTATCGCGAGTCAGGGCCAAAGTATTTGTTTCCTGGTGCAGACACTGCCACACTCTTGATGAGAATGGAGAGCTTTTAGCTCACTACTGGATCAAAAAATAGAGACGGGAGACTGAGGATTGTGTTGGGATCCATTTCGAGGACGGTTTCGGTGAGATGACAGGCTTATACGACTGAGCAGAGAACTGTTTCTGCTGTCTCGATCACTTAGCCGTAGGCAAATTCGCCAACTTCAATTCTCTCAGAGATATATTGCGATGTGAAAAGTATCTTGGTTGTGACTGTGTAAATGACTTGTTCTCAAGTGTCTTGGCTCGTAGGTCCTGTTGCGTTTGGGAATTGATCTCGACATCTACCAGTGACCTGGCACAAGCAAGCATAGCCATGAGTTTAATGTGCTCTCATCCTGATTGACTAATATTATTCTATACATTCCTTCTCTTATACAATCTACCTCTCCAATGCCAATGCTTAATACCTACCTAATCGGGCAATGAGCTTAGCCAAGGATTGGATTGGTCATCCGGAATCCATCTCGGTTTCCCGAGGGTGCGAGGTCCGAAAGTGGATCGACCGATGACCCGTCCCCGCCAAAACGTGGTATGTATCGATCTATCTCAGATTGTTCAACCACTTCCTCCCTTTGAGAGATGATGTATCTGGTCAATTGATTTGTCAGCTATTTATTCTACAACCTAACAAGCAATCCTTCACTTATATCAGTCTTGCTTTGCCTAGAAGATCTTCCCTCACCACAAGTAAGTCACCCATAACTATGAGGGCATCCGTCAAAACACCCTCGACTTGGGGCGGCACAGCTCGTCGTCTAGCATGTTGGTCGTTCTTTATATTCTTTTGTTATTGGAGTGCTGAATGGATCTCAGATCATCGAGGCAGTGTCTCTCGACTTCCTCTGGCGAGCACATTGATCTCGGCACCAACAAGGCTTTATCAACGTTACCTGTTGAGGAGTCAATCATCCAGCTCGTCTGCTTTTCTACAACATCAGCCTCAACCTGTCAATATGGGCTCTCAGGACAAGGACCTACATGGCCTCAAGGAGCTTCTCACTCATGATAAGCTCGATGCGCTACGAGAATTCTGGTTTGAGCATGTGCCGGACGAGGCCAGCCGTATCGTTGTTCCTATGAAGTTCCAAATGAGGTGGTTCTCTTCTAACAAGGAGTTCGACAATATCTGCGTGTAAGTTGAGAACATCCCTTGGAAAATGGACCCTCTGACAAAGCCCAGCGCTCAGTTCAGCCCTATACTAGAGGCTATCCGCAATGCAGGAATTACATCGGCACAAGAGCTTCTATCAATCGCTCAGCCTCGCAATCCCCTAGACTGGATGAGTCTAATCATCTTGCTTGACCAAATTCCCCGTAACTCTTACCGAGGCGATCAATCATCCATTTGCTTCACTTACTTTGATCCTCTCGCCTTGCAAGTATCTCTCGAAGCCATCAAACAAGGCATCCCAGATACAGCACTAGAGATCCGCTGGGTCTTTGCACATCGCACCTGGTTCTTCTTGCCGTTGATGCACTCAGAGGATATATCCGCTCATGACAAGGCTGTGTCTGGGTATGATGGAATAATCCGGGACATTTCGAGTTTGGTGGAGGGAACAGGAGGGGCGGATGAGTATGAGAAGAAGGCGAGAGAAGTGGTACAGGCAGATCCTGAAGCAGCGAAGGCAATCGGTGAATTGAGTCGAGGGTTTGAGGAGAAGCATAGGGTGATTATTGAGAGGTTTGGACGGTATCCTCATAGGAACAAGGCTCTTGGACGGGAGATGACGGCAGAGGAGAGGGAGTTTCTTGAGAATGGTGGTGATACATTTGGCAGTTGATTGAAGTAAGGATTTACAAATATTTGCCATGTACTACAATGTAGCATCATACTGCCTCTAATATGCCGACGTCGCATTATTCAAGTATTCACCACATGTGGCGAATTAAATACTCAATACTACAACATCAATCATTCTGTGCTTACACGCAATAGTTCCTCACACACACGCATAACAGAACCCGAATACGTTAATGCACAAGTGAGTGCCCTAAACCAATAGAATCAATAATATGCCGGTGGGTGTGACAGCTTCAAATACCGACAATCCACTAAACTCAGTGGCCGCCCACCAACTCCTCAGGGCACTTTTTATGGTTCTGACAGCCCAGCGTATTGCAGTTACCCAAACGGGACGCCACTTTGGAATTGGATCCATCGATGTCTCGTGATCCGCCCGACTTACAATGTTACAGTGCCAGCTGTCGTTTACAGTCCATATTTGCTCTAAACACGCACGCACGACACGCCACCACCTTTTTCTTACATTCTTCTTCTTCACACTTTGGTATCTGTCTATTCAAAATGGTCACTACAAGAGCTAGCTCTCGCGGCGCAAGCGTCGGCCCCGATATCCTATCTTCTGTCGAATTCTCCTCTTCTATTCCTCCCACTCCCGCAACAACTCGCAAACGAACCATGAAGGCCTCGACCCCGTCAGCTTCCTCCAACGGCGGGGCCAAGAAACGTCGATTATCCAGCGAGCCTTCTCAGACATGGCATCACACTCCCTCGGTCTTGACAATCCTATGGCTCACGATATCATTGCCCCTCGTCATATGGGATATGGGCTACGTCTTTGGCAGACCTCACACCATGCCCGGTGGAATGTATCACTGGCCGCTCTATGTACCGTATGCGCTGTACGGCGAAGTCGATCATATCTACGGATGGAAGGCGTTCAATGCCAAGAATGGTTTCACGGCTGCCCAGACATCTCTGAACCTCGTTGAAACACTCATGTACTTGGTCTACTTGTTGATGCTCATTACAAGTGCCGACGCCAAGAAATATAAAGGTGCCAAGCGAACTATGAGCGGACGTAGTGGCGCATCTGCTGTCTTGATTGGCTTCAGTGCTGCTGTCATGACGTTGAGCAAAACGGTTTTATACTGTAAGTGTATCTGTCTCAAGCCAAGAGATAATTAACTAACCACAAATGTAGGGGCCAATGAGTATTTTGGTGGCTTTGACAACATCGGACACAACAATACCTACGACCTTGTAGTGCTTTGGATCATTCCCAAGTGAGTAGCCCTGAAAGTTCATGATCTAAAACCCATACTAATTCTTTATCAGTGGAGCTTGGCTTATTCTTCCAACATTCATGGCCTGCAGGTTTGGAAAAGACATCGTTAATGGCTTGGCACTTGCTTCGGGTCAAAACGACGTCAAGAAGAAGATATAATGAATACATTCCCCTACCTGCTGGATAGTTGTTGTCTAGCGTCTGGAGGGCATGTGTATGAGTAATATGAGGAATGACTTTTAAGGATTAGGACCTGGTCGGTTTTAACACTTGGTTTATATGGCGATAGAAATAGAATAGTGTAACTAGAAAAGAAAAGTTTTATCCTTGACTTGTTAGAACAGTGACAGCAAATGTCAAACTCTGATTCACAAGGTAAAGCAGTTAGGAACAAGTGGCTTCAAAAGTTTGGAATTACTATCTGAGACACCCTCACCTCATCCCATGACCCTCCATACATAATAAACTAACTATATCGTCTAGACTTGTCATTTCATATAAAGACATAGGGGTATTCGCTGATAACCAAAACACATAGGAAATGTACGCGTCGAGCGTAAAAACACCAAACCATATACTCCCCTCACCTCATATCTGTCAACCCTCCTAGATCAGCATACTGCTCCCAAGCAGGCATCATATCATCATCCTCCTCCGTCATCTCCCCCGGACTCTCCATAAACGTCTGCATAGCCGCCCAATCCGCATCTTCCGTCACGATATACGGCTCATCCACCTGCGACCTTATCCGCAGCGGCGGCGGAAACATGCTGTGGCGTCTGTTTTCCACCTCGTCCGCGTATCGCGAACTGTCCGAGAAGATGGCGCTGATGGGCCGCACGCCGCGCTTGGATACTCGCCCCGACATGGAGCGTGCGACTATGGACATGACGTCCCTGCGTCGCTCGCGACGGGCTTTTACGTCTTTGGGGATCATGGGCTCGATGTATTCTTCCAGCGGGGGTGTGTCGAGGGGCGATTCGAGAGTGTCGTTGGTTTCTAGACTGTCGGGGGATACGTCGCCTGTGTCGTTGGTCTCTACGCTCGAGGGAGACGCTTCACCCGTGTCGTCTGTTTTTGTATTTGAATCGCTCGAGTCTCTCTCGAGGCTGACATCGTTGGTACCGTTGCCGTACCCATGGACGACAATTTCATGGTATGTCGGCCGTGATGGCGGCGTGATTGATTGCGGTGGTGTGCTAGCGGGAGATTTAAACATGCGCATAGATCGTCGTAGCGTCGAGGAGCGGCTGATTGCTTGAGTAAATGAGTTTGAGCGCGATGGGCGTGAAGGCATCGATACTGGACGTTCAATCCCGCGGTTATCGTGGTGTGTTTGAGGACGATCGCGGTGGGTGAGTGCAAAGTAGTCAATGTCTGGCTTAATCTCAATCCTCGCCAAGGACTCTTTGCTTCCATTTGCAGTGGTATCCTCCAGAGCCACACTCCAATCAGGACCACTGGCTGCATATTGGGTCTGACGTCTTAGCATACGATCCAGATCTCGAGGCGCATCCCATGGCGGAAGACTCTCAGTCAGTGCAGAGAGACTATAGTGAGCATCGTTAATCTCCTCCTCTTCCAACTCAGCCGCTGTGTCTGTTGCGTAGCGAAGCACCTGATACGTCGCATAGACGAGAATCCATCTGACCTTGCGAGCATCCACCAGCGACACCTTTTCGAGTTTGTCAGCCTTATTTGGCGACATGATGGAATCCTCCTCGAAGTTTCTATATGCTCTCACGAGGTCGTTGTGCGCAACTCGGGGCTTGAGCGAATTCGAGGCGTTGATCAGCGCTGCATGTGCTGTAACCTTGCGATCTGATCTGATTGACACGCGACCCGGAAGCCAAGACATGCGTCGTGAGTTGTTACCGCCTGTGTCTGGTATAAGCGGTAAAGGATGCTCCAGGATATCGTATCCGTGTTCAAAATCGAAAGACTGCACCAGCTGAATAGTGCAGATGCCACCATGCGCTGTGGGAGGCATGGTGTGCGATGAAGTAGACTGGTCGTCAACCAGTAGATCGTACAGAGCCTCAAAATCCTCACGCATGATTCTCAGAATAGCTGGATCAAACAAGTCATGGTCAGGATCTGAGGTAGCAGGTGGGTAGTATCCCAGTTTCGTCGTATAAAATGATAATAAAAAGCTCCGGAAGCGCTCAAGATGTGCCCGGGCGCCTGCTGCGACACTGAGGTGAGCCTCTGACAACTCATCATCCAGAAACGTCCTCAGCATAGAAGATGACTGCGTCATGCGGTATTCCAGTTCAAGATGACCTTTACGTATGAGTTTACGTGTCATGGGTTTGAGTTCCTGTTTTTTCGTCAGCGGCTTGCCCAGCATTCTTGGGATGGAAGACATGACATACCTGAAACCCGGGATCTTCAAACAGGTATTTGCCCATTCCAACACAATGAGCAAAGGCACGGATATAGAGATCCTTCATTTGAAAACACTCTGCTAGTTGCAGCATCGCAAGTGCGTGATTGGGCTGATTCGCCATGTCGAGATATCCCTCCTCGTCAAAATACCCCATCATATCCGAAACATTATCATCCACACCAGAGCGAAACTCATGCATGCTGTGAAGAAGACCGATGATAGCACCACCGAGACTATATCCAACTACCGATCTGCGAAACACCCATGCGAAAAAGTTGCGTGTTGCGAGGTGGTAGTTGAAAGCCTGAGTCTTGTCTGTCGTCGATGGCGGTGGGATATATAGCTCGACTCTGCGGGTAGGATGTTTTTGACTCCATCTCATGAGTTCGCGGAGGTTAGGCTTTTGAACACCCTCCCAGACGAGAAATCTTTGGATGAGCGGGTAGCATTGTGCGTCGAGAAGGGCTGAGAAGGGGACTTTGAAAGACGGGCCTCGTTGAGAGTGCCCTTTTGCGTGAAGATGGACCATACAGTTACCATTTCGAAACCACAGCTCGGGATCCTGTTTATCTGATTAGATATTCACTGCAACAAAGAAATGACCAACTTACTCGACGGATATTGTCCCATTCTGTAGATGTTCTTGCAGCACCATCCCACCGCATCACTTTTGGACTGTGGTCCATTCTCTGATCCACAAAAGCGCTAAACCGTAGAGAACTCTGTCTAGAGTTCACCATTATGGGCGGTATCTCCATAGTCGTATATATATGTTTGATGTTGGTACCAAAAATACCAAGTCTGTGGCTGCCGAGCAATCAATGCAGCCAGCCGTGTCGTGCAGGTCAGGTCAGGTCAGGGTTGGTTTTGCTTTGCTTTGCTCGCTCGGTCGTTTTCCTCTGTCCAGGTTAGAGTAGGATGGATAAAAGTAGGTGAAGAAAACAAAATAACTACCCAACATCACATCTCAAGTGATACAACCATGCTGCATATTGAGAGGGACGTCAGGCGCAGGGTTCCATGACGGGTCCTACGTAAGAGATCAAGACAAGACGATCCTCAGACGACGGACCATCAGGGGGATAAGCCATGTTAATATTACTCGGCTCTGATCTGATCTTCTACTACCTACGACGCCAACACCACAGACAGCGTCACAGCCCAGCCAAGCAAGCTTAGGAGGACAGGGCCCCGACGGTCGGAATTTGAATTTGGAGCCAAACCAAACCCAGGTTGTAAGACACTATCAAGCCACTGCATTAGCGCAGGTGCAAGGTCGTGGACGATCCCTGCAGGCAGCTCGCGTATTAACGAGTTGGATCTAGAGCTCTGAGCTGGCTCTTGACGTGTTGTTGAGCACTGCAGATGAAGCTGATCAATGCTGAATCCAGAACCCTGGCATCAATCATCCACCGTTTTGTCAGCCCATATTGGACCGCCAACCAGGGTACAGACGGACAAGTAATCTTCAGCTCCGATCCGATCTATCGGAGGAGGAGCTTGAACAACACTAGGGTGAGCGAGCATGTATGTACGGAGTAGCTACTGTATTTATTAGATTAGGCTTTGGGACACAGCCTGCACAATTACTACTCTCCTCTACTACTGTAAATGTTGTAATGGTGGGTGTCTCTGCATAGTGCATCAACATGTTTGTCACAGTCACACAACCAACGCAGTAGAATCAATGATGATGATGATGGATGATGATCAACGAACCGGTCGTCCCGGCACATCACAGCACAACAGCCTGATTGCCATCTTGACCAAGACCAAGACAAAGTGGCGTAATTTCCAACGAAATTTGTTGTAAATCTCTGACGTCCCGAAATTTCGGGAATTAGACAGGACGCCTTGATCTCTTTGTCTCCACGGGTCTAACTGCCAAGAGGCGGGAAGATTAGTATACAGTAGTAGTCTAGAAGAAAGATGCATATTGATTGAGATTCTCAGCTTCAGCTCCACCGCATATCATACATATGCCAGATTATCACCAACAGCAGGGATCATCCCATATCCTTGAAAGCCTCAAATAACCACGGCAATTGAAGCTGTAACCGCTCATTCGACAACCAATTGTGCCCACCCAACATAACATCAGCCGCACCGACCTCGAGGCGTCGGGAGACTTTCAATACTTGGACCCTTTTGGGGAACTCAGCCAAGCCTTAGTTTCTGCTTAGACCAAGGGGCAGCAGCACTAGAGACCGTCAGCCCAAGACGAGGACCAGGGGCAGACCTGCACAGTAAGCACCAAGGCATAAACTGTTCTGTCATGATGAATCAATAAACTTTGATGGTGAACTGATCCCAATGGTTCGGTTCACCTCAACCCCGCAAACATATTATCGTAGAGGCGTCATATGTCAACAGCCAAGACAAGAAATCAATAATGCAATCAATCATGAACCGGAGTCCGAGCTCGGAATATTCGGGTTCTTTACTCTAGAGATTGATTCCCTCATCAAAACAAAATATTGATTCACTCACCTCAAAAGAAATATCAATCCCCAACCCTCTTTGCAAGGCGAGACACACATAAAGCAGTAAAGTAGGTAGACAAGGTTAAGCTGGTCAACCAAAAATGTCAGGCTTTTGCGGTCTAGACACATCTGGTCCAGATCCCGCTTCCCTCCCGCCTTAGAGCTGAACTCCAAGTTGCCACTAGTATCCGGCCGGTCTCCAACGCCGTGAGAAGCCATGGTCCAAACATTCACGGTTCTCAGTTGCTGTATGTGTTTCACTAGACGAGAGCTTCGACCACACCAAAGGTCTTTTTCTTTTCCTAGACGCCACTGTCTCGGAACGCATGAATGGTCTGAATCAAGAGCCAGTTGCGGACCATGGCATTTTCCTTGCAATTGGTGATTTAAGGGTTCCTTAATTTGGATTGATAAGGGCATTGTGCCCCGGCCAGCATGCGGAACTATGCCAGCTAAAAATATGCATGGAGAAGATCTAGTTGAAACAAAATAGTACAGAGGAGACGAGACGGTGAGAGGGAGCTCAGTAAGACCATGGCAGAGGTTGAGTAGGAGAACTTCCAGCACATTCACCACTGTTTACTTTCTGTACCTGAGTAAAATGCAAGTTTACTTAGACAAGATAGGTAATTAATTGATTATTTCTTAATATTATGATCTAAAATCATGTCCAGAGTATGTTTGTGTTGACAGTCTTGCTGCTTGAAGGTACCTAGTCCATATAAATGAAGTTCTATGTCCCTGATTGGCTCCTCACCGAATGAGCAGCTCTCACCTTGGCTCACCTCAAACCGAGACCAAAGACCCCAGTTTCAAAGTGCTAACAGCTCCCTTAACCACGTCAAGTCGAGTCTGGCAAACTCCACGCCAACCACTGCAATGGCGCCCATGATACCCTACACGTACATCCAGTGTCCGTGTGCCGACGAATCTCCCGATCTGCCACAAACGCCTCAAACAGAATCCTCCGACTCGGACGAGCGAACCTTTGACCCCGGCGATCCTCGCTCAAACTACAGCCTCTACCCGCTCGAGTACCTCCTCTACTGCGAAGACTGCCAGCAAATACGCTGCCCGCGATGCGTCAAGGAAGAAATCGCCACTTATTACTGCCCCAATTGTCTGTTTGAGGTTCCCAGCAGTAACCTCCGGAGCGAGGGTAACAGGTAAACAACACCCAAAGAACATTGTCCGAAATCAAGCCTGACGTATGCGTCTCAGATGCACCCGAAGCTGCTACCAATGTCCCGTGTGTATCGGACCTCTACAGGTCATGGCCCTGAACCCTACAGAACCGTCACACCTAAACCCAGACCCCTCCTCCCATCACGGCGCGCCGTATGCTCTGTATTGCCAGTACTGCAACTGGACCTCGACCGAGATCGGCATCGACTTTGATCGACCCAGCGGTATACACTCGCAGCTCGCCAAGATCAACAACGGCGGCGATCTGAAGCTCACGGCTAAAGAGTTCAAGGAGCGTCGCAAGGAGAACCCGGATGAGCCACCGCCCGCAGACAACGATGTCGATGCAGACCTTCAATATGCCAATCTGAAAGCCTTCTACCAGGCCCAGCTGGCAGACACCAACGCTTCTTCAAGCGGCATGTCTACGCTTAACAACGAAAATGTCGGATTCGGGTCGCCTGCTGCGCTATCTCGTATCATGGCCATGTACACCGGTCACGGCCATACCCGAAAGCGAAATGGTCCTTCAGATGTGATGCGCGAGGCTCTCACGACTGAGGAAGGTCTCAAACTAGCTGATCTGGATGAATCTGCCCAGATCAAAAAACTACACCAAGAGGGTTGGGAGACGACGGCTTCTCTCGAGCAGAACTTTCAACAAACAGAGGTCCAGAGATTTCAGGATGGTTTGCGACCTATACCGTACCTCCTCCGAACAAAGCGCTCTAAGCGTTGCTCTGTATGTCGACATATCATCTCCAAGCCCGAGAGCAAGGTCACTTCAACACGATTCAAGATCAAACTCGTCGCAAAGTCGTATATTCCCACCATCAGCATCAAACCTCTCAATCCCACAGCCGGGCCAGTTCCTACCACGCAGCGTCCACAGATCCAAGAAGAGCTGCCTCTGAAGCCCCGCACTCCGCATCACTATATCATAACTTTCAAGAACCCTCTGTTTGACGGCATCAAGGTCACTCTGGCCACGCCAAACAGCACACCTGGAAGATTCTCGAGCAAAGTCACCATTCTGTGTCCCCAGTTTGAGATTGATGCCAACACGGATATGTGGGATGATGCCCTCAAAGACGACGATAGAGACAAGAAGCGAAAAGGTGAAGAGAGCAGTGGTCAGCCTGAAGCCGGTAAGATTTGGGAACGAGGGCGCAACTGGGTCAGCATCATCTTGGAAGTGGTCCCCACTTCACTACGACTAGACGATCGGGAGGACAAGACTCCGCTGAAGGAGGACGAGGATATTCTAGAGATACCCATGTTTGTGAGAATGGAGTGGGAGTCTGACTCTCAACAGGACGTCGGTGCAGGTGCTGGAAAGGAAAAGGATGGTCAGGAGAAGCGAGAGTTGGCTTATTGGTGTGTGCTCGGAGTTGGCCGCATCAGTCACGATTAAAGATGGAAAAGACATGCATGAAACACATAGATCTAGATACCCAAATATTGAACGAGTCATTAGGTGGTGCCTCATTCTTTACAGCCAGTCTTTTGTTTTCTTTTATTTTAATTTCTCTAGGGACAATAATATATCCTAGGGGAGTTATGTTGTCCATCTAAAAAGAGCATTCCCAAGTTTTTACCAAGTTAGCATCTCACAGCGCGAATACACAACATTCAATTAATGGACCAATTATATGCATTGCCTGACGAATCATGGCCCTATCATGGAGGTCTCGTGTTCCTGACTTTGTAGGCGCTTCGCTCGCATCACCATTGATACGTGATCTGGGCCGAATGATTTTCCTTCTCCAACCGCGTAGCACGTTGCCATTCTAAGAATATTCTTTATTTCCCTCCCGTTAATTTCTTCTTTGCTAAGAGTGTTGTAGATCTCGTCGGTCCATATGTCGTCTTTGACAGCTTGTCCAGGAATGTTCTGAATCAAAGTCTTCCAAATAGCACGGCGGTCTGATGTCGTTAATCCACTCACAGCTACCTCGAGGTGAATTCTGTCCTTCACGGCCGGATCAAATTCTGCCGATCGATTGCTGGTTAATAATAGGATGCCCTCGTAGTATTCGAGCACCTGGAGGAATGCTAAGAGTCTCAATTAATATCATTCTGGTCAAACACTAAAGTTGGTCTTCAGGGACATACCAGAGACAACCGAGTTCATTTCAACCGCTCCCGGCTTTCGCGGACACATGAGGACGTCAGCTTCATCCAGGAGTAATATAGCATTCCAACGTGTCCCAAGTTCGAATATTCTCTGGATTTCTTCTTCCAGTTTTGACACATCGACAGTAAGGCCTCCGGCTGTGATTCTGTACAGGGGACGTCGTACATGCTCTGAAATACATTCTGTTGAAATAGTATCAGTCCTTCATAAGATATTGAGGGTTGTTCTTACCGGCCGTGAGTGTTTTGCCCATTCCTGGACGACCACTGAGCAAGATAAGCAATCCTTTTCCTTTTCCAGCAACTAGATCCTCAAAGTCGATGCCCCCGCCATCTATGTGTCCTTTCACCAGGTTCGCTATGAGATTCTTCTTGTCCTCATCCAATCTTAAGTATTGAAACGGGTCGGGCTTCCATTCTATGTCTTTGAGTGACTCTTTGTCAATCAGAAACCATGCCCACCGCCTTTCACGGAGCGAGAAGCCAGGTATCCTCGCGGTGCACAAGAATTTCCGGTCCTCGTCTAACTCGTCTTTAAAATCGCCGCGGCGGTTCCTGCGACGAAATGAACACCGCTCATTCGCGTGATGATCAAGGTAGACTTGGTAGTCGATCACAATCCGGCCATGGACCTAGAACCAAGTTAATAGCTGATCAAACAATCCTGAGTTCCTGAACAATTTTCTTACATGGAAGCCTGCCTGCAACTCAGGCTTTCCTCTTTCATAAGACTTTCGTTCCTTTGGTACCCAGGCTAAGCCCGTGTATTGCTTGTGGGAGTGAACAGCACCCATCAACGTCTGAAATTGCTCGTACCGCTGTTTCATGAGCTTCCAAGTCCGCTCCTTGTCTGGGTGGTGGTCGAGCGGTACTAGCTGCAAGGTGCTAATATGGCGCGCGCCTTGAAAGTTCTTGACGCAGATGGTCTTTTCTGCGATTCCGATACTCTTTCCGTTGTAGTCCAATGCCTCTACTGTAATGTCATAGTATTTCTCCCCATTCGGCGAGACCATAGTATTGGAAACCTTGACGCAACGGTAACACTCGATGAAATGATCTTCTGTAAAGACGACAATTGTCTTTGGAGCATAGATGGTCCAAAGAATGTCGAATATGATGTAACCTTTGTGGACATGACGCTGGTAGTCGTGTAAGGTTTTCTTCAAGCACTCATCATGGAGAAAGGTGTGAAGTAGACGGAGTTCATGAGGCTTCTCGTCCTGTTTCATTTGGTCAATGTAGGCCCCGATTTTGTCTCTTCCATAGAATAGGACTTGATACGGTTCCTCTATCCTCACAGGTTCCTCACCCCAGTCGATGTCGTGAGATTGGTCTGCTAAGATGTCTCCAAGACATGCACGAAGCACATCAGACTGGATTTCAAGTCGTATTCCCTGGCGTTTGAGATTGTTTCCGATCTGTTCAAACTTTCTCCGTAATACGAATGACAGATTCTCAAACTTTTTGTATTTTCGTTTCTGTCGTGGCCGCCAGCGTAACTGGTCTGTTTTGACAACCTCGTTCTCTGAAGCAGATGAATCATCCAGCATAGTATCCTGGATCTCTGAAATATCCTCGAAACGTATCTCGTAGGTCCTCTTTTCGTGATGGCTATCACTGCTTTCCCCGCTAGCTTCATCACAGCTATCGGGGGATTTTCTGCCTATAATCTTCATGTATTCGTCTGGTGTTGTGTTTGAAGTCATATTGGGAATATTGATATGGAGGACGGCACGGATTGATACTGGTAGGACTGGACTTGACCTTTTACATTAGAAACGGGAAGAAGGTATGTTTCGTGCCTTGTGTCCTCGCTACTCAGACTAAGATATATCCACGACATGACATGACACATTTCGGGGACTCAAAAGAGTCAAAGCCTCATCTTTTGGGCCGAAAAGGGATACAATCCACCTATGTCAGATTATGCAGGGTGACTAGAGTAGATGTATTAGCCTCCTGAGATGAAAGACTTGCCAAAACCAGGCTGCAATCTGGACGCCATGCATATTCTTATCGGGCTTCCTGGTCATCGACTGGTTGTTTGTAATGCCACGATATCCGGCTGACAAACATGCATATTGAGGCAATAAATGACCACGTAGTCCTAGACGCATGTGACGACTTATGGTGTTTGTCTTTGTTTGACTTCAACTCCATCAAGTAGTTAGAGTGTATTTAAACCCAAATCAAACATGTTCACAACAAAGCAATAATATCGTCACTAAAATACCTAGTATATTGAAAGTCGTCAAATTAGCCTCTGCACACCCTCTTGTTAATTGATTGTTTGACTTTACAGGCAAATATGCAGGCACCAACTCAGAGGCGTGAGATCCCTCCTGCCCCCGAAACCAATTTCCTTCACGTTCCACAAGGGCCGCATCTTTCAACGCCTAACACTTTTCAGAAAATCACTGAATACTTTCAATCACATTCTCAGGACAAGAAGACAGATGAAGACGTCCCCGAAGAGCCTGAATCATGTAAAAACTTCCTGGTTGCCAACGTTGATCTCGCGCAGGCTGAAGCTGCAGTGCTCTCTCACCAGAACTTCAAGCCGGTATACTTGGACTTTGAATCTGACGAATGGGGGTCCCCAGAGGTCTTTCAATCTTTGGAAAATCTTGATAACCTTTCCATTTCCGAGGACAAGGCGGAGGCATTGTGGAAGATGGAGGTGAAGAGACTCGTTTCGGGCGTCAATGATTCTAGACCTGATATCTCGTTCCCTGAGATGAATGTGCCGGATGATGGCTACGCTTTACTGGCTTTATTGGCTACAGAAATAATTGTGTCATTGAGAATATGCATGCTCGAAAACGAGGGCCTACTGAGGGAGAGAAACCACCCAATTCACGACCCTGCAGTCTTTCAAAGGGAACGAGAGCATCTCCGGCGACAGCTAGAGCCCCCAGACAATAATAAGAAGACGGGCAAACGACCAAAGAAAAGGGAGAGGACCCATGGAATCACAAAAGAGAAGAGGAGAGAATTCATCTTCGCTCTCATCGACTATATCACACTTATCCTTGCCAAGGTCTTTGTTTGCTCGGCATCTCACCACCCAACTCCTAGCTGGGCATCGACTTGTATTGCTTGCTTGGCCAAATTCGCAACAAAGCTCAAGGTCATTGCAACTGACATGGATGGCTTTGCAGCAAAATGTCTCGATGCTGCGGACGACATATCCAAAGAGCTTTACGTGCCGCTCAAACTTGACCAAGACGATGCCCAAGGACCAGGACTGCAGCCAACCGATGAATTATCCCGTTTGAGGAGGGGTACCAAAAATCCATTCATTGACCATCGAGAGTGGATATATTATGCCCAAGAGATGATCGTCTTGATGGATGTTCGCAATTGCTTCAACACGATATTGTCTGCTCTGCAGGGCCAGAATCACAATGCCCCAACACGTACCACGTATGAAGTCTGTTCTGCTGTTTACGAGACAGGTCTTGAAAAGTTCAAGACTTGGGTTTACCAGCAAAGAGCCGGGGATATCGAGGCAACTGCTTGTCAGAAATCGCTTACCATGGCACGGCCGGCCTTTGAGCTTCTGCAAGAAATCGCTAAAGCATTGAAGACCAAACAAGAACGGTTCCCTCCTCGAGAATCAGGAGTAACGGGTCAACTCAAGACAAAGTTTGAGTGGAAAAACATCATATCAGATCACTCTTCCACTGATCACGAGCAAAGCCAGAGCCTGCAACTTCGCACCCTTGAGGAAGTCATTACAATTCTAGTTCCTCTGTCAGCTGCTTCACCCTACGTTGCAACCAGAATACCGCCCCTGTTTCAACATGTTGCCCTCACTGGCACAACAATGAGTAACCCCCAAGAGCCATTGACCAAGTCAGACGGGAAGTTCAAAGCCTTCTTTTGCTTATCCACGACCGATTATCACGACGCCAGATCTGGCAACAAGTTTCAAGACACTTCGTCTCTCTCAAAAGGCCTTATGACGAGAGATCAGTTGTTTAGAGGCAGCAATTCTACAGGATTTGAGCATGGGAAAACATTCGACTCGGTCGACCTCCTGGGCGATGACGATCCGCAAGATTTCGTCTCCGAGACTATAACACGTTACAAACAAGAAATGAGCCTCTGGACGTATGAAGAGAATTCAGTCATGGTGAATTGCAAATTCTACGTGTGGACGACGATGCTACTAGCTATTACACTCGCCATCGGGGGAGTTCTTGTTGGCTTCACAGTTAAGCAAGGCATCGATGGCGTAGACCCTTTCAACATTACAACATACTGCTGGGTACTAGCCGCATTTTACATACTTATCGCCAAGAGTCTTCGCGTTGAGATCTGGTCATGGAGAGATTTTCTCCGCGGCAGAGTTCGCTGTCGTAGTGTTACCGAGTTGCACTCCGTGACACGTATCCCGGAAGAGCTCATTCTCTGCAAGCTTCTTGATACCGAGACTGCTACTATTTTGAAAACCCGAGGACCGTACAATGCGGCTTTTCGGAGGAAATCAGTGAATGGGTTCTCAATAGACGTACGCTTAACGTTGTGGGTGATGCTTCTGAGCGGGCTTATCATGGTAAAGGTCAACACCACTCAAGGGCTGGCTCTGGTTTGCTTGGATGTGCGGCGTGGTACTACTTACAGCCGTCTGGGGCTCGATGAAACCTTTACTACTAAAAATTCAGAGCACTTGGTATGCATCGACATAGAAAAGGAGGACCTCGCACTACAACAGCTACACTATCCATGGCGGGGGATAGTGGGTATTTATCGCGCCAAATCAGCAAAGTTCCGATAATGAACATGGGAGAGCTTGGAGGGTGTGGAGTGAGTAGTAAACGGCCGGAAAGTAAGTGGGATAGGGAGCTTCTTCCATGGGCAGTTCATAAGGTGCGAAAGGTGACCATCCCGCATGGCTTAGCACATACATGCACGAAACACATAGATCTGAATACCCAAGTATTGGACAAGTCATGGACGGAAGAAGTGTTTAAGTTGTCTTGTCAAATCATACGCAGCTTGCTTGTACCATTTATCAAGCTACTTTCTTTAAGACGCCAAGCCCCTTTTTTGACCAACCAACCATGTTAAAAGCACTCCCAGCCGTTATGAGAAAAATGGTGTTTTTTTCTTCTAAAGCAGAACGCCAGACTTAGTAGTCGGCGGGACCGCTCTGAGGGAACTCGAAGTTGACGTTGCGGCCTGTCAATCGTCGGTAAACCTCAGAGTAGGTGTCGAGGCGGTAGTCAACACCACCACGCTCCTTCTCGTCAAGGATGACCTTGAGGAGCTTGGAACCGTCCTCCTTGGTGCGGACACGCTTGCCGACGATCTCGACGGGGTAGGTGAGATCCTCGAGGATGGCGTCGTGGACGGCAGTGAGGGTTCGCGAACGGGGTCGCTTCTGCTTCTGGGTGTTGCGAGAGCGGGCGGATCGCTTGGGGCGGGGCAAGATGCGGCGAGAAGCGAGGATCAGGACATGGCGGTCAGAGAACTTCTTCTCGAGCTCACGGGTGAGGCTGTGGGATATCAGTATTGAGCTTTCACAGTCAAGGAGGGGATATCTTACCGCTGCTGGACGCGGTGGAAGCCCTGCAGGGAAGGGACGGGGACAAAGATGACAATAGCCTTCTTGCCGTGGCCAACCTCGATCTAGTCAAGATCACAAGTCAGCATGCGAGCTCCAGGACGAAACCTTGGACCGCTTCCCGTCCTGTTCCACAGAAGTCAATGACACTCCGGCCTTTACGGCTCCGCCCCGACGACACGGGAGTTGCGCATCAATTTCATCTCGAGCGAAGAGTTGTGCGCGTCGGGAGGCGGAGAGGGGCAGGCCATCGCAAGACGATTTCTTTCTTTGTGTGGGAACAGGATTTCTCGAAAGAGGAGACCTAGGTTGTATTTTGTATTTTTCATGGTATTCTCACCTCGCGGGCAGAGACGATCTGCAGAGGTCGCAGGGCAACCTTGAGGTCGGAGGTGTTGGACTCGAGGTCGTAGAGAGCCTGGGCGATGCTGGTCTCGAGCTCGGAGGGGTTCTGCCTCGAGGGGCTGTTGGGGGCGATCTTGTTAAGGGCCTGGGCGCTCATTTTGACGGCTGGGTGCGACTACGTGGGATTGACGACGACGAAGATGAGATGGTGTTGCGAGCCGTCGATAATTTTTGACCAAGGGTGGGCAATTGAGATGGTCGCTAAATTGGGGTTTTCAAACCCTGTGAAAGTTGTGGGCGGTCTGTGCGTTGGCCGGGGTAGAAGTATGCCTGAGGCCTCAATTTCTCACCGAGCTGACCTCACCAGGCTCACCTTCTGGGTCAGTGGATCCTCTCACCAATATCCAAGAAAGGAAATCAACTTCACTTACACGGCGTCTTGTGTTTCGTGGCTTGATACGATGAAAAGCAATGAGGTAACCAGTTTCACGGCATTCATTCACTTGCAACTATGCATGATTTCAAAGCAGTCCATTCCGGATCTAAGACATGGGAGCCGTGTAACTGATGTCGCTCAACCTCACTCACATCCACTTCAATGGTTCAAATCTTTTCCGAAGGGTCCGACGATGAAACAAACGATACTCCGTTTACAATATATCCTATCAAAAACCTGATCTGACTCTACCCAGTCTCTAATGTTACACATCTTAGCCCTCACCGCCCTCGGGATCCTCCTCATCCTCATCATCGAGCTGCTTATTAACGTCTTGCTGCACCTTTTCACCTGTGGTATCCCTTGCGATCTCGGCAGCCTTCATACCGCCAGCCGTGAGCCACAAGAAGTGGTTTGTCTTGAATTGGTCGATTTGGTTGAAGAACATGTGAAACCTGCCGTGTCTTGTTAGCCTTGTCCGACTTTATCATACGTCAGTACTTACGAGTTGTCCTTCTCCTCCACGCTAAAGATACGAGTGTAAATCTCCTTGTCCTTGAAGGCTTGGATCTTCTCCTCGTACTTTCCAAAGTCAATCGCCTCCTTGCCGAGTGACTCAGTCGCCTTTCGGTTGTAGTTGTTGAAAACGGGTCGCTCAAGCAGGAGTCCGAGACCAGGGGCCTTGGGGATGGCCATCTTTTGGTTTTGGTAGCTTTCGTTGATACGCTCCATGGGAGTGCCACAACGGACAATCAGACTGGCCAGACCGACCATCTTGCGGATCTGGTGCATCATGAAACTCTGTCCATGAACCTTGAGAGACAACCATTCTGTGTCGTTGATGATGATGGGCTTGGGGTTGACGACGAATGACCTGATGAGTCGTTTGGCCGAGGCATCAAAGAATGACTTCTGAACAGTGTAGTTGTGGAAGTTCTTTGTGCCGTTGTACTTGTCTAGGGCCTCCTGGAGACGGTTCAGGCGCTCAGTGCCGACGCGGTATCGTCGCTTTGCGGCAACGTAGGCCGCCTTGATGTCCCGGAGGGCGAAATCAACTGGACCGAGCTCACGGTTCTTGGGCTTATGGCTTTCCAGAATAAGACCAGGCTGTTGAGCCTCGGACTCTGTGGTCTGCTCACCAGCCTCACCAGCGGGTGTCTCAGTAGCAGGCTTCTCTTCTGTGGGCGCGCTCTCTTCGGTTTCGTTCGCAGCCTGCTTTCGTGCGGCAATATCTTCGTCCTCTGTAACGTGAACTCGCTCCAACACAGCAGCCTTGGTCTCAGGGTCTAATCGGGCCAAGATGGGCTTGATCTCCTTCTCTTCCACTTCGGACCAGAAATCCTTAACATCCTCCATCCTAGCAGCCAGTTCGTCCTCGACACCATGCTCCTTTGCCAATTCAACCAGCTTTCGGCCCAAGAAGGTCTCGGGGTGAGGAGGCAGAAGGCAGTAGCTAGGCATAAGGTACTCGTACCATCTTGAATCGCAAGTCTGGTAACAGCTGAAGGCGTTGTTTGTGCGCTGAATACCCCAGATTCGAATCTGCTCTGGTAGCTCGGCGTTGATCTTGTCGACAATATCCTCATCCTCGATGATGAGCTTCAAGCTGATGACGTTGCCAGCTGCGTGCACGCCCTTATCCGTTCGAGCGCATCGGACAAGACTTGACTTTTTGGGATCGTCGGCATTGGCCTTGGAGATGGCGCTTGCGGCGACAAAAGCCTTGAACAAATCGGCCTCAATGGTCTTCTCGTTGCCATTGACTTGCATGCCCTTGTAACCAGTGCCCGCATATCCGATCATGACAGCAACCTTTCGCTTGGGTCTTCGTTCCTCGGCAGCAATCTCATCCTTTGAGAAGGGGTTGTTGCTCGACTCGGCATCAGCAGAATCGCCCTGCTTGTTCAATTTGCGACGCTTGAACTCCTTGAATTCATCGTTCTTCTTGCGCTTATCGCCCTTCTGACGACTAATTTCTGGTTAGCGCCGTTGGCAACTGTACTCATTGCAGCCGTTGAGGTGAAAGCTTACCCCCATTCGCCGCGTCCCTTCTCTGATCGTCCTTTGCCAGGCTTTCGGTGGTCATGGCGCGGGTTGCGACGGTTGCCAGAGTCATTGTTTTTAGAGTCGCCCTCGCCCGAGGGACGGGAGTCATTTGTGCTGCTCGCGGCAGGAGCTTCGTTATCTGCCGCCATGCTTGCATCTGTTGCGACAGTATAAATGGTAAAGCTGCTGGTGGAGGAGAAAAGGTGTAGCTATCGCGCGATTCACTTTTTTGGACTGATTGACGACGAGATTTTCGATGCGGGTAGGTGGGGCTTCCCGTTGCGGTCCCGGCGGGGGAGCTGTAATTCGGATGGGGGCTACCCTGGATCTGATGTCGACGTGTAAGTGCTGTGAACCAACCCTTTCTCTTTGGAAGATAATTTCTTTAAATATCCTGGGGCTGGCGACCTCATTTAATCTAAGATTGAGTTAGAGTGACATAAGATAATTATTGTTGTTATATCAAATATTGGAGGATTGGTATCTTGAACAGTACTCAGTCAACAACCGAGTTTAGTCACAAGAAAAGCATGGTTATAAATAACCCGTAAGGGATACTAAGAAAACCACAGTATCTGTAGATGCCAATGATTCATGATGAACCAAGTAAAGAAAGAATTCGAGGACGGTTACTGTATAACATCACTTGTGTCAACATCATGTGGGTTGTTTGTAACTATTCATTTCATTCCAAAACATCTATTATACAGGCTAGTTCACCATAAATTGAACTCCTTCACACATTTATAACACATTTAGTAGTTGGAGCTTCGGCCGGTATCAGAAGGAAGACCATCCTCATCGCCGGGCTCCTGGTAGGTACCGCTGGGCTGAGTAGCACCTCGAGTGCGTTCCTCAATGATGTTACTGGTGTCAATAGCATCCTTTTCGTCACGCTCTGTAATATTATTAGAACTTCCATCGTCAGAAATATGTGATCGTATAAACATACCGAGTTGAGCATCAGTGTCGGCCTTGTCTGCGTCGATAGGGTCCTCGACTCGATCGGAGTCGGCTTGGACTGGGATAGGCTGGTTCTTCTCTCCAGGGCGAGAAACGTAGGAGTTCTCCTGGAACTCGCTGGAGGGAGCATCTTGAAGACCGTCGGAAGACATATTGAAGTTGTTTAGGTAGTTTGAAAAGTAGTTGTGGTATAAGTTGTGAGTTGCAGATGAGTGTTGAGACCGAGAGATGATAAGACAATCCTCTCTTTTCACCCAACGAAAGCACTCATCTTATACATTTCAGTCCTTCAATTCAACTGAGACAACCATTCTCATCCAAGAAGGCTATTCCGTCATGACTTGCAAAAACATCCATCTATCCATGACGACATTGATTGATGGTCGATTCAATGAATCATCTCGACAGGGCCAACAACACGGTTCGCTACTAGCCTTGATGCAAGCACTTCCGAACCCGATCTCTAATACCCCTGATATCTTAATTGAAAAGGGGAATCTTCAATCCGATAGGTTCATCGCATTGGATCTAGATAAGTCATTGCGTGGCTGCGCGCTCGTGATGCAAAGTAAGCCTTTGACCGCGACAGATTCGCGATTTCTATGATCTTGATACTAGATGATGGTTTATTTAGAGCCTTATTGTGCGATGGAGTTCGATCTTGGATATTGTTAATAAGCAGTGGTTGGGCTCTTGGAATCCGCATCAACGATCGATGATGCTGAGGTGCTGCTAGTCTTTGAATCGAGGTCAATGCTTTATGAGACAGACAATCTTTAGGAGAATTTGTGATAGAGATTGATAGAAGAAGCAAATTAAAGACCTAAGTTAATATTTAAGCCGTGAATTATTGACACGATTATATCATAGATGAAATCATGTTCGCCAAGACACCGTTGAGAGAAACCAGGCACAGAACCTAACTTTAACTATACAATGAGTCGCGACGCCTAGCCCAGTCCAGCCTTGAAAGAAAAAGAGAAAAGAAACACCATGGTATTACAATCAAGTAGAAAGTCCAGCAAGCAGAAAATGCAAAAAAGAAATCTTGATGAGACTGGGACTCGAACCCAGGAGGATTGCTCCACCAGGAAATTGGTGTTAAGGTTAACCTTAACCTGGCGCCATAACCAACTCGGCCATCTCACCGAGGTTTATTGTTAGAGCAACAGTGAATAAGACTCACCTATACGCTCATTGTGCATACACTTCTGCATACATTAGTTTCGGGTGGTGATCGAGATGAGATCATGTCAGATCTGCCAGAAATAATTCTTGACAAGGATGCACTGGTCAGACATGGATAATCTGACTGTATCAGTTTCAACTTTAATGCCAATATGTTTCGTCTTCCAAAACTGGTGGTGTGGTGCGTTATCTTCATGGTGGGCAAGCAATTCCCTGTTCCCTTATTCACTTGCGCCTGGCCCGACGGTTAATACAAAATATCCTCGTGCATAATAAGCCGTTCATCTTTTGGTGAGAATCAAACATCATCTCCCTCGCAAACATTTCTAGTTGAAGATTTGTTTTCGTTGCTTATGCATCGCGCATCAGGGTTGATCCAGGAACACGAACAAAACATAATACTTGCTTTATTATTCACAATTTCGTCACATACACATAATATGTCGCGATATTCTCCGAAACATGATTGCGACACACATCTAGAGGAACAAGGCATATAGGCAGGAAAGCTTCCATTGTGACTGAGACTGTAGATGGCCGTCAGGCATGGATGGATAGACACCCTGCGATCTGTAAAAGTTCCGAACCTGGACACTTAGTAACCCAGGATATCATGATCCTCAATTACAGAAGCAAATTCAAAAGGTCATTGGCAAAGATGAGAAGACCGTAACCCGTAAGTACCTACTCCATAAGTAATCTAAGTTTCTTAGATCCTAAAGTGCGTATCATGATAACCTAGGATTGCCTCAAGACTATCTTACCTTGGGTATATTATAGCGTTGGTTCTCTTGGGCCCTACCTTTGTCGTGTGTGTACATAGTTGACCATTGCGTAGTTTGAGATTATGAAGGAGTGAGAAATGATTATTCAAGACTCAGGGGGAATCATGAGTTCGAATTACGCCATTACCAAGGTTCATGTGCTCACTATTATGGTTCAGCGCCACGGTTGTGCCCGCGATGATGTGCTCAAGTACCAATATGAGCAATAAGGTCTCGAGATGCCCATGTGATCAGGCACTGGCGGTTTCGGTCAATACAGGCGAATTTCACAAGATACGGAGATCTGAATTGATAAAAATCTCCCCTGTTGTGTGATAGTTGATTAAGTCATGACTTCTCAAGGTTGAGTGGTTGATAAGCTGTTGGTGAGGATGAGTTAATCCGGATCTCGGGATGGCGAAAGACATGGGGCTGAGAAAGGATCCATTGATATGGTAAAATCGCATGACCTCAGGTGATGAATTCTAGAACAACAACAAGCGATTTTGTTTCATGTGGGGCCTTGTTGGGAAGCAAAGAATTCGAATAAGTGAGTGATCAAACATTTATTATCGTAAATT
This sequence comes from Fusarium verrucosum, assembly GCA_013623715.1. Taxonomy (NCBI): domain Eukaryota; kingdom Fungi; phylum Ascomycota; class Sordariomycetes; order Hypocreales; family Nectriaceae; genus Fusarium; species Fusarium verrucosum. Next base: position 63,124 of record JABFFJ010000005.1, read on the forward strand.
CGGCATTGTGGGCGCATGTGTCTAAACCCAGATTTGTGACGACCTACCTATCGAAAACAAGAAACCAAATAATGACCAGATATAAGAAGGAAGAGAAGGCCAAAAAGGAAGAAGAAAGAAAAGAAAGTCTAGTACAAGAAAAGAAGACGTAAAAAAGGGGAGACATAGGAAGAGAAAATTTGACAATGGGGTTTTGTTGTGTAAGAAGGACGAGGATACGATGGCACTCGAGGATCCATCTGCCGAGCAACACCGAAACTACCTACACTAGAATATGAGAAATGACCAGCTCCATTACCGTTGTTGAGGATTCTAGTAGAGGGTCTCGAAGGGTCCAAGTCTAATTCAGTCATGCCCCGTATGGTCCCCATTCTGGTGCATGATGGTGAAAGCCAAGTTACCGATAACGTTAGATCCCTGGAAATGGTCTCTGAAAGAAGATTTCTGTTGAAGTTCTCGGATTCTATACATACTCTCTCGCGAGTTCATGTGGCGAATATCATCACTTTGTACTTCTCACCAGAGCCTCCATTTGACTTACACGGACCGACTGCCGAGTTTGAGACCCACTTCTGCTAGATCGACGGCTGATAACGCCATTTGGGACCCAAATTTGAAAGATACATGTTATTTGTGAAATGATTGAACAGAATTAACGAGGCCAGGCACTCCAGGCGAGGTTCCGGGGGTAACCTACACAAGAATCGTCGCTGGAAAGGGAGATGCATATTGAGGATGACGTTGGAAAAGAGATAACAGGTTAACAGTCTCGTCGGAATAATAATGTTGATATGATTTTCAGTACAAGGTACACAATTTGACGTCGCAGCAAAGGGCCCTCTTTCCCTGTCACTCCCCCACCATTTGGCCAGAGTCGGTGCAAAAATGGAAATTGGCAGATACGGCAAGAGGGGCCTTCCCCCGACGACCCGAACTATCTTCTTTTCTCTCCGTCGTTAAGGTTGGCCAAACGTCACATCCATTCATTCCTTCACCTCTCACACCACAAAACTTTGGCTCGACTGATAGTGCACTATAGTCAGCCAGCTTCAATCCATCTGACAACCTTCGGAGACAAAAGAACAAATCAACTTCTGTCGCACCTACTTGGACAACTCAATTAGCGCCTCTCGGAGCCAAAAACAATCAGCATAACTCTTGTCGCAGGGGTTGAGTCTTTCAGAGTGGACCAACAAGCTCGGGCTCAGCACGCCATCCACCACTCACTTTGCCTCAGAGCCCTCCCAGAGGCTGACTACCACTCTTCCCCAGACGTAGCCCATCAAGTTACGATATCTGACCTTCTCATCGCGCGACTCTCATCTCTCACCCCCAGGCCCTTGCTTTGATTTGCAGCTGCGTACAGTCATTACACACCTTGTCTCTGCGCTTGCGCCAGCGCCAGCGCAATGGAAAGCCCCTCGCTCGTCAACGGCCATCGGCCCTCCTCCGATTCATCTGTCGCAGCCCCCGGAACCTCAGCTCTACCACATCCTTCTATACCTACTTCACCTTCCTCCGCGTCTCATTCTGCGTCGGCTCCGACAACAAATTCTACACATCGTCATGCTCCTGCGCCGTCCACAAAACCTGACCCGACCTCACCTCTTTCTCTTGGTACTGAAGGCGACTCCCTGAGAGTCTTCGACACCGACACCGACACCAACACCAGCTCTCAACAACCCTCCAAAAACAATTGCGACAGACAACGATCCGATCAAGAAATTAACCCACGCCTCGTCAAAATGCCTTCCGAACTGGTCGGCAAGACCGTCAGCCCGTTCCTCAAGGAACATATTCCTGGCCTTTATGCACCCTTTGGCAAGGCCAAGACAGCCATGCCTCTATCTCCCAGTCCCAACACTACTACTACCGTTCGAAAGAGAGACCCCAACAGCAAGTTTTGTTACCGTCACCGACCGGATTCAAAATGTCGGCGCGCTGCCGACGAGACCAAAATGGGCTTCATTCAGAGTGTAGGTTTCGGCATTCCCTCCGACGAGACCTCGCCTAGCTTGTTCATGGTTGTCGGTCGCTATGATAACTGCATACTAACATTCACCAGGAGCTCAACAGCCTTTCATCCGCCGACCAAGAGGCCATCACCCACGTCTGGTCTCTTTTCTCCGCCGCCCCAGCAAAACACCGCGAGTTGATGCTGCAGGGCATTATTACCCAATGTTGCTTCCCCCAGCTCTCTACCGTATCGCGCGAGGTTCAAGAACAACTCAAGATCGATTTCCTTGCCGCTCTCCCTACCGAACTCTCCTACAAAATCCTATCATACCTCGACACAGTATCTCTCTGCAAGGCGGCTCAAGTTAGCCGCAGATGGAGAAATCTTGCCGACGACGATGTGGTGTGGCATCGCATGTGCGAACAACACATTGACCGCAAATGCACCAAATGCGGCTGGGGTTTGCCTCTACTAGAAAGAAAAAAGCTCATGGCGTGGAGCCGCCATCAACAAGTTCACCGACAACCGAATGCTACCAACGTGGTAGAGATCGACGGCGAGGTTGAGACACATTCGAGTGATTCACGGAAACGACAAGCCGACGACAAACACGAACATGATGACCGAGTCGCGAAACGTTCTCGAGTGAGCAGTGGGAGCAAGTCGCGACAGCAGCTTGAGCAAGAACGCAAGTTTCGACCATGGAAAGATGTTTACCGCGATCGTTTCAAGGTGGGGTACAACTGGAAGACTGGTCGTTGCTCCATCAAGACGTTTAAAGGTCATGAGAATGGCGTTACTTGTCTCCAGTTTGATGACAATATCCTTGCAACTGGTTCTTACGATACGACCATAAAAATTTGGAACATCGAGACTGGGGAAGTGATGCGCACGCTTCGAGGACACACATCGGCAGTCCGCACTCTTCAATTCGATGATTCCAAGTTGATTAGCGGTAGCTTTGACAAGACCATCAAGATTTGGAACTGGCAGACAGGAGAGTGCCTGAATACCCTCCAATGCCATACTGAGGGTGTTCTGTCAGTCCATTACGACGGCTGCACCTTGGCATCTGGCTCCATCGACAAAACAGTCAAGGTGTTTAGCTTTGATACCAAGCAAACATTTTGTCTCCGAGGCCACACTGACTGGGTCAACCACGTGCGAATTGACTCGCCCTCCCGTGTTGTCTTTTCAGCATCGGATGATCTTTCGGTCAAGCTCTGGGATATCGACTCGAAGCAATGCATCAAGACATTCCAGGGACATGTTGGCCAGGTTCAGCAGGTTCTTCTGATGCCTGCGGACTTTGAGCCTGATGAGATGCCTCACTTGGATAATGCCGATGCTGCTTCTGTGTCGAGTAGCCGAAGCAACAGTCCACCTGCAGCGACTTCCGAACAGCCTCTCGATGCTCGGGCGTCATATGGCTCGGGATTCACATCCGACCCCAACCGCCCACTTCCCCCGCGCTACATGCTCACTGGTGGATTGGACAACACAGTCCGCCTGTGGGACACTACTACTGGCAAGTGTATCCGCAGCATGTTCGGTCATGTCGAAGGTATCTGGGGCCTTGTGGGCGACACTCTCCGTGTAGTTACAGGTGCCAATGACTCGATGACCAAGATCTGGGAGCCTCGCTCTGGAAAGTGTGAGCGCAGCTTCACTGGCCACGCTGGCCCCGTCACCTGTGTTGGTCTGAGTGATAGCCGCATGGCAAGTGGCAGTGAAGATGGCGAGGTTCGACTGTATAGCTTTGAGGGTGAGCGTGTTGAAGAGCGCGGCACTCCCTCTTAGACAAAAACTATAGGGCGGTTTCGTCTCTGATGATTCTCCTTTTTTCTCACGAAATATTTATGATTCCCCCAGATACAGCGTTGGCAGATGAGTAGCCACAAGTTGTGGCATTCTTCATTTTTATTTTCTCTCTGCCTGCATTTTACCTTGAACAATTTATGGTAGCGGGAGTATTTATAATGCGACCATGGTCGCTTACATGGGACATGTTGGCATTTATAGGATTTGGGAATAAGTCCTCGAGCTATTGAGTGCCGAGGCGAGGCCTAAAAGTCCCTGGGAGTTATTGCTTGGGATTGGTTTATTGAATGGCCTCATCAGAATCCTTGGCAGGGAATAAATGTTCTTAGATCTCTTCTACGTCTGAATCACAGCCATAGGATTAGTTATGTATATTCTTCAATACGCTTGAGATAAAATGTTGACTGATTGACACATCTGAATCTTGCTATAAAAGATTCTCTGAATCTTAATATGTGTTAAATCGAGTGTAGTTTCGCCTAGAAGTTCGAATTCACGATGGTAAGCTCGCTTCTCATCGCTTCACTTGTATTTCCAAGAGGTCGTGAAAAGGCCATGCAATTTTTGTTAAATGATGATTCGGTTTGTTTGATCAAGAGTTGTCAAATAAAATGCGAGAAAAGGGGAGCAGAGTGGTTCATTATGAATCTATTCCATGTATAAAGAACAATGCATCAGAGTTATTGGGGAACGACGATGTCATATAATAATTCTTATTCATTCAATAGCACAATCGTCATTCTTAAATATTATAGTGGTTTCATTGACATGTCTAATTTCTTCTCTTACTGGATCATTGTACTTCTTTGACTCCTCCCGCCGGTGTCAATAAAGTGAAGCTGTGTAAAGGGCAAACAGCCCAACACGTTTGACTATAATAGAGCGTCCAAAAAACCGCAATGAATCTCATACCTAGAGCAGCATAAATTCTAAAATATGAGTTCCCTTGGAGTTCTCTCCACCACCATTGCTAGCTTCACGGCGAAGCGGTAAGTCCCCATCACCAGCTATTTCAACGCCGATATTGACTATATTCAGGTCTTAATTATGTGCAAGCCGGTTCGATACATTTATCCCCATTGCGGTCATCCTATTGACCCTGACCCGTCCATTTGGATCGTCGAGAGATGTATTCCTGCAGCTTCATTCAACAGAGACTGCTGGATTCCTCAAGATCTTCCTGATGAGTTCATCGAGAAGAAGCCTTGGCCTAACGACAACATTCTTGAGCCTTGCTATATGCCTCATGAATCCCAGGAGTCGGATATTGAGTCCGAGGTTGAGGATTCTCAGATGGATGATCTTGTTGAATATGGAGAAGACTACTCCGTCTCTAGTACTCTCAGCTCTGCAGATGAAAACGACCACCAAAATGGAAATGAAAACGAGCAGGAACACGCTTCAACCATCCACGGCATGATCTTTGACGAACGAAAGCTCATTGGAAACGAAGCCATCTTCCTCGAACTAGAACCTCTCTACCTAAGCCGAAACGAGCCTATTGTCATCGACGACCTAACACTCCTCGACGCTGACGAAACCAACCCCTTCGACGCCGTCATCGGGCAAGACTTCATCACAGACCAGGACATCAAGAACATTGCCCAGATTCTTGAACAGACCGCCGATGAGCTGGCCATTGCTGCAGTCGAGGATAACGTGGAGTGGGCTCATGTTGCAGCTGTGGATTTGAATATCCCCGTTAGTCCGGTTTATGAGAGTGAGGACGAGGATATGGAGATTGAAGGCGTGTGGTTTTGATTTATGGGTGGGAGAATTTTTGGGAATGGGCTGGGATGGGATTATTACGATGGGATAATGGGCTAAAACACTGGGTTTAGGTTTGGGTTTGATAAAGGAAGTGCAGATGGTGTGCATGGCGTGGGATTGAATCTTGGGCTCTAGTTGCTTTCATCAATTGATGTAAACTTTTGGTCATTGAGGAGTGTTCTCCTTTATTTGAGAGCTTGCCTGCTACAACGGTGTGATAACATGAACAATGATTGGGTTTCTGGATAATCTACTGGAAAGACCATAGAACTCACACATAGTCGTGATATTATTACATTGAATGTCTCAATTAGGGGTACCAATTATATAAATACATAAACAGAAGTCATTGCAAAACACAAATGAGATCCAAATCCCATCAAACGCACCATCCATCCCAGTTCTGTTCTTATTCTTGCGTGTCCTGCACCTTTCCCACCTCCTTTTCATTTCATTCTTGCAGTTTCCTCCGTATCATCCATGGCATTAAAACGATCGTCAGTTCATATAGGGTATCGTCCAAAAGAATGTTCCTCCTCATTGGATCACATCGCTCACAACTCGTCCTTCCCACGCTGGAAGCTTCCCTTGACGGCCTCGGTAGCATCGCTCGCTGCACTGCCAACCTTGTCACCGACAGAGGCCGCAGCTTCGTTGGCTTGGCTTCTGAGGCTTTCAGCGTTGGCAGCGGCAGTAGCATAAGCTTTTTGGAATCGGGATAGAACGCTATCGGTGAAGGAGGGTTCCTTGCCACTGATGAGCTCAGAGACAAGCTCGCTCACAGCTTCGTACTGCTTGACAGCCTCAGCCGAAGCGGTCACAGCAGATGCCTTATCAGCAGCAGCACCGGTGGCCTTGGAAGCATATGAGCTGGCGTCACCCCAAACATGCTCGTACCAGGCAATTTGAGTAGGCTCGCCGTAAACCTGGCCACTGATCTGCTCGACAATGTTGTTCCAGGATTCGCCAATGGCCAAACCAGCAGCTGAAATCTGCTCATTGGCAGCATCAACAACTGAGGAGACCGAGTCGTCCACAGCTTGGGCAGCCGACTTGACAGTATCGCCAGCAGCCGAGTAAACAGATCCTGCCGCTTCGCCAGCCGCATGGGCAGCAGAAGCAGCGGATTCTCGAGCCACAGAAGCAACGGAGGATGCTGATCCGGCAAGGTCGGTGGGAGTCGGGGTGGCAGTCAGGGATGAGAGAGCAGATGACGCGCCAGCCAGGAATCTAGAATATCGGTCTTGAGCGACACCAAGGCCGGCATAATAGTTCATTTTGGCCTGCTCATAGAACTTCTCGGGCGCCGAAGAAGGAGTAGGAGTAGCAAGTCCGGCGGCGATGAGAGCGCTTTGGTACTGAATCTCAGCCCACAGCCGGCCTTCGTTGAGTCTCTGGGCGGCAATGGATTCAATCCTCTCCCAGTCGAGCCAGGTGGGGGCAGCAGGGAGCTGCTGAGCAGCGGTTGTTGCATCTTTCTTGGCCCTGGTGAACTGATCACCAGCTACTGAGAGTGCCTGGTCGTAGGAAGATGAGATAGAAGATATGAGCTGTTCGTGAACAGGCTTGGGGGTTCCGTAGATCTGGGCAGAGACGACTGACAGAGCGCTCGAGTACTGCTCAGAGGCACGAGACACGGCGTTGGAGTAGACAGACTGTGCAGCATCGGTGGCGCTGGCAAGTGCATCGGTATCCACGTAATCATCAAGAACAACCTGTCGGTGAGGAGCTTCCTGAGCTGCAGCACCGAGGAAGGCAGGCTTGACATGTTCATGTTGGTCAGAAAGGGGGGTCTCGTCGCGGTGCGTCAAAGGGTCCTCCTCGATCTCGACGAGTGGCTCCTTGTCATCGGCTGGAAGGGGCTCTTCGCTATCGTTGCTGACTGCGGAATAGGTTTCACCGATGAGCGCTTCAGATGCTTGTGAGGCAAGGGGGGTCGACATACTGCTGTCTTCTGACTCTGCGGCATTGGTGGATGGCTCGATCACCTCTGAGAGCTCGCTAGACGCTTCTTCGACGACGGGGGCGGCGGACTCGGAGACTATGGAAGATAGAGATTCGACAGTCTCCGAGGCTTCTTCTGCGATGCTGCTGGCGTTCTCCTCTCCCTCAAAGATGAGGCTGGAGGCGTCGCTGACGATGGATTCGGCGCTGCTTGAAACGGCTGAAGTAGCCTTCTCAATTACATTAGGCTCATCGGCAACAGATGAGGCGCTGGAAATGCTCTCGCTAGCAGAGTCAACGGCTTCGGAGACGTCCTCTTTAACCCGTTCGGCAGCCGATGCGACAAAGTCCTCTAAGTCTTGTTCCACCTCATCAGCCCGCGACGTAGCTTGAAGAACTTCCGAAAGGCTGTCAGCTGCACTTTCACTCTGAGCTGGTGTCTGGCTCTCGGCTTCCTTTGCTGCAGCAATAGTCTGCTCCGCAGCAAGCTTCATAGCATCGATGTCGAAGTTGTCAGAGGTGTCTCCAGCAGTTATCTTGTAGCGGGCAACTTCCTTAAGGCGGACCAGCTCCTTGGCAGCCACAGAGGCAATCTCCATTCCCTCGTCCTCAACTCGTGCTCCGGCATCCTGGGCCTCGAGCAGAGCGGGGTGGGTAACAATCAATTGCTTCAGCTGCTCAGTCCACTCATTGAGTGTTTTCTTGAGCTCATGGTACTTGGCCCAGTCCTTGTAGGTGATACTGTCGGTCCATGCCCACCTCATACCGATCTGCTGCAGGGCGAGGTTTCTAGTCTCATCCAGCACTTGGAAATGAACATCGGCAACGGTGACCACAGTCTCCTGGAGTTCCTTGTCGTAGCCTTGGCGCCACTGTCGAATGGCCTGAGCCTTCTGCTTGATGGCCATGCCCGCGGATCGCACAGCGGAAATTATCTGGTCGTTCACATCGGCACTGTCCGCGTTCGATCCAGCAAGCTCTGAGATCTTGTTTCGTAGACCGCTGAGTTCTCGATCACGAGTGGCCTCAAGATCGTCAATCAGCCGCTGACCATTAATGTTGACATTCTCCTCAATCATGCGCAGGGCGATCTCGTCAACGCGCTCTTCCAAGTCAGTGGCACCCTCGTCGGCTTGACTAGCAAACTTGGTTTGCCAAGTCTTCAGGTCCTGAGCCACCATCTCTCGAGCCTTTCGTCGCGACTCACTCTCATTCTCAGTGGCAGGGGGAGCTTGCACAGGGTTGATGTACTCTGGAGAAGCAGATTCGGCCTCGGGTTCGGGGCTCTTAGTGGCAACAGGGGCTTGAGAGGATGATTCAACAGATGTGGTGCTCTGGACGGGTTTCTGGAAGGACGAGGCAGTTGTTCCGGGCATGTGGCTTTATCATGTTAGAAGGCATCAATGGTATAGAGCTGGAAGTTTCTTACCTTGAAGAATAGTTCTCCTGGATAGACTTGGACTTGTTCTTGTAACGTCCCAGGCGCGAACCAATGCGAACAAGCTGTGGCTCAACGTTCTGGACATAGACCGCGCGAACGTGAGGCCAAACGTTGCCGTCAAGGAAGGCATAGGTCTTGTTCCAGGTCCAATAAGCAGTGGGAAGCGCAGTCTTGGTGGTGAATTCGGAAGCTGCGTCATAACCTTGAATAGCATACGGCTGAACGAATTCATAACCCGGTTGCAAATACTCGTAGTAGACCTGGAGTCCATTGGTACGGGCGATGTCGTAGTATGGGCCAAGCTTCTCAGCAGCTTGGTTCACGTAAGGACCAACGGATTGGTCATAATGCGTACGTGCAAGAGCTTGATACTTGACAAGTTGTGGCTGTCCGTTCTTCTCCCACTGAACCAAGGTGTGCGCCCACGCCTTCTCGACCCAGGGAGCTCCATATTGAACAGCATATGCACGAGTGGGCTGCCAGACCTTGCTATCGACGGTTTCGTAGTATGGGCGGGCGATCTCGACGTAGGGAGCTGCGTAGTGGTCGTAGTAAGGTTGAACGTGAGGTTGCACGGTGTTCTTAACCTGGAAGTAGGGTTTACAGATCGAGGGAGAGGTCTCGTCGCACTCCTCGAGTGAGGAGGGGCATCGGAAGAAGACAGTAAGGATGGCGGCCCATGTCGCGAGTCTAGCGCAGTTATGGTCAGCTTAGGTGTGCTCAGAAGCGAGTATCTCAATGGGATGATGCTGGAAAAGATGGACAAGAGGCATCAAGCCAGCGACGAATTGCTATGATGACGCGCAAGGAGGACATACCTAGCTACGACACTAAAGGTCCATGCAAAAATACTTCTTCTCTTCTTGATTGGTCTTCTGCGGCCAGCAACAGGCTTTCCATTCGCCTTGCCGTTCATGTGGCCGTTGCCGTTCATGATCGAGCCGGCGGACTCGGCCATGATAATGAGCTAGGGACGCGCTGGCTGTGGACAGGGCAGGGCAATGAATAATCGAAGGCAGGCGAGGCGAGAGGCGAGAGTGAAGGTAGGCGAGCGAACGGTAGCAAAAACTCCAGCGATCAGCCACGCGTGAGGAGGCACCGTGAATCAAACGTGTTCTCTGCGGTGAGTAGATCTAGCCTTGAGCAAAGTCAGGTCAGGTCAGGGTTGCAGAGAAATTTGGACCTGTGAAAGTTTTGGAAGCTTTCCACTCACTTGGATGAATGAACGACGGGAACCTATGAAGCTGGCTTGGGTGTACCCAGTGCTGTGCTGTCCAGAACTGCTTGCAGGGGTTTCGTGCTGTAAAATACCGGGTGCAGTCGAAGCTAGGAGCTCTTCCGTGAAACGACTCGAGACGAAGGCGAGACAGTGAAAGAAAGGAACCGAAATGAATTGGTCAAGCTCTTTGTTGGCTCCTGGGCGGATGGACTGTATTATTTAGGGGAGAAATAGGATCAACGTAAGAAGTAAGAGGAGGTAACTGAAGTCACAAGTTGACGTCGATCCAACTGCGTTGCCTTGATCTGGGTCTGGAATCCAATGAACTTGGGAGGGTAGCGTACTGCAGGTCTCGAGCATTAAATTAGTACACACATATGTACTGTACATACATGGTGCGCCATCTAGGTAGCCATCCATTCACCATAAGCAATCCTGTTCCCCCACCAAGTCAGTAGTTCGCTGTCAGTGCTGCAATCACCATCCATCTCCTGCAGCTTCGAAACAGCTGCATGGCTGCGACGTCATTCAGAACCAGACAGGCTTGCTTTGCTCAGACGCCCTTTAATTAATGCCACAGACACGATTACGCGTAGTGATTGGCTAACCTGGAACTCAGATATTGAAATCAAGCTGAAAGGTCAGACATAATACGTCAGGGATTCTAAAAAGGTTCTGATGGTGGTCCATCAATTATTTACTTTACCAAGATCAAGCAAGAAGGTTTCCTCTGAGGATTTGACAGCCAGACCGCCGCAATGAGTAAACCTACTGTCCGAGCCGGCTTGCATGCATGTAGCCGACTACGTATCGTTTCCCATGTGATAGTGTCTGTCTCAGCGCTGGACAGAAACATGAGGAAGACTCGAAGCCGTGATAATGGGGAACCGTCTCAGCTTTACTATATCGTATCTAGTAAAGGGTTTCTAGAATACTCTTGATACTCTTGATACCATACTTACCTGAAACCATACTTCTATGCATGAGCTATCTTTGGCAAACAGCCATTTCTCATCACTCTTGGGCAGAGAATCCATTGTTTCCCATCATTTTGTCCCCCAACGCCCAATAACTTGTTGGTCTTGGTGTCATGACATCAGCCAGTTCTCATGGCAACACGTGAGACCTTTAGCCACTGTCCCTATCGGAATATCACTGGCCCGGCCCCGATTCACTCCATCTCAGCACAGGACAGCACCTAGCTCCTCAAGTTGGGTTCAGGTTAACTTAACTGTGGGGTGGCGGTTAGTGGCTCTTGCAACAGCACGGGCAATTATTAACAACCACGTCTCTCAACAGTTTGGGTCGATCTTGATCTTGAGGCTACAGCTTTCTTGCGACAACATTGCAATCTCCGTCGCTTAACGCAGGATCTATATACGTACCCCTCTATTTGATCTCAAGGCCTTCAGTGACCTCTCAATCAAATTATCCTCCTTCTACATCATCACCCGTCGGCACATTCTCCGTCTCTCCGACTCCGACTCTGTCCTCGCCTCAATTCAGACCCTCGGATTCTTGTCCAGTAGCCGGCGCATGCTCCTGTCAGCAACCCCTTAAATAAGCCCCTCGTGGGCGCGATCGATTTCTTCCGAATCGCCTTCGCCGAAATATAATTGTCATCGTTATGGAAGACCCGGCTACGATCGCCAAGGCCAAAGGCCTTCACCAAACCTCGACTCGATCCGATGACCTTCAACCTCAAGATGCCGCCCCTAGTATCTGTCGAATATGTCGAGGCGAGGGAACTCCAGAGGAGCCGCTATTCTACCCATGCAAGTGCAGTGGTAGTATTAAATACGTTCATCAAGATTGTTTGATGGAGTGGCTCTCCCATTCGCAAAAGAAGTACTGCGAGCTCTGCAAGACATCTTTCCGTTTCACCAAGTTGTACGCTCCTGATATGCCTCAGTCTCTTCCAGTCCATATCTTCATTGGTCATATGGCCAGATACTTGGTGCAAAATGTCTTGGTCTGGCTTCGTGCCGCTATGGCTATCAGCGTGTGGCTTTGCTGGTTGCCCTATTTCATGCGATCAGTCTGGTCATTCATGTTCTGGATTAGCGACGAGGGCTTTGGCAATGCCGCCATGGCGTCCCGTGCCAATGACACGGCAGCATCAACAGCAAGCTCAGCACTTGGAATGTCTCCATCGACTTTTGATATCGATACATGCCCTGCGAGCCCCTTATTTGTGCCGAATACAACCCCGGCTTCGGTTACCAAGACGTTGCTTGATGGTCTATCGGAACAGAACATTTCTGATTTCTTTATGCGTATGATTACAACTTGGGGAGGGTCTGGCAAGTCCGACCGCCCTGATTCTGCAAACACGACTTCGCCTGGATCCATGTATATACCGCCTACTTTGCTTGGAGAAGTGGCCTTCTTGAACAACCTGACTCGAAACCCAACCGTCAACCGAGCAATAATCTCGGTTCTTGAGGGTCAAATCATCACCGTCTTAGTCATCGTGTGCTTCATTCTCGTTATTCTCGTGAGGGACTATGTTGTTCAGCAGCAGCCAGAGATGAACATGCGTGCAGCCTTTGCAATCCCCGAGAATCCCATCCCGCAACAGGAACCAATGCTTGTCCGACCTGAGGATGTGGAGGATCTCCAAGGTCCAGATGAATCAGACGACGAGACCCTCGATACTGGAGACCCTTTCGCGAGCGCAAATGATGTCGATTTTGCTGCCCAGGTTCAAGCCGACACGCGTCTACGTAGGCGAACCAATTCTGAGCTCATAGTACCACCGGCTATTGTAGAACCCGTCCTCCCCGAGGCAGGTCCTGCTGAACCTCAACTACCTGCGGAGATCAGTCCCGCCGAGGAACGCGCTAGCGTTTACGATTATCTGCGTATTTATCGCCGGGCTGACGGCGATGGTGAAAGGATTTTGGAGATTATCCACGAAGAGGGACTTGAAAGGAAGCTCTCATACTGGGTTGACGTCACCCGTCGGGCTCTTAGCGACGGATATGAGAACCCTGGAGTTGATATTCAACAACATGATCCAGGCGCTAGTCGAGAGAGAACAGGAAGCTTTGGTTCTACTGCCGCCAGCTCATCCCGAAAGGCTTTCACACCCGGTTCTGACGACTCTCCCACACCAATGGATGCTCTCGGCGAGCCCTCTTCCAGGAAGGGCAAGGAGAAAGAGGTTTTGCCACCTCTGCCTGATCAAGATTTTGAGACAGGTTCGTGGAGGTCTGGCTTTTCACCAAGCCCTTCTCGACCTCGTGCTGTTTCAGATGGTCCTCAGATAAATGACTCGGTTAATCCTCTGGCCAACAATAGCTGGTCATTCGAAGGTCTTCCTGCTGATACCCAGAAGGAAGGAACATCGACTGGTTCACAGGCCGCTTCCGGGCCGTCGGTATTCACATTTGATAAGGACGAGGAATTTGCTCAGCGTTTATTGGACGAGTATCTTGCTAATCACACCACTGCCTCTCCCAACTTGAGAGAAAACGACAATGTTCCGTCTCCTCAGGTTGAACGTACTGGAACGTTTGGAACCCCAGTGCCACAGGCATTGGAACAAGTCCCTGTTGGAGCAGGCCAAGACGATGACCGTCCTCCTGGCTTGGTCGATAGAGTGACCGATTTTATGTGGGGTGACCTGGATGATCAACACCGAGCTGGGCCAGATGCAAATGTCGCTGGCTTTGCCGACGCCCAACCAGACGACACTGATGGTTGGGAAACCGAGCCTGATGACATTCACCAAGAAGTGCCGCTCCCTGATGTGGCCGAAGCCGAAGACCCCGAAGAACCTGAAGATTTGGGTGATGCTCCTGGTGCAGGACTCGACCAAGAAGCTATGGAAGACCTTGAAGATTTCGAAGGTGTCATGGAACTGATAGGGATGCGTGGACCTGTCGCCGGGCTCTTCCAAAACGCCATCTTCTGCGCGGTTCTCGTCTCTGTAACAATCTTTGCTTGCATTTTTGTTCCTTACAACTTTGGGCGTGTCAGCGTATGGGTTATCGCCAACCCTATGCGTCTTGTCCGCTTGATCTTCGAGTTCTCAAAGCTCCTGCAAGATGCGGCCGTCATGGCTGCAGGATTTGGTCTATGGGTTGTCATTAATCTGATCGATATGTTCACCGGTCTTATTGGAGGCTTTATCGGTGCTCAAGTCCTGGTAGCGAGAAAGGCTTCGTGGTCCCTCTGGACCAGTGCCGGTTCACGAGTTCTGGACTATACCTTCATGGATCTTCCCATGTCTGCAGCAGAGATGCAGAACTTTTCTGCCATCAGTCATAGCGCTCTTCTCGCTGTCAAGAGTAACATTGGCGCTCTCTTCACAATCATCAGCAAAGTCTTGGGCTTTGTCCTCAGCGGTAGTTTGTTCTCGAGTGGCGTGTCCATGGAATCTATTACCTCGGCAGCCGCTGTAGCCTGGCCCAAGATTACCGCCTTCGCCTCTGCGCTATTGAAGCCCAATTCATGGGTTGTCAATCTTGGGGAGCCGGATGGACCGCTCTCTGTGAATCCTGAGCTGGCTCACTGGTCTGGCCTGGATCGCTTCTGGGCCATCGCAGCAGGATATGCAACACTATTCTTTTTCGGTGCGCTTTATCTGAAGCGTGGAAGCCCATTCTCTCGAGGTCACATTCTGCAGGCTTGGGAAGCTGGCATCATTGACACATTACACCAGGCCAGCGGAATTATGAAGGTCATAATGATTATTAGCATCGAGATGCTTGTCTTCCCGCTTTACTGCGGACTTCTTCTAGATGGCGCCTTGCTTCCCCTGTTTGAGAACACGACTTTCAAGTCTCGTCTCCTTTTTACATATAATTATCCCCTAACCTCTGTTTTCGTCCACTGGTTTGTTGGTACTGGATACATGTTCCATTTTGCGCTTTTCGTGTCGATGTGCAGAAAGATCATGCGCCAAGGTGTTCTATGTAAGTTCTCTCAGCATTTCATGGAGGATCATGTACTAACAAATTTACAGACTTTATTCGCGATCCAGATGATCCCGAGTTTCATCCTGTGCGTGATGTCCTGGAGAGAAACCTGACTACACAACTGAGAAAAATCCTCTTCTCAGCTTTCGTGTACGGTGCGCTGGTCATCGTATGCTTGGGTGGCGTTGTATGGGGTCTGTCGTATGCAGTTCCGGGAGTTCTCCCCGTCCACTACTCGTCCAATGAACCGGTACTGGAGTTCCCTGTGGACCTGCTTTTCTACAATTTCCTCATGCCGCTTGCCGTCAACTTCTTTAAACCCGGGGATGGGCTTCATGCCATGTATACCTGGTGGTTCCGGACCTGCGCCCGAGGCTTGCGACTCACCTACTTCCTCTTTGGGGAACGAAAGATTGACGAAGAAGGGAGTTTACGCTTGGGAAATGCTCGCAGAAACCAACGACTTCCCTGGTACAAGACGCTGTTTTTGGAGCTGAACAACAGATACCATGTTGTGCCCAAAACCTGGACCGACTTCTTTGACGGAGGCGACGCCAAGCCGAGAGCGCCTCTAAATAAAAGTGAGATCCGCTCGCTTACTCGACACAAGAAGCACCTCAAAGAGGAAGACCAGCTTGTTGAGAGTGGCCATTTTGTTCGTGCGCCTGCGTCGGATCGTGTCAAGATACCTAAGGGCAAGAGGGTCTTTCTCGACGTCGATGAACATGGTCGAAGAAACGATGGACAGGAAGATAACGATCTGTACGCCAGCAACCAATACCAAATGGTCTATATTCCGCCTCACTTCCGGGCGAGAGTCTTCCTCTTCATCCTATTTATCTGGATCTTTGCTGCGGTCACAGGAGTGGGGTTCACCATCATCCCGCTCGTCTTTGGTCGGCGCATGTTCAAGATGCTGATTCCGCAGCACATCCGAACGAACGACATATATGCATTCAGCATCGGCGTTTACTTTGTGGGTTCTGCAGCTTACTTGGTCTTCCACGCTCGCAGCGTATGGACAAAGATGCAGGAAGGGATCTCAGCTGCCCGAGCGTCGCTGACTGCTGGGAATCTCGAACGCCGCACCGCTACAGTTCTGTTGCGGGGAGCTAAACTGCTCTATGCCTACTTCTTCCTCCTTGTCGTTTTCCCACTTCTGATCTCGGGGCTTATGGAGCTCTATATTGCAATTCCTCTACACACCTACATGTATCCTCCCACGGCGGCGTCAGTTCAGGCATCACGAGAAGGGGGACCTGAGGCGAGTCGGCACACGGTGCGAGTCATCCAAGCGTGGACGCTTGGCCTGCTCTACTTGAAACTGGGTGCTCGGATGATCACATCCATGTTCCCGGAGACTCGCCTCGCTGTCGCTGTCCGGACGGTACTGCGAGGCGGATGGGTGCAACCCGATATTAGTGTTCTGACGCGAGCTTTCGTGCTCCCTGGTCTGGCGATTGCCGGAGCTGCCATCTTTGGGCCCCCAGCACTTACAGGGGCTCTTATAAAATACAACATCATCCCGGGGATTAACGCGGGAGAGAAGGAACTTGTGGAGGCTGCACGACTTGCAATTATCTATCGGCATTCATACCCAGCTGTGGCGCTGGCTGCCCTGCTGGTCAAGAACACGATCGGCCTGGTCAAGGTGTTTAATAGCTGGACAGCTCGAATACGCGATGAAGCTTACCTTATTGGAGAAAGGCTGCATAACTTTGGGGCTGCTGCTGCAGGGGCCGGGAGAGTCAGAGGTGCATGGAGAGCTGGAGGGGCAAGGCTTTGAGAGGGTGAGAAGAAACGGTAACTGTGGTACGGGTAGACGTTAAAGAGAGATACTTTGTGGTAATTAGCGTTTATTTTTTTTATTTTTTTGACATGAACCATTCATCTATCAGTAGCGGTCGTCGGTACTTGACATCAATTAGAGTGCATACCTAGCGTGCAGGAGAATTATGTCATATCAGTTCAAATTTGTGGAATGAAGCCACGAACATGTTACCCTGCAAGAGAGTGGAGATTGCCAGGTTGGTGTGTAAACACAACAACAGATTTGTCCAGGTGACAGCTGTGATTGTCGGTATGTAAGTAAGTACATTAGTAGATACGGATAGGCACATGGTTGAGATGCAGAATTGATGTTTCCTTTTAATGGTTTCTTTTTTTGTCACGGTATGTGTGCATGCTTAGCTAAGTTGTTATAGTGGTCATGCGCAATGGAAGTGATGCACATGCCATGCCTGCTGGTCTGTCATCCTGAATTAATACCGCTTCTATTCATAGATTAGATTCTACTAAGTTATGAAACTCGACTCCAAGACAAGTGGCGGACCCCTGCCAGAGAATGAGAACGAATCAACGATGGTGTGTAGGCCCCAGGTCAATGCATCCTATTAGTTAGCTTGCGGGAAACTCCAGGTGAGTGATTCACAAGACGATTCATGGATGCGCTCTTTTCAATCTGCAGCTAAAATAAATTGACAACGCACAACATACGGATACAAGCGATATGACCACAATTCAGGCACAAAGAGGAGTCATATGAGTCACGTGCATCTGAGACAAAGGATTGCTGTCCAATAGTGGGGTCCGTTGAAGGAACGAAAACGCCCTGTTGCCCATGGCTGCCAGGGACTATACTGAGATAGGTTTAGTGTCTGATGCTGGCACAAGGAGAATGGGGAATGGGGGGGGCCGGGCATGTGTCGCATCAACAGCCAGGTCACAGGCCAGGCCAGTCTAAACATTCACTCCCTCACTCACTCACTCATCTCAACAACTTTGACGACAACTTCGCGCGACGTTTCCTACCCATGGAACTTCCGCTCCCCAGCGGCCGCGAGTACTAACCACCACCAGCACAGCAGCAGCAGCAACTTGCAGCACTATCCGTCAGTAGGTAAGACTTCAGGTAAGTGCGTTGCGTTGCGATCGACTACGGAGTAAGGGGCACCCATATCAAAACGGTGTTGTCTCTGTCTGTCTCCTAGTCATCTTCCCTTCTGACCATCGTTGGGTCCTCGGAATCGGTGAGCGACCCCTCTAGCCACTTCGCCCAAGAACAGGGCGACTGACCATGGCGACAGTTGCGAAATCATAGCATCGAGTCACTCGACGAGACCGCCCGCGGTTTTTTATTCTTCTTAACGGACGACGTGTAATCAATCAATCGTCTGCGCCATCTTTTTCATCACGACCGACCGTCTCCCGCCCGACATTTCCGCATCACGACCATTACCCTCCTTTGCAATCATATCAATGCGAGAGACGCCATAAAACAACGTTAACAACAACCAACCACCTCATTAAAACCACGCACCATGACAGAGCCACCTTCGTCGCCGCCAGGCTCTGGCGCCACTGCCGAGGATACCCTTGGCTGGTACAAGTCACAGTATGAACAGCTTGAAGCCGAACTGGCCGAGTTCAGAGATTCGAGTAAAGAGTTGGAGCAGGAGTTGGAGAAGGATATTGAACGGGCAGAGAAGCAGGAGCGCCTTCACCAGGAAAAGGCCGAAACACTTGGTTATGAGGTTGAGGAGTGGAAGGTATGTCGTCGACTCATGATCCCCCCACGGTCTACAACTCTGGCCGGACCGACATGGACATTTGGGCTGACTCGACCGCTTTTTCGTCGCACAGAGAAAATACAGGGAATCGAAAACAGAGGCTAGCGCATCCCAGAACGCACTCGAGAAGGAAATCACCACGCTTCGAGACACAAACAGGACTTTGCAATTGAAGCTGAGGGATATTGAAGTTGCCAACGATGACTTTGAGCGACAGGCGCGCAACACCACGTCATCACTGGAGGATATGGAGTCCAAGTACAACCAGGCCATTGAGAGGGCTGTCCTGATGGAGGAGGAGATCAAGATAGGCGAGCAGGAGCGTGAACAACTACGTATCGAGTCACAGCGCCTGCGCGAGGAACTGGGCGACCTCAAGATTGAAGCCGAGCTTCTGCAGGACAAGATCAAGAAGCAGGAGGCTCGCCACCTTTCAACCATCTCGACAGACATGTCTGTCCTCGAGTCGCCAACTTTCGATCACCCCGCTTCTCCTGGCTCCACTGCCAGCTCTCCTCTTATCACTACGCCTCCAGATTCCAAGTCGCCTGTACCAGACGATGTTTCCCTTCCCGATCCTCCTTCCCCTCCCATGTCCGATGTCTCCGGGACTCTGCCCAAGCAAGCATCGAGAACTCCCGCTCCGCCTAGGAGAACCAGTCGCTCTCGTCTGCCCTCGGCTGACAACAGCACCACTCCTAAGCCTCGATCCAAGCCTCCCACCAATTCGACCCGTGTACCTGGCAGCCGTATCTCGACTGGTGGCACAACGACATTGCGCACGCCCGCCAACCGTGCTGTTCCTCGCTCGGCTTCGCACAAGCTTCCTACCTCCAACTCGCTCACTCATATCCGAACTCTTACCGCGCAGATGCAACGCCTCGAGGCTCGTGTGCACTCCGTGCGATCTAAGCTTCCCGGACCGGTTCGCACGCCACCTCGTGCTTCACCCCGAACTTCAGTCTACAGCTCCACCAATGTGCCTTCATCGGTTACGATCCGTCCTCGTAAGCGCACTAGTGGTTCTGCCGCATCTTCGGTAGCAGGCGATGATCTAGCACCAACCAGCATTCCAACACCTGCAGGCAAGGGAAGCCACGTGCCTCGACTTAGCACGTCTGGGGTCAGCCGGTTATCGTTTGGACCACTCCCGGACCGTGGAGGCCCAGAGAGCAGACCGAGCTCACGTGCTAGTATGAGTTCGTATGCTCGACCACCCTCACGGACTGCCGGAGAGATGATGCCACGACCTGTCTCGAGGACATCACTTACTGGAACACGAACACCCATGGGCCGACCTCGTTCCTCCTTGAGCGGTTCTATCCATGGTCACTCTAGCAGCATTAGCCATCTTGACCTCGATGAGCAGGATGAGGAAGAATATCGAACGCCAAGCCGCAGAGGCACATACTCGTCGAGCGGTGAAGGCAGCGGCATCCCTATGCCCACAATTCGGCGCCAAAGTGGCAGCCGACGGACGAGCGCCAGTACATTGAGGTCCAGTATCTCCGGACAACAGAGGAAACTGAGCGATCTGGGAGAGACATACTGAACAGTCTGTCTACCCCATTCAAAATTGCACGACTTTTCCATGTCGTTTATATTTCTTTGACATGGTTTCACTTTGCAGCGGTTCGAGCGGTTTACACAAATTGGACGCATCTCACCCCAACATTGATATCCGTTTCTACAAAACAAAGCATCGGGGTGGGAGGGAACGGCATACTTTTACGGCTGGCGCTTTAAGACGGTGTTGAAGATGGTTACGGAATTCCACTTCTTGCTCTCCGGCAGACTACGTTACTAATGCTTCTGCTTCTTTGGGTACGGTACATGGGATTTCGGCACCGGGGTTTACGGAAGTTATGAAGACACGGATGGCATTTTATCATTTTTTTTACTTTTTGTTGTCAGAAGGGAGGGCCTAGCTGGGTGTATGTGCATGTCGAGACGAGTCACATATCCGTGCAGCTACACCAGCTGGACCTGGAGAGACGGGGGTGTCCCGTCCCGAAAGCGAGTCATTGACCGGACAAGTTATGTACTTGGATGGTCTTTTTTTTTCAAACGGCTTGCTAAAAGGGAGCGGGTAATACTGGGGAAGAGTGATGCGAGGCTACCTTTCTTATGAAGTAAGGTTGCTCGTGGGGGAGGGCGGACATCAGTGGGGAGTCGTACGATGTCTGACAAGGCTGAGGCAGCGGCCCGCGGGCTAGTTTGCCTGGGCCATCCATTATTACCATACCATATACGATTTTGAATTGTTTTCCTTTGTGCATTGGAGTAGGGGGAGGGAGTGAGGGAGGTGTAGATACAGATACAGATTGTGGAGGCGTACGATACATATCTTAGCTTAACCCGAAGTCTGGGGAGTTGGAGATGAATACCCCAGCGTCGATACGCCCAATACATACTGATCAACTTCATGGAGTTTCAAAGTGGTTGTGAAATGTGTGAAGGTTAGAGCAGCATTGAATTGGTATGAAAGCTTGGTAAAGAACTCAACTGTGTTGAATTGGGCGAAACTACGAGTTTGTGGCAAACAGTTCAGAACATAACAACGTCCAAACGCATCCTGCTCTTGCATGGACCGAGCGGTTGAGGTTAGATGAAGCTGTTGAGCCGAGATCGATTGATCGGAACAACGGATGCAACCTTGTTTCCTTGATGTTAGGAGAGGCATTAATGTTTTCTGGGTCTTGAACGTATACCCAGCCAGCACATCAAGACAAACGGTTCCAGTGTAAACTCAACATGTTAAAAGTATACAACGCAAGTATAGTTACAATACAACCCACGCACGTATCGCCGAGCTTCGGGTCCGCAGATCCTCGGGCTACCTACATTAGCCACTCAACTCAATTCGCCTCCTGAAACCCGAATATCAAAGTCGATGCATCAATGATATGCCGGCAGTACGAAAAAGATAGGAAACCAGAAACAATGTTGGGGATTCGGAGGATGGCCGTGGGTAACGAGGCTGCGGCTCTTTTGAAATTGAACGACGAAACCCCGAAAAAGGGGGAGTTAGCTAATTGGATGGTTTAAGGGATTGGGGAACTCAACAATTGGGGAGGACTCTTTTTTTTTTCTTCTTTCTGAGGGGGGGTGTGGTGTGGGAGAATTAAGGTAGGACGCTAGTGGGAAGTGGGGGATTTTTTTAGCTGGCAAGGTTGTTGAATCTGATATTGGAAGAGCTTAGGGTAGATATGACGATTCTAGATATGGGAGGTTTGGGATTGGATTGTGGTATTAGTTGGCGCTGTTGATTGAAATGCTGGGGAAGATAAGCTGGTCTGGTCTGAGATGATGTAGCAGGGGGTGGCGAGGAAGTGGATTGTTTAGATATATGAGACTTAAAGATACCAAGGCTCATGGTGCATGGAAATAGTGTTAGTTACAGAGATATCATCAATTGAAAGTCAATTGAGATGTTGCATGAGAAAACACCAAATAGTCTTCGTACCAGCATTAAAAAACATTTGCTTGCAATTGACCACTTACATCTACTATCAAACCCCCTGCCCTGTCCAGATCTCCATCCTCGCTCGATCTCGCTCGGGTAAAAAAAAGCTCAGGTCATGTTTCGACGTCACCCACCAGAAAGCGTTGGAGTCGCAGGATGCAGTCTCAACGCCTCGATCGGAGATTCACATCTCTAACTGGTTCCCAACATGCGGCTTACGTTTGTGGCTTCTTGGAGATGTGCTAGTTTGGATCAGGAAAGGGTGTGGATGGATGTTAATGAGAAAGACATGCCAGCCTTGTGGTGAACTACGAGGCTATAATGGTATGAACGAGATTGTAAGGGAGGGAATTGTTTTATAGGAGATTTGTGAGTGTCGGAGAATAGAGGAGTCGGTGATTATGCTGGCCTGAGATAAAGTATGTACTAATCTACTTGTCATGAGTTGATGATCGGGTTCCGAGTATCATGTATGTAAGCCACCACTGATATGCATCATGATCCCCGAAACTCCGAATGACATCAAAGTCTTTACCGAGAGAAAATAACTTGAGTATAAATTAAATTACTAATTTATCATCGTCAGAGGATATGCTATTACTGTGATACAGTTTGGAACTAGAACTATAAAGAAACCTACCCGGCATCAGTTGTTGTGTACCATGATATACAACCATCATGACCAAGGCGGCAACTTAGGTACCTCTCACTGCATCCCCATTCAGGAACCAACCATGTCATCATAGCTAATCTTCCTTCTCCGATTGCATCATGAGATCCGGCTTCCGACACGGAGTCCGGAGGTTTTGATCGGTCTCCGTAGGAATCCATCATATCTCAACCACCTAGCTTGCGCCCTCTACTAAATGGCATTACCCCTTCTCATCAATTGTTCCCTTGAGTGGGTTAGCGTCTGCAATGGGAATGAGATGGGAACTGTAGTGTACTGGATGTTAAAGATGATGGTGTTTTCGGGCCCCCTCCAATACCGACCGGCCCCTCAACATCCATGTCATTTCTGGTCCCTGTATGGGCGGGACCCTGAATGGTTTCCCCTCCACTGTAGGTATTCCGGGCCATTGAAGGACCGACGACATGAGGTGACCTTTGAGTAGAAACTCCACTCTTTAGAAGAGATGTTTTTTTTTTCATTGAGGTCTGGTGTGATACTAGAATCTGAATAATAAGATACATAATATCTGCCTCTCTGTTTAATACTCCATCTGTAGTCGTAGATGAACCTAATACCTAGGCCCCACCAAGCCCCAGGGGGTCGGTTTACATACGCCCAGGCGGGCTTGGGCTTGTCTCCCAACAGTTCTAGTTTCTCTTCCCCGCCAGGTGCCGAGAGAGGTGTGCCACCAGCCAACAGCAGTCAACAGCAGCAAGTCAACAACCCACAAAGGGAACCTGATGTGGAGAGCATTGCAGATCCATTGAATTTGTACATCAAGCAATCCAAGTCAACTAAAAGCTTCCAGTCGTTACTTTTTGGTACATGTACCTTGGATACCTACCTCCCACTTCTTTTTTTCTCCCGTTTTTAATTCTTGAATTCTCCTCTGTCCTCCCACCTTTACCAATATTCAAGGAAGACGAACGAGATTAAAACCTCGTTCAATCCACATCATCTGTTCTGGTCATCCTCAACCAGAACGTCTTCCTCTTCTCACCTCTATCCACCCGACCTCATCCTAATTACCTCCCTTCTGTATTTTTAGCGCCTATTACCACACTTGGGAGACTTTTTTCTTAGGTCCCCAACAGTACAAGCAGGCCCAGCTCACATCCCGTCCGTCGGATCTGTTTTTTTTCTTCGGCCGGAGCTACCCCTGCAGTCACGCCCGCCACTTTGACCTACGGTACTGGCTCATGACGACCTGAGCGGCACGATTCAACCTTGAGCAATCTCCTCCTCATTTCGAATCCTCGACCTCTCTTTTTCGACTCCCTCATAATCTTTCTCCTCCGCCTCCTCTCCTCTTTCTCTCTCTTTACACATAAACGCAGCAGCCATGACTGAGATCTCAGCTGGTGCCCAGGAGGGTGCCAATGGGCGGTCGGTGCCCTATGTCAATGGCAAGGCGTCGTATGCAGAGAAGTTCCATATCGCAGACCACTTCATCGGCGGCAACCGATTGGAGAGTGCTCCTCCGAGTAAGGTCAAGGACTTTGTTGGCCAGAACGACGGTCACACTGTCATCACCAACGTAAGAGATCTCTCCCCCGCCAAAATTGGAGTTCGGGGTTCAATTTGGACCCAGTTCAGCTTGCCCCGCCAATACTGAGCTTTTGAATCCATCGCCATGGTTTACTAACAGAAGCTTTGCTCTGCAGGTTCTCATTGCCAACAACGGTATCGCTGCCGTCAAGGAGATTCGATCAGTCCGAAAATGGGCATACGAGACGTTCGGAGACGAGCGAGCCATTCACTTTACTGTGATGGCTACCCCCGAAGATCTGCAGGCCAACGCAGAATACATTAGAATGGCCGACCATTACGTCGAAGTTCCCGGCGGTACCAACAACCACAACTATGCCAATGTCGAGCTGATTGTCGATATTGCTGAGCGCATGAATGTCCATGCCGTCTGGGCTGGATGGTGAGTTAGCTCTTGAGGCAGATTCTATGTACACGAACTAACGTGATAATTCAGGGGTCACGCCTCAGAAAACCCCAAATTGCCAGAGTCGCTGGCCGCCTCCCCCAACAAGATTGTCTTCATCGGACCCCCTGGATCTGCCATGCGATCACTGGGTGACAAGATTTCTTCCACAATTGTAGCACAGCACGCCGAAGTGCCCTGTATTCCTTGGTCAGGAACTGGTGTTAGCGATGTTGCCGTCGACGACAAGGGCATCGTCACTGTCGCCGATGACATCTATGCCAAGGGATGCGTTACATCATGGGAGGAGGGTCTGGAGAGGGCCAAGGAGATTGGCTTCCCCGTCATGATCAAGGCTTCCGAAGGTGGTGGTGGTAAGGGTATTCGAAAGGCCACTGAGGAGGAGGGTTTCGAGGCACTCTACAAGGCTGCTGCCAGCGAAATTCCCGGTTCTCCCATCTTCATCATGAAGCTCGCCGGCAACGCTCGACATCTCGAGGTCCAGCTTCTTGCTGATCAGTACGGCAACAACATCTCCCTCTTCGGCCGAGATTGTTCCGTTCAGCGACGTCACCAGAAGATTATCGAGGAGGCTCCCGTTACCATTGCGAAGCCCGATACGTTCAAGGCTATGGAGGATGCCGCTGTTCGTCTCGGTAAGCTCGTTGGTTACGTCTCCGCCGGTACTGTCGAATACCTCTACTCCCACGCCGACGACAAGTTCTACTTCCTGGAGCTTAACCCCCGTCTCCAGGTCGAGCATCCTACCACTGAGATGGTCAGTGGTGTCAACCTGCCCGCTGCCCAGCTTCAGATTGCCATGGGTATCCCTCTCCACAGAATCCGTGATATTCGACTCCTGTACGGAGTTGACCCCAAGACCTCGAGCGAGATCGACTTCGAGTTCAAGAACGAGGGCACTTCCATGAGCCAGCGACGACCCCAGCCCAAGGGCCACACCACTGCTTGCCGAATCACCTCCGAGGATCCCGGTGAGGGCTTCAAGCCTTCTAACGGTGTGATGCACGAGCTCAACTTCAGGAGTAGCTCCAACGTCTGGGGTTACTTCTCCGTCGGTTCTCAGGGTGGTATTCACAGTTTCTCCGACAGTCAGTTCGGTCACATTTTCGCCTACGGTGAGAACCGTTCTGCTTCACGGAAGCACATGGTTATGGCTCTCAAGGAGCTGAGCATTCGTGGTGATTTCCGAACCACCATCGAGTACCTCATCAAGCTTCTCGAGACCGAGGCTTTCGAGGACAACACCATCTCCACTGGCTGGCTGGACGAGCTCATCTCCAAGCGTCTCACCGCTGAGCGACCCGAGACCATGCTTGCTGTCGTCTGTGGTGCTGTCACCAAGGCTCACATTGCCAGTGAGGCATGCATGGCCGAGTACCGAGCCGGCCTTGAGAAGGGTCAAGTTCCCTCCAAGGACGTTCTCAAGACCGTTTTCACTATCGACTTTATCTACGAGGGTTACCGATACAAGTTCACAGCCACACGTGCCAGCGTTGACAGCTACCACCTTTTCATCAACGGATCCAAGTGCTCTATCGGCGTCCGTTCTCTCAGTGATGGTGGTCTCCTTGTCCTTCTTGATGGACGCAGTCACAACGTCTACTGGAAGGAAGAGGTTGGCGCTACCCGTCTTTCCGTTGACAGCAAGACCTGCTTGCTTGAGCAGGAGAACGACCCTACCCAACTTCGATCTCCCAGCCCTGGTAAGCTCGTCAAGTACTCCGTCGAGAACGGTGCCCATGTTCGTGCCGGTCAGGCCTTTGCCGAGGTCGAGGTCATGAAGATGTACATGCCCCTCGTTGCTCAGGAAGATGGTGTTGTCCAGCTCATCAAGCAGCCTGGAGCCACCCTCGAGGCCGGTGATATCCTTGGTATCCTTGCCCTCGATGACCCTAGCCGCGTGAAGCAGGCTCAGGCTTTCGTCGACAAGCTCCCCGCCTATGGCGAGCCTGTGGTTGTCGGTGCTAAGCCCGCTCAGCGCTTCTCTCTCCTCTACAACATCCTCCACAACATTCTTCTGGGCTACGACAACTCGGTCATCATGAACAATACGCTCAAGGAGCTGATTGAGGTCCTCCGTGACCCTGAGCTTCCCTACAGCGAGTGGAACGCCCAGTTCTCTGCCCTCCACTCTCGTATGCCTCAGAAGCTCGATGCCCAGTTCACTCAGATTGTCGAGCGTAGCAAGTCTCGACATGTTGAGTTCCCTGCCAAGGCTCTTGGTAAGGCTTTCCACAAGTTCCTCGAGGACAATGTCGATGCTGGCGATGCCGAGCTCCTCAAGGCTACTCTCTCCCCTCTGACCGAGGTTCTCGACATGTACACCGATGGTCAGAAGAACCGAGAGTTGAGCGTCGTCAAGGGGCTCCTTGAGCAGTACTGGGAGGTTGAGAACCTCTTCATGAACCAGCCTCAGGAGGATGCCGTTGTCCTTCAGCTCCGTGACCAGCACAAGGATGACATCATGAAGGTCGTCCACACTGTTCTCTCTCACAGCCGTGTGAGCTCCAAGAGCTCTCTCATCCTGGCCATTCTTGAGGAGTACCGCCCCAACAAGCCCAAGGCTGGCAGCATCGCCAAGAACCTTCGCGAGACCCTTCGTCTGCTCACCGAGCTCCAATCGCGCCCTACTTCCAAGGTTTCCCTCAAGGCCCGTGAGATCATGATCCAGTGCGCTCTCCCCTCGCTCGAGGAGCGAACCGCCCAGATGGAGCATATCCTCCGCTCATCTGTTATCGAGTCGCGATATGGTGAGACTGGTTGGGACCACCGAGAGCCTAGCCTTGATATCATCAAGGAGGTTGTTGACTCCAAGTACACCGTCTTTGATGTGTTGACCATGTTCTTCGCTCACGAGGATCCTTGGGTGTCTCTGGCCTCTCTTGAGGTTTACGTCCGCCGAGCCTACCGTGCATACATCCTCAAGCAGATTGAATACCACCAGGACGAGAACGACGATCCTCAGTTCGTTTCTTGGGACTTCCAGCTCCGAAAGCTTGGTCAGTCCGAGTTCGGTCTCCCTCTCCAATCTGCTGCTCCCTCTACTCCTGCCACCCCCAGCACAGGCGAGTTCAACTTCAAGCGAATCCATTCGATTAGCGACATGTCTTATCTTACCAGCAAGTGGGAGGATGAGCCTACACGCAAGGGTGTCATTGTTCCTTGCAAGTACGTCGACGATGCTGAGGACCTGATCGCCAAGGCTCTTGAGGCTCTTGCCCACGAGCAGAGGCAGAAGAAGAAGAACACTCCTGGTACTCCCAACACACCTGGTCTCATCCCTGACCTCAGCGGCAAGCGCAAGCCCGCCCAGCCCAAGGTCCACGAGGAAGAGTTGTCCGCTGTTATCAACGTTGCTATCCGCGATCTTGAGAGCCGCGACGACCGAGAGGCTCTCGAGGACATTCTCCCCATCGTTGAGCAGTTCAAGGACGAGCTTCTTGCCCGTGGTGTTCGCCGCCTGACATTCATCTGTGGTCACAAGGATGGATCTTACCCCGGCTACTACACTTTCCGTGGACCCGAGTACAAGGAGGACGACAGTATCCGTCACAGCGAGCCTGCCCTTGCTTTCCAGCTTGAGCTTGCTCGTCTGAACAAGTTCCACATCAAGCCTGTTTTCACTGAGAACAAGAGTATCCACGTCTACGAGGGTATTGGAAAGAACGTGGACACTGACAAGCGATACTTCACCCGTGCTGTCATCCGACCTGGCCGTCTCCGAGATGAGATCCCTACTGCTGAGTATCTCATCTCTGAGGCTGACCGCGTTGTCAACGACATCTTTGACGCCCTCGAAATCATTGGCAACAACAACTCTGATCTGAACCAGGTCTTCATCAACTTCTCCCCCGTGTTCCAGCTTCAGCCCAAGGAGGTTGAGGAGAGTCTTCAGGGTTTCCTTGACCGATTCGGTATCCGTGCTTGGCGACTACGTATCGCCCAGGTCGAGATCCGCATCATCTGCACGGATCCTCAGTCTGGCGAGCCCTACCCTCTCCGTGTCGTCATTACCAACACCTCTGGTTACGTTGTCGATGTCGACATGTACGCTGAGCGCAAGTCGGAGAAGGGTGAGTGGGTCTTCCACAGCATTGGTGGCACCCACGAGAAGGGCCCTATGCATCTGATGCCTGTCTCTACCCCCTATGCCACCAAGAACTGGCTCCAGCCCAAGCGTTACAAGGCTCACCTTATGGGAACTCAGTACGTTTACGATTTCCCTGAGCTCTTCCGACAGGCTATCCAGAACTCGTGGGTGAAGGCTGTCAAGGCCCAGTCCAGCCTGGCTTCTCAACAGCCCAAGACTGGTGACTGCATCAGCTTCACCGAGCTTGTTCTTGACGACAAGGACAGCCTTGATGAGGTGAACCGTGAGCCCGGTACCAACACCTGCGGTATGGTTGGTTGGATCTTCAGAGCCCGCACTCCTGAGTACCCTAACGGCCGACGTTTTATCGTCATCGCCAACGATATCACCTACAAGATTGGTTCATTCGGTCCCAAGGAAGATGAGTTCTTCCACAAGTGCACCGAGCTTGCTCGAAAGCTGGGTATTCCCCGTATCTACCTGTCTGCTAACTCTGGTGCTCGTCTGGGTCTTGCTGATGAGCTCATGGGCCACTTCAAGGTTGCCTGGAACAACCCCGAGAAGCAGGATGCTGGCTTCAAGTACCTCTACCTCGATGAGGAGGTCAAGACTCGCTTTGAGAAGGACGTCATCACCGAGGAGGTCTCCGAGAATGGCGAGAAGCGACACAAGATTGTCACTGTCATCGGTAAGGAGGAGGGTCTCGGTGTTGAATGTCTGCGAGGCTCAGGTCTCATTGCTGGTGCCACCAGCCGCGCCTACAACGACATCTTCACTGTCACCCTGGTTACTTGCCGATCCGTTGGTATTGGTGCCTACCTTGTCCGTCTTGGTCAGCGTGCTGTCCAGATTGAGGGTCAACCCATCATCCTGACTGGTGCCCCTGCCCTCAACAACCTGCTTGGTCGTGAGGTCTACACCTCTAACCTTCAGCTTGGTGGCACTCAGATCATGTACCGCAACGGTGTCTCTCACATGACTGCCAACGACGACTTTGCTGGTGTTTCCAAGATTGTCGAGTGGATGTCGTTCGTGCCTGAGAAGCGCAACAGCCCCGTTCCTGTCAGCCCCAGCGTCGATGACTGGAACCGTGATATCACCTACTTCCCTCCCCAGAAGCAGCCTTACGATGTCCGATGGATGATTGCTGGTCGTGAGGGTGAGAACGGTTTCGAGTCTGGTCTTTTCGATAAGGACTCGTTCGTCGAGGCTCTCGGCGGCTGGGCCAAGACTGTTGTTGTCGGTCGTGCTCGTCTCGGCGGTATCCCTATGGGTGTTATCGCTGTCGAGGTCCGATCAGTGGAGAACATCACCCCTGCTGACCCTGCCAACCCCGACTCTATCGAACAGGTCAGCAACGAGGCCGGTGGTGTCTGGTACCCCAACTCTGCTTTCAAGACTGCCCAGGCTATCAACGACTTCAACAACGGTGAGCAGCTTCCTCTGATGATCCTTGCCAACTGGCGTGGTTTCTCTGGTGGTCAGCGCGACATGTACAACGAGGTTCTCAAGTACGGTTCTTTCATCGTCGATGCCCTCGTCAAGTACGAGCAGCCCATCTTCATCTACATTCCTCCCTTCGGTGAGCTCCGTGGTGGATCTTGGGTCGTCGTCGATCCTACCATCAACCCCACCGCTATGGAGATGTACGCCGATGTCGAGGCCCGCGGTGGTGTTCTCGAGCCTGAGGGTATCATTGGTATCAAGTACCGCAAGGACAAACAGGTCAAGACCATGGCCCGCATGGATCCTACCTATGCTGGTCTCAAGAAGCAGCTCGAGGATCTCAGCCTATCCACGGAGGAGACCGATGAGATTAAGAAGAAGATGGCCATTCGTGAGAAGCAGCTGCTGCCCGTGTACGCTCAGATTGCCGTACAGTTCGCCGATCTCCACGACCGAGCTGGCCGCATGAAGGCCAAGGGTGTCATCCGCGACGCTCTTGAGTGGACCAACGCTCGACGCTTCTTCTACTGGCGTCTTCGCCGCCGTCTCAACGAGGAGTACATCCTGCGCCGCATGACTTCTACAATCATCAGCACTTCACACAACCAGACTGCTACCAAGAACACGGAGACTCGTGACAGATACTTGCACTTGCTCCGCAGCTGGTCGGGTATTGTCGACTGGGAGAAGGATGATCAGGCCGTTACTGAGTGGTACGAGACTGAGCGCAAGACCATCAGCGAGAAGGTCGAGACGCTCAAGTCTGAGGTGCTGGCAGCCGAGGTTGCCAGTGTTGTCCGAGGCCACGCCAAGGCCGGCTGGACTGGTGTTCGCGAGGTGCTGAGAGTCATGCCCGTTGAGGAGCGGGAGCAGATTCTCAAGTATCTCCAGCAGTAAAAGGAGAGAGGGCATAGTTGAGGGGGTTTCATGATATGGGAGTTACTCCCCAATGTTTTTTTATCGGCGATTTACGCTGCCATGGTTTATGTCAAGTCATTAAGACGATTAGAAATGAAGGAGGTTAGACAGAGAACGGAATGTGTATGAGGCGTCAGGTCTGGATTAGTTTCTATGTTCAATATCCAATTTCTTTACTTCAACTGCGTGAAATAATTATAATGACAGGCTATGTGAATTCTGCTGCAACTCGATTCATGCTTTGATGTATGTATGGGTAATCTAATAATTATGCTGTATAAAACCTCGTTTTAAAAATTCCCACTCTGTAGTAGTATTCGCCGAAGGGATGCCCTCTCTGATTCTTTGTATAATAAACATTATTCTCAGCATACATAGCTAAACCATGTAAATGCTTGGAGACAAACACGTTAAATGATCGTGAGCAGAGTAGCAAAGATGTACACCGCTATGCGCTGTGTATCACCAATCGAGTTGAGCCATTATTCCTCTCATGCTTGGTTCTCATTATCTTCATCATTGCTTCTCGGTGACTTCTTATCCTCGGGTATATACTCACAAGCTATAGCAAAACCCATAGCACACGGTATTAACACCACCCACGCCAGGTGACCCCAGAAGATCTGACCGCGAACACCCACAGCATAAATAGCCGTCGCGGCGCCCGGCACGATGGCCCGAATTCCGCTCGCAAGACTCAAGGCCAGAGCATTCAGCGTTCCGACGAAGTGAGGATCGGGCGCAACGTCGTTAAGAGCTAGCTGCACGCCTGTAAAGGCCATGGAGACGCCGGGTCCGACCATTGTCACCGTCGCGCCTAGGATCCAGAATATGACGGTGGCGGTGTGTGTTTCTGCGCGGAGAAGTGTGTTGAGGATTATGAAGCCGATGAAGAACCAGGGATACGCATATCCGCAGAGTTTCATGACGCCGCGGGTTCCGAGACGTTTGTGGAGTATGGGGAAGGCTATGAGGAGCCACATGGCTTGGCTGGCGCCCTGGAGGGCCATGTATACTGAGATCTTGAACGAGTCAAAGCCTGTGCCGCCGAGATGGACGGGGGTGTAAAGAACGACGGGGAGGATAGCTGTGAAGGTGAAAGCGAGGAACATGGCATGGCTATAGGCCCAGAGAACGAGGGCCACTCCGGGAGACTTGATAAGCTCCCATGTTGATGTCTTTGGCTCGTCGTTGGTTTCGTGGTGAGATTCCTTAGGCTGGTCTAGGGTCTCTTTGAGAAGCAGAGCACTGGTGATGCAGCCTGTAGAGCTAATCGCACCAACGACAAAACCCTGTAGTGCGTATGGATAATCGAGGAAGAACTGGACATTTCCAAACGCCCTGGGGAACTGGTGCGCCGGGTCTGCAAGAGCACCGCCGATGATGGGACCCAAAAAGATACCCACGTTTCCTCCGAATGCGAACCAGCTGAAGGCTTTGGCCTGCGTCTCGGGGGTGCTGAGCTCGGAGAGCATGGTCCTGATGACAAGGCCCGAGCCAGAAAAGATACCTGCTATGCATCGAAAGAAGATCATCTGCCAGATGGTCTTTGACATGCCGAACAGGACGGGTCCAACAGCGGTGCCAAAGAGAGTGATGAGGAGAACGGGTTTCCTCCCAATACGATCAGCGAGACGGCTCCAACTCAGAAGAACCACCATCTGGGTAGCAGAAAAGAGAGACTCGATAAGACCGCTGTAGAAGCCGACATCACTCTTGGGGAGGTTTCCATTCTCCTGGACCATCTGTGCGATAAAGGGGAAGATGGAGAAGAAGGCAATTGGCTCCATGACGCGTGCATAGCAGAGTAGCAAGACCTGAATCTTGGGCAGCGGTTTCCCGACCGGCTTCACGGCGCCGGGTTCTTCGGCGGTGCCATCGCCGGAGGTAGCCACAGCTCCGTAGTCCCCGGAGGCAGACCCGGAGCGGGCGGCTGGCGACGCGGTGCCGATGAGGGTAGAAGCTTCGGTGTCGGCATCAGGAGCGAGTTGACCACCGACGAGAAGCGGTGTCTCCTCATCGGCATCGGAGCCATTGCGCGAGCCAGGAATCGCAGTCATTGTGTCGTACCGCGAGTGAGCTTTGGTGGACAAGCAAGATAGGGTGGAATCTCTGTTTCTCTCTATGACAAATAATGACAAGGGTCAGGGCGTATTGAGGATGTTGATGTTGGTTGGTCTTGGCGTCCCCCGGCTTCGCTTATGATGGCGACTTCTTGTTGGGTGAGATTACGTGCAACATGTTCGCGATAGGTTTTATGGATCTCAAGTCTCACGTACACAAAAGTGCTGATCGACTTTCCTCTTTTGGTCGCCGTGTAGATGTAATCCATCTCACCGAGGGAGGTCACGTGCAAGCCACCGAGAATAAGCTGTAGGGTAAGCCATTTGGAACCTTTGACGAGGTGGATGGAAAATTATGTCGTGCAAAGTAATGTTGAAGTTTGGAAACGGGTCATGAAGCAGGTAAACATCAAGTCATGACATCCCATTGCTTGAAAAGTCCCCGTTTACTCTTCAGATTGGTCCTGAAACCCCGGTCTTTGTTGCCTGTCGTTTGTGATTCTGACTGGTCAATCCATAACAATTGTCAAACATACTAGCCACAGACCTGGAGTATAAGACGCAATAAGCGCCCGAACGATCATAAGAACACCTGATATAGGGCTTCGCAGTGACAGGTCACCTCTCCGCACTAACATGACTGAGAAACTCTGTCTAGAATGCTCTCACAAATCAAACATGTCGGGTGTCCGGACCCGTTTGGCCGAGGGTTAGAAAAGCTCTGAATGCTGCTGGATGTACCGTCCGTTGACTCCACGACAGGGAATATGCCTGCGGCCTGAAGAGAGACTGACTGACTGCGTTAAAAAGCCTCAAGAGGCGCACTTCAGGCTGTTGTCGTCAAGTAGCTAGCTACCTACCGGCATGGTGGTAGTTGAACATACTCGCAGCGGGCGTTGACGTGCACGGCTGAAAGTCAGTCAGTCAGTCATGCATGTCGACTATTACGTTTGAAATACCGTGGTTTCTTCCAGGCCAACCGACCTGCTCAAAATCCACACCAAGCGTAAACAACGTGAGCAGTCGAGGATAGCCATGTTTTGGGAGACGGGCCTGTACACGAAATATCTCGGTGGGTCAGGTCAGCTGGAGGGTCACATTAGAGAGCCCCACTCACTAAACTCACTAAAATTACTACGACATGTCTTTTTGAACGGATAAAATGGGTATGTAAAGAAAAATTGGTAGCTATAAAAAAAATATTTTTAAACAAAACTATAGTAGAATTGTCAAGACTCTCCGCTAAATATCATATATAGCTTATCACTTACATATACAAAGCCAATGTTCCCATACATCGTCATTTCTGATGTCACCCATATGGTCAGGCCAGTTAAGGATGCATGTCCTCAGCAGGCTCCGACATCAACTGCACGGGGCCTCACTGATATCTCGTGATAGATAGCGATGGATGACGCTTCCACATCTGATATTTCTGGTGAATTGTAAGATGTCGCTCGGCTTTCGATGTATCGACGCTGCTGTTGATCTGGAGGTAAGGGAAAACATGTCGGATACCACCCATTGTTACACAACCGTTGAATCACTCAGGAAAATCAAGTTTTTGGTTCTCCAGGATGAGTTCTAGACTGCTGATCAGTGCATCGTTAGTTAAATGGGGCCGTGCCCATAAATGCACGTCTCCCAACCTGTCCTGTCCTGTCGTTGTTGTGGCCGGTAGTTGAAACGCGGCCATATGGAGATGGCTATGTATGAATGATGCTTTTTGCTTTTCGCCATGGGTTTGTGTGGCAGGAAACTTGATCGATAAGGTATTTGATCCAATAGTTGGCTACCGTTGGTGGACTTGATGTGGTTGTCGTCGTGGTGTAGGTATGTGCTCGATGATCGATCATCCATCCCTTGAGACATGCTGATGACAACAGAGTTAGATTTATGAGCGCATGAATGACAAGGATAATACGTAGAGAGGGATCGGCAAAGGGGGAAAGTGAATATGGATTTCATATGTACATACATACATACAGACATACTTACATAGCAGCCAATGTTTGAATAAACAAACCGCCATGCATCCGCCTGCTGTAGCAAGATCACCATCGATAACTATGATGAAAATCATCGGTGTCGGGCCTATGTCCCGAATGTCTCGATCCGGTCACCTCGTCGGCCGCGCTGATATCAAGACCAATGGGAACAGGTCCGTGGAAATTTCCATTCGCGACATATACCTAGTATAGGCTGTTGTTGGTAGTAATCCGGATGATAATCATCGATGGATGACACGGACGGCGCTTTCTGCGCCTATTCGGAGCATTGCTGTAGCGAGAGTACCGAGCAGCGGCATGAGTCAAATACTACGTCGGTATCTCGAAGGATGCATCTGGGGATTGCCTTTCATGTCTTGCTGCTGCTTTGGGTGTTTGTTGCAGGAGAGAAAGGTGATTTATCCCCAAGATAG
The DNA here is from genome assembly GCA_013623715.1 of Fusarium verrucosum. NCBI lineage: Eukaryota > Fungi > Ascomycota > Sordariomycetes > Hypocreales > Nectriaceae > Fusarium > Fusarium verrucosum. Next base: position 98,802 of record JABFFJ010000005.1, read on the forward strand.
GCGAATAAACAAAACAAACAAACAAAACAAAACAGAGCAAGGGAGAAAAGAAGAAGGGGACATGGCTCGTAGTAACCGAGAGTACATAGCATAAGGTAGGCGGAAGCGTGCTTCCATCCCAGCAAGGCGAGAAGTTAGTAATCACCTCACCTACCTAGCCATATCGCCCTGTCTCTTGTTAGGTAAGGCGATGCAACCTCCGTGGGGCTTCTCTTTCAAACACTGACAGGCCGGGATTTCGGAATTACATATGGTAAACCTAAATGTCTCCATATCCGTACATGCGGATGGTATATCCGTAATCCGACGGACACCGGGGTAGGGAGGGGAGGATAGGCTAAAACGTTAGTACCTACCTAGGGTCAGCTGTCAGTACAAGCGAGCCAAGCTACAGAATGGATGTATCAGTACCGACCGGTTTATGAATGTCGTTCTAGAACTGCGGCCCGTTTTGTGTCACCAACCACGTCACCAGACATCAAGGCTGCAGCTGGCAAGATAAGATGCATTGTATTCCTCATGGGGAATCCTTAGTAACATCTTACAACGCAGTGGTTTGCAGCAGCACTATCGCTATCCAGGCCAGCAATGTCACTTCGGCTACCTGAGCTTCACTGACTGGACTGACTGTTGCTCAGAAGTACTGTACATACCAGACATGATATTATAAGCCAGGGTGACTATAGGTGAACCGGGCACGAGAGAACAATCAACCTTGAATCGGCATGTGCAGTAGTCTCCTCTTGGGTGCGGTGCGGAGCGGACTAGCTAGCCACACCAACGTAACGCAATCAAGCTCTATCAATTCTCACTCATCATCATTATACGGATAGTACATACAACATTCAATCAGCTCCCTCCTATCGTCATGATCAACTTATGATATGCTTACAAAGTGTAGTTGCAATTGCCGGATATATATTGACCTACCCATATCTCGCTTATACCCTGCCTGATTGCTCGATTATCCAGCCGGGTACTTTAGCCGTTAATGTTAATGCGAAACCAACAATCAACCAACAGGGCTGACGGACGATCTGACAATGACGAGCTTTCACGATACTTAGTCACGGCCGTTTCATTATTGGGCAACATAGTAATCAATATCATCAAGTTGCGTCCCCCGCGTCACCTGTTCTCATCCACTTTAATCGTAACACAAACATACATCAAACTTCGGAAAAAGCCCATGAATTACCTAGTGCAACAGTACAATTCCATGAATAGTAACTGAAGTCTAGATGGGGAAAATCCGGATGAGGCTTTCGGCCAACTGAGCTCGTTCATCGCTCAACTACGGATACTACGTAGGTACGTAGGCCAGCTTCCTTTATTGGCCTCGACATTGATGATCGATCTGCAGCCACCAGCTCTGAGCTGCAGGACGTGGCATGACCTGGCCTGCACCTGAGCCACCAAAAATATTGCTGCCTGGTCTAGAATTGGCGAGGAGCCTCAAACTGGAAACCTCCAAGTCAAGATGACTTGATAGCCGAGGGGATAATACATAACTAGGAGATTAACTGTGGATTCTGCCAGCCAGGATATCCCCTGCTCAAGGCCCCCTTGCTGAAGATCGTTGTCTCACTGTGAAAATTAATAATTCCCGGGCAGACTTTCACCATGTTTCTTAGCTGCTGCGTTCACTGTAATATTATTTATTCCCGAAAGAACTGCCGGCCGGTGTTGAAGCAAACACCAAAAGACACTCATGTAGTGTCATCATCTTGATGTTCTCCTCATGCTTGGCATATAGACCGCTCGACCGAAGTGTGCATGAGCGGACTCCCAATGAATCAATAGCCGAGTCGGCACGCCCGTCCATTGTAAGTGTTGTGTACAGAGGGCGAGGCTCACAATGTATTAACCTCGGTTGCCTCTTCTTGTCTCTTGGCAATAATGTGCAGAGTCCAAGACAAACAAGTGCCAGTCTCACGCAGTGACAGTTGTAATCTCTGCAAGGTACCTACATAGGCATCGCAAACTTGTGCCGTATCCATCGTGAATCCAAGATACGTATGAAAAGGCGTCGCAACCGTCAACCACAAGCCCTCGATCTCGACAAATCAGAGACCATTCTACCCATCGCTCCAGAAATGTTTCAGCCTTTTCCTGGTTTGTTTAGGGAACTTGACTGGCACGTGGAGAAGAAGTCTCACCTGAACCCTACATTACATTACATGCCTTGCATCAAGTGCCGTACCGTGGTACTGTACATACAGAGAGGCTAGGCTAACAATGAACGCAAAAAGAAAAAGAAAAATGAAACAAGACATGGGAAATAAAGATTTTCTCTGTAAACACATTGATTACTGATCAGGAACAATATGTCCATCCCACGGTCAAGGGTCCTGTTGACCATATGCTGGAATTATACTTTGAGGCTCTGAGCTTAAAGCCAACGGCCGTGTCTTTCGTCAGAGTACTGTAAGTGAAACGTACGAGCTCGGATAAACAGTTACGAGATTGGCTCAGTTTCCCACGTATTTTATCTTTCTAGTAGTGATTGTACATACGTACATACCAGTCCATGTTATGTTACCTATATGTAGGTCTTGTCTTGGCGCTGAACCAACACATTGGGCTGACGTTTACTACCTATGGTTACCTACCTACTGATGCAATCATGCGGTCCCCTTGACTTGACTTGACCAGACCAAGCCAAGCCCATGCTATCCCCTTTGTCTATACTCCCCCCGAGATGATATGCCCACAGGGATCCTGAGGTGTTGCCGACACGCAGTGCAAGGATCGGGACAATGCCCTGCCCCGCCAGCGACAAACAAACTGCATTCTACAGCAAAGCAAGCAAACATACACATATGGCAAACAGCCCGAGCTGCTATTATTAAATACAGAGGTAATTGTGCTTTTCCGGTGTCTACTGCATCATCGATACCTCATCCACTTTGCCTTGCCGGGCCTCTCTCTACCCGCCGCCCTCTTCACATTTATACACTGCCTTGAACAATCATCAACCACTATCTACCACTGGGTTTGAACCTGCAGCTACAAGTACCTACCTGACAGATCCTTCCAGTGGGCCTCCCTCCCGGATAGATGACCGGCAGCAACAAAAACAGAAACTCCCGCTGTTGCCATCGAGGTATTGTGACCTCGCCCCATCACGATATCTCTTCTCGCCATTTGCCTCATTTCGGACACGGCGAGCTTCCCGACCCCGACATACTGTATGTTGGTCCATATTGAAGACAGTAAAACCGATAGGATATCTGAAAAAGGAAAGTTTGAGGAACATCCATCAACGCTGCCCAGACATGTTATAAAGCCTCTCCCGGTTTTGTTCTGAAGCGGGATACGGATACTAGCGCCATGTATGCGAAGTCTATTTCATGCAAGATATACGAGATTTCGCCACCACGATATGCCGACTCTTAGTATTGTGGTTCAACCCCCTTCACGGGCACAGGTCTACACGATACTGTATCCTTCCCTGGTTGCAGAGCTGACCTTTAGAGGATCAGCACCTGAATACTCCTTCTTTGCCATGGCTCTCCTCATCACACGAAATGGGGATATCATCGATGACGGCCTATCGGGCACCACCAGCGTGACGGGCACGGATCTCACAGCAGTGGTTAGATCGTCCAGAACAGCAATCTATTTCCCCTTTACAGACCTTGCTATTCTGTACGAGGGGTCTTACAAGATCAGGGTGGATGTGTACAAGGTTGCCTACGAGAATCCAGAGGAGTTTATTTATCAAGAGCAAGGCAAAAGCAACCGCATCACCGTTGTCAACGAAGCGGTGCAGGCGTCGAGTGCTGGTAAGTCAACATGATTCCATATTAATCCCCTCGTCTAACTAACCTTTGAATTTAAGCTTCCGGTGAGCGCAGCATCATACGAGCATTGCGATCTGCCGGTGTCCACATTCCTTGATACTCTAACAACCTACCTCGCAAACCCCACGCTTGGTCCTCAAGAACTTAAAGCAACGAGAAATGAAACGGAAACGGCGAGAAAGGGCGACGGGACCAGTTACGGACTCGGGTTGAATCGGCATTTTCAGCAGCGGCGTAAAGGAACCAGGCATGGATATGGATGGGCATGAGCTGACAGGTTGCAGCGAGCGAGGGACTTGGGGAGAAACCGCGTCACGTTACCCGCGGTATTTAGTCGGCGGGAGATTTCACGTGTATTATATATTTATAGGCCTTCAAGGACCAGCGGAACTGACTCATCACTTCTTGTGTCTTTGCATCTTCTGGGCACTTTTCAAAAATCATATACATACTCGGACGCTGTCCGCTGGCATACACTACACACGTCTCGCTTAGACGCTGATGGCACCATCCGCGGCTCAAGAGCTCCGAACTGCAGATAAGCGTGCATAATCTTGCTTCTATGAATAGTGACAGTGTTGTCACTCTGTTTCCTCGGCAGTTTGATTGCTCTTGGTATCCAGGGGCTCGGGGGGTTGAGTTTCCAAACAGGCTATTTCGACCATACATACTTGACCCAAACTTCAAGCTATGAGAGGAAACCCCTTGGCAAAAACAACGTTAGGTCTCGGCGCATATTTGCAAAGGGTCATCTCGATTGCGAAAGTGGCTGAGATTGAAATATCAAACCTGATGCTCGGAATATCTCCGCGAGACGAACCAAGGCCTGAGCTGCCAAGGCAATAAGACGGGAAAAGCAGAGAAACAGAGCAATGTCCTTTCGGGGGGTATATCATCCGAAAACCCTCCAATCGTACCACACGGAACGTCACTCTCCCCGAGTACCATTACGTACATGTGTAGATACAATACCTTGGTCATACACATGAGCAGGGTCTAAGATGAAACGTCGGACGAAGCTCTCACCTCCCCGTATTCCCGGAGACAGGGTTTCCTGTTACTGGGATTGTACAGGGAGAAACTTATGTAACTACAGCCCTACAGTATGCACCTCACGCAGACCGGTGTGATGTGAGGTGCTGTGATGCGTGTGGTATGATGTGAGACATCAGATGCAGCAGCAGCACACCCTACACAGCCACAAGGTGTTTGTGTCATGGTGACAAGTTTGCCAAGTCGGGAGAGAGCTTGGACCTTGTTTGCTACTTATGCATACACGCATGCATGTTTTGACTTCCACCCAATGTGTCAAGTCCAAAAGAGGAACTCTGCTCTGTTGGACAGCACTGTAAAGCTTTAAGGCGTTGATGGTTACGTTACACTACAGTTCTACTGTTCTACATGAGGTATGCTGTCTTGTGAGGCTTCTTGTATGATGACCACATTCTCGAGGCGAGACTTGGCAGTCTTGGGTAAATGTTTCCCACATCCCTGTCGACAGACTATTGGTTCAACTACCTGCATGGACTCATTCTCTTATCTTCTTTTATTGTTCTTTATTTCGGATAATATTCCAAGAAGGAAACGTTGTGCACATATCTGGACATCTGTCAACTTCACTACGACCTTTTAAGCACCCAGCTTGACTGTCCAAGCAGTAGATCTATGAATGTCTCGGCGGCTCCCGGAGAATCGTCAGCTGAGATATCCCTTGAAAAATGTCAAGCTAGTTGGTGGGATCTGTAAGCCCGAGATCTAAGATGGGACTACCTACATCTAAGCCCCCATCCCTGATATTGGGGGTGGAGTCACTCAGGAACACGAATGTCGATCATAGATGAAGTAAGAAAGCAAGACAGTTGATCAGTCATTATAAGCAAAGGGTCAGGTCAGGCACTTGGGGCTCTTCACCACTGGAGATAACCGACCCGGTGTAACGGTGAATCGAAAGAAGCAGGGAGAAGAAAAGCTTGGCACAAAAGAGCCCAACTGTCTACGGTGGAGACAGGTCTGGGAATTAAACGGACCATCGATCGTTTCTTTTCCCGTAACTGACGACTTGTATGGCGTCGATCACGACAAATGGGGCCTTTTGCCGAGATCTTGCATGAAGGAACTTGATCAACAGAAAAGAATTCTCAGCTGAACATGCCAAGCAAACTTGATTGCCCTGCCTTGCATGCTGCACGATGCCGGCAGGCAATGGGGGTCCATGTTTTTGGTACGGGTTATCATGGGCTGAACCGGTCCGATAATACGTGCCATTAGAGCATCCCGAATTACTTGATTTCATATTGTAACTAAAAATATTTGTATATTTGTAGTTGCCTGAAACATGATCTAGATGATTGATCTGGGTATTGGCCTAGGATGGCCCTGGGGTCAGTACTTGCTATGCCACGATAAGCTGGAATAAGTAGTATTGGCTTTTGGAGATGGATAAATCAAGGCTGTACAAGATAACAAAGAATGTAGTATTTTCTACAATTTAAGCATATCCCAATGCTTGCACAGTAACCGGTTGAAGCTAAATAGTTAGACGAATGTTTCGTTGGTTGAGTCAGGATCAAATTGCAATACAATTGACTTCAAGCACGGTGACCTTTGGAGGTGAAAACTACGAGAATTGTACTTGGTAAAAAAACAAAACAAAGCAATGCAATGCTTGGCCATTAATTAGCGAGTAAAGTGAGGAAGTCTTGATGTGAATTGAGGCTGCGCCAAGTCACGACATGATCGCGATATCACGTGAACAAAATCCCCAAACCCAAACTTGGAATGGAAGATACTCCAGTGCTATCATGTGCACCCTCTTCCAACCACCTTTTCTGTTAGCACACAAGTACCCCCACCAAAAGGAAATTTCTCACATCCATCCCCTCATCAGAACACACAACTCACCACCATCTCGTCCGCCTACTCTACTCTTTCGTGGTATTCTCAATACTATTTCTTTATACTTACTTAAACCTTCCAGCCTAAATAAAAAGAAATGGTCTATTACTTCACCTCCAACGTCGTCGACCCGTCGGGCTTCGTCTACGTCGGCAAGGACAAGTTCGAGAGTATGCCTCTGCACAATCACAATGCACTGTTCCCCCGCCGGCTGAGACTGGATGCTAGATGAGGACCTGATCAAGTTCGGTTGGGAAGAGGATATTTGGTAGGACTCCGCCTAAAGATGAGTGCCATCGTGCTAAATGACATAGGGTGAGCAACCATCAGCTGGAAGAAGCGGGCCAGTGCTAATGCCAATTCAGTTCCACGCGGACAAACTCTCCAGTGCGCATATCTATCTACGCATGAGGGAGGGTCAATCATGGGACAATCTCCCTGAAGAACTCGTCATGGATCTCGCCCAGTTGACAAAGGCCAACTCCATCGAGGGTACGACCTCTTCCCCCATCACACACAACCCCTTCTAACATCTTACAAAAAGGCAACAAGAAAGACAATGTCACCGTGATTTACACCCCATGGTCCAACCTCAAGAAAGACGGCAGCATGGAGGTCGGCCAAGTCGGGTTCAAGGACCCACGCAAAGTAAAGCGCGTCCTCGTTCCCCAGCGCGAGAACCCCATCGTCAACCGCCTCAACAAGACAAAGGTCGAGAAGAAGCCCGATCTTAAGCAGGAGAGGGACGATCGTCTCAAGGAGCTGCGACGGCGCGACCAGGCAGCCTATCAAGTGAGGGTAAGTGAGCGAGTTCCGAAACTTGATCAAGATGGCTGATGTTCTTGTAGAAGAAGGAAGAGGCTCGGCAGGCTCAGGAGTGGAAGGAGAAGAAGTATCAGAAGGATCATGCGTATGATGAAATATTCACCGAGGAGAACATGGCTGGCTCAAGCAACCAGGACCGTGACGAGAACTGGGAGGACGACTTCATGTAAAAAGGGTGGCAGAATGCATATTGCAATTTTATTCACTGCGAAATCCAATCTTGGACTACCAATCTCATTTTAACCATATTCCAACGACCTCGCTAACAGGGTATCCAGGATAAAGTTTCCTTGCCAAACAAAATAAAAGACAGAACGACTACTGTCGTTGTCAACCGCTAACGCCTATTCCAAAACTACCACTCATACTCATCTCTTCAAATCGATTCGACAATCCTCCCAAGTCACTAGATGTATCTAGGCGGATGGGACTCGATGAGCTCCGATCGCTGATACTGCTGCAGGTTGAGAGGGGTGACCTTTGTGTGCGGGCTGTATCTCTGGCCGGATTTCGAGACGTCACTAGCTGTGGGGGCAAATCCTCCTCCTCTTCAACAAGGTCCTCAAGATCGTCTTCATCGAGTACAGGGGCGCTCTGCTTCTTGGAAGAAGATTGAATCTCAGTGTCTATAGTGACCACAGCCTGTCCTCCAGGAAGTTTTACCTCGTGGGCTTCCAATGTCTCTGCAATGTCTTGGAGGAGGACATCCATGGGACAGATGTATGCAACTCGCTTGCGTGGGCTCCATGCCAGGACATGCCCGCAAAGCTGGCCTTCTTCACGGCTGACTATCCAAGCGCCACTATCACCTGGAATACCAAGAGGCACGCCCTTGTGCGTGGCCTGTTCCGCGCTGGTGACTTGATACGCATGACTGGGTGAAACTCGACCATATATCTTCACGCTAGTCAGAGCAGGGAGAATCTTTCCAGTCTGCAGGCCACTTGTGCGAGCCATGCACTGCACCTCCATGTTTGGAAGGGACTCTGACGAGGCAATAGTAGTTGGCCGCAGCATGTTGGAGCCAGCCATTTGCTTTGCATCAAGCTTTCGAACAGGTGTGTTGCTGTTGATGCGGGGGATTGTGTTGTCGTCAGGCAGCCTGTCGTGGGCAAATTCGAAAAGTGCCCAGTCGACCTCGTGCACAAGTCCAAGGGCCTGCTTCCTACGAATGCCACTTGAAGCATACACCTCACCGACGCTGTACGTATCAAGGTGGTCTTCATCTTGAGTGTCAGGGTCGGGATAGAATCCATCCTCCACATCATCCAGAGCTGGTTGTGTGACGATATAACCATCGCCACATCCTGGTTCAACGCCAGGAATGTCTCCAGGCTCGTTGTATTCCTCATCATCATCATCTTCATCGTCGTCATAATCGCTCGTGATATCAGAGTCCGAGTAAGCCTCGGACTCGGTATCAGACAGCTCATAACCAAACTCATCGTCAACGGTGCTGTCGTCACCAGACTGCGCATACCAGTCCATATCGGGCAAAGCACTGCATCTCAGAGTGTCGGTTGGTCCAAAATCGCGGTCGGGATCATCGAGCATGTGGTGGACCGTCATTCCATATGGCTTGTCGTCGATCATGACAAGGCCTCCGAGACTAACAGGGGGCAAATGCCGATCTCCAATCCAGGCCCCAATGCTAGCGCCATTACCTGGACGTTCCTGATAATCTGGGTTAATGGCCTCAACATCGTCTGTTTCTAATCCAGAGCCCTTTCCACTCCTTCGCGCCATGGACCGGGTGACTGAGTTTTGTTGTCGACGAGATCTTGAGACATGTCCGCGACAGACTTTGAGTCCGAAGCCAGTGCTTCCGTCAAAGAGGTCACCGGCTCTCTTCTTGAGAATAGCCCGGACTTTGCCAACGGAAGTGCATACAACAAGCACAGTTGGTTGAGTCTTCTGAGGGCTTGGGCCCACCGACTCGAGTGAAATCTCAACAGACTCGGGGTGCTTCCGGTAGAAGTGACGAAGAGCATGGTTGATCTGGGGCATGAGGATCTTGTTCCACTTCTCCACGACCTCGGGCGCTAGAGCAACATGGGGGTAAAGACGCATTTTTGTTTCTGATTGTTTGTCGAGGGCATCTGAGAAAAGTTAGCATTTTCAAGCATGGATGAGAATAGCGAGGCATACCGTCATTATCAGCGGCACTCTCAACCTTGAGGACATTCTTCTCTGTTCCCAAGGTAGGTGCTGATGCTGACATTGGCTTTTCACTCGCAGCTTTCAATGATGACTTGAAGTCCTTGGCATCCTTCACATCTTTGTTCATCTTCATAGGGGAAGCATCCATGGTGGGGGCCGTTTTCTCCCCCTGGCTAAGCTCTTGATCGAGTCTCTCCTCCAGACCACTGACACCATCCAGGATACAGCAGGCTTCCAAGAAGCGACTGCATCGTACCTGGACAGACGAGAGGAGGGATTCGCCAGAGGATCTTCCAGCAAGCTCATCATCTACAGCGGCCGAACAGGCCTGAGCTGCTTTCATGTATAGACTCCCGCATCTTACGGCAAGCTCTTCCAATGCCGACTCGGGAATACAAGTAGAGCCTTCAGGGACGATGTCCTCGAGCCTCTTCCACAGACCAACTGACAGAAGCAGCGTGGCTAAGGAGTATAGGTCAAGAACTCTCTGATCGGGATTGTTGGCAAGGGGAGAGCCTTGTATATTGCGTGGATCGAGTGGGTGGCGAGACAGAACTGGCGATGAGGAAGGGGTATCCTCAGAAAAGAGGTCGAAGGACGAAAGTAGTGGCCGTCGAATATCTACCTCGCCATTAAGTGACCTCGGAATTGGAGTCACTGCATCGCAGAACGAGATAGTGGTTGGGACTATGTTTCCATGGGTAATGCCGCGCGCATGGAGGTCGAAAACAGTATTCATAAGATTATGAGCCAGTCTGAACTTGGCTTCAAGCTTAGGCTCTGAATCTGGTAGAGAAAGGAGATCGTTCAAAGTCGGGAGGTTATATGAAGGGTTCTTTGAGAGATTCTCGAATGACACGGCATTGAACGATGGAGGAAACCGGTAGACAAGGCCAAGTCTCGAGTTCTCAAGATCTTCAAAGTAACCTAGAAGTCGTGGTAGTCCGGTCCAGGTCCCAGGAGAGCGTTGAGAGTCTTGCTGCAGACCAGCGGACAGCTTCTCAAAGCGAGCCATGGGTGGCATGATACCTGTGACGGAGTAAATTGGATCAAAGGTAGCGTATTCCAGAAGTAATGGCGCCCATGGCTGGCGGGTGGCTCCGTGAGTGAGTTCCGAATAAGCTGTCTTGCTCATAAAGACCACTTCGCGGGGTGTAGAAGCCTCGTCTCCTTGTTTGGGGCGTAAATGTGTTAGAGTCTGGGGATTAATCTGCTGGGGTGTCTGCATGCGACTAGATTCGAATGCGCGATACTCCTCGGTAGATGACATGGATTTAAAAGGCGTTTTTGATGATCTTCTAGGGGTTCCACCAGCTGCTCGTGTCCGGGAGAGATCGTAGAGTGTATCAATTGATGCAGTGAGATCATTGACTAGATCCTCGAAATGGTTCTTATCCCATTGAACCAGGGGTGGCTTTGTGTCCTTTGAAGTCTGAGGGGATGAGATCATACGCTTGGAACTTAGCCAAAGAGGTTCAGCCTCTGCTAAGATATCTTTGATGGTGGACATGATACTTCCAACAACTTCGCTCAAGCCAGCCTTTGATAGAGATTCATCAATCTCAACAGACTGAGTTGGTTCAGACCACTCGAGACCCCAACTAACCAATCGATCTTTTTGAATACGGAGCTTTCGATGTAGGGTTTTGATTTCTGGATCTTCTTCATTTTGAATAGGTTCCTTGACAAAGTCACTCGATTTCTTGGTGTCGTTGTAGAGTCTGCTGAGGCGTTTTTGAAAGGGCAGCTGAAAGCCGCCCAGTGGTAGAAACGACTCCATTTTGTAATGAACTGGAATTTATAAGATGAGAGAAGCAGGTCAAGGCTGCTCTTTATGAAGTTGGCGCCAAGTTTCAAGATGATGTCTTGATCGTGATGCTGGAGGGCGATCTGATGCGGGGCTCTTGGTATTGGTCTTGGGAGTGTAAATTAGTTGGGCTGAGTAGCCATTGGCATTCTTGGCCAGACGAGATTAGTTAAAGAAGAAAAGAAAAGTCACATGAAAAGAAAGAAGATTAATGTCAATGAATAATAATAAATCATGTCTTTTTTGTTGAGAGATGGTTTATTTGGTTGCCTACACAAAGCGGATCTCACGGTGCGCGCGGCCCATTTGCGGTCATTTCCAAGGGTCTCACAGCGGGAAATGCTGCTGCCTGAAAGATCAGCAACCAAGATATCCAATTGGTCAAGATAACAATAATCCGTTCCGGTTTGCAGACATCAATCACATGATCTCCATTCAAAGAATTCGGTTGCCTGTCAATCCTTGCTCATACTTTATCACCAGCTTTATCTATCTATCCGATCCAGTCCTTGACGTTTGAATCTCACCACGTGAGTTACATCATGATATGAGCTTCTGGACTTATCTTGGTGATGGTTTGATGATTGCTTTGTTTGACATGCTCAAGCTGTTATCTTGTTGATTGGATATGCATCAGTCTTGGACGACAACTCGCATGGTTTAGTTACCCTTGTCAATTGGTTCTAAACCTTGTTAATTGTTTCGATTGAATGTTTCCTTCCCCTCAAATATACATATGTAGCCGCCGATCTTGCAAGGGTTCTAAAGGAGCCCCAAATTTGTCGCTGTTGTATGTCCCAGCATGTTCCCTTGGAATACGATATAGGCTTCAGTATTTCAGAACACCATTATTACGCACTCATATGTTACTAGCTCAGTTACATGTGAACTGCCGTGTTAAACATGGGAATTGGTGACGTTACCTCTGGCCGCTGTTAGTGACTGACAGCTGCTTGTCCACACTTACACAGCAGCTCTGGACATGTCTAGCATGTAGAAGAGGAGCAATAAAGTGGTCTCTACTCCCTAATACTGTTTTCATTCTTGGAGTGGCTTAGTCGTTCCGCCACAGCATAATCCAGTTGCCTTCAGAGCCACTCCATGTTGCTTGACAAAGCTCCCACTTGCCGAAGCCTAACTATTTGCCATCTTTATTTCACGGGAGCCTGCCTCGTCTTCCTTACCTGGCGTTCCCAAGTCTGAGACATTGCGCTCACATGGGAAGCTTGGTCATGTCTTGCCAAGAAGAACTTGACGCCACAACCAGACGATAAAAAGCCATAAGTAGTTGCCTACAGCACTCAACTTGCTCTTTATTACAGCTAACAAGTTCTTAATCTCAAGACTTGGCCCTATTGAGATGAAAAATCCCTACCATCTGACCAAAGAAGTCATGGCATCATAAATCAGTTGATCGATCTGCTTCGAGGGCTTGTTCCCAAGCCGTTGAATATTTCTAAGGCTGGATAAACTTGCTGTATTCTTGAATATGCCCATGTACGTAATATGAACAAGATACATATCTGCTGTCAAATCAAATCGTGCTCAACATTGCTTTTTGTGATGACTGCAGTGAAGAAAAGCCATGGCTTTTGATACCCATCGTACAAACAGTAAGTCAAGTACTAAGGTAAGGTAGGTATGCATCATCGGGTTAAACAACCAATGTCGTATGCGACTGCCGCGAGCATGCGAGTATTTGCTCCCGAACTGTGGACTGTACTACAATAGCAGGGGCTGATATAGGGAATCTCTTGTCGACCAACCATCACCAATATTCCGTTTCGTGTTTGACCCCTCTAATAACCCAACACAGCCTATCACATTGTCTATCATCATAAATGTTTCCCATCATCTTTTATGCATAAGTACCAAGCCTCGTCTTCTAAGGAACCTCCCTCCCGCTTCCTGAACCTCCTTCTCCCCATCGCTTCTCTTATCAAAATGGGCAACGGTAAAAGCGTCCCCATCCGGGACTGTCTCGACACCGTATGCGCCAACCGCAACGACTGCGTCACGTACCCAAATAATCCACGCTTTATTTCGTGGGCGAAGCCGTACAATCTTGAGTTTCTAGTGACTCCAGCAGCTGTGGTTCGACCCCAAACCGTCATCGAGGTCTCTGAGACTGTCAAATGTGCCAAGGAACATGGACTCAAGGTGCAGGCAAAGTCTGGAGGTCATTCCTATGGGTAAGCCGGTTTCTATCCATCGCAAAGTAGTGCTAATTATGTAGCAACTACGGTTTGGGCGGAGTGAATGGTGCCGTGTCGATTGACCTAGTCAACCTCAAGGACTTCAAGATGGACAACAAGACATGGCATGCATCATTCGGAGCAGGCAATAAGCTTGGCGAACTGGACAAGAATCTCCACGCGAATGGAAAACGAGCCATTGCGCATGGAACATGTCCCAGTGTAGGAACCGGAGGGCATCTGACGGTTGTAGGTATTCTCTAAGCATTTATCTGATGATAGCTAACATGGAATCTCATAGGGCGGTCTTGGGCCAATATCACGAATGTGGGGAAGCGCCCTCGATCACGTCGTCGAAATGGAGGTCGTCACTGCGAACGGTACCATACTCACGGCCAGTGAAAACAAGAACCCTGACCTCTTCTGGGCAATGCGCGGTGCTGGAGCCAGCTTCGGAATCGTGACCAAGTTTGTAGTAAAGACTCACCCCGAGCCTGGTAACATCGTCCAATACAGCTACAACATTGCCCTTGGCTCGCAAGATCAGACGGCGGATTTATACAAGGAATGGCAGGCATTGGTGGGAGACCCAGACATGGATCGTCGATTTTCAAGTCTCTTCGTCGTTCAACCTCTCGGAGCCCTCATCACAGGAACCTTCTTTGGTTCAGAGGCCGAGTACAAGGCTTCTGGAATCCCTGCTCGCCTTCCTGGAGCCAGTAAAGGCGCTGTCTGGCTGACAAACTGGGTCGGCCATTTGCTTCATGAGGCTGAAGAGACTGGTTGTGCTGCTGCAAGTATTCCAAATGCCTTCTATACCAAGTCATTGTCACTCAACAAGCAAGACCTGTTGAATGAGACAGCCATTACGGACTTGTTTCAATATCTCGAGGATTCCCGCAGCGAAACAACACCGTTTACAATCATCTTCAACACCGAAGGCGGTGCCATGATGGACACACCCGTCAACGCAACTGCATATCCGCACCGGGACAGTGTCATAATGTATCAATCCTACGGCATCGGAGTGGGTAAAGTATCGGCAAGAACACGGAAGTTATTAGACGGGGTTCACGAGCGGATCCAACGGTCGGCTCCGGGCGCCCGCTCCACTTATGCCGGGTATATTGACGCGTGGATCGACCGGGAGGCGGCGCAGAAACTCTACTGGGCGGACAATCTACCACAACTTCGGGATATAAAGAAGGTGTGGGATCCGGACCAGGTCTTTAGCAACCCGCAGAGCGTTGAGCCAGCTGACTAGAGCGGAATTGGTGGTTGAAATTAAAGGAACCGTCACGAGACGGCGTGTTGGGCGAATAGGAATGAGATTGTCTAATACCGGCTCCGAGACTCCGATGGATGCCGTGGAGGGGCCGATAGAGGCCGGTATCCAGCTGCTCTCCTGTATTACAGAGGCTGAATTATGTATACGATAGCTAGTAATAATGCAAGCTTGGCCTCTTGACCGATGTTTCCCCTATCTGTAGTTTTGTTCTGGATCATGCAGTTGGTTATTGCCATTAGATAGACCCGCTTCAGCTTTCTAGTTCATCGTTTCCCCACGTATCGAGATCTTTTGGCGTAAACTAGTGGGGAGCCTCTCTCAAATCTGGGGTAACAACAGACAAATACATAAACCATCCAGCTTACATACATACAAGTTAACAGCAGAATTACAAGTAGGCATTCACACCCATTGAATAAACATCTATACTTATCACCAATACATATCATATCAAGCTTCCCCTGTAGTCGTCATTCCTCACAGAAACCCATGTCAAAAACGCCCTATTTCCACTTAGCCTCCCCTCCCAACCCCGCACAATCTTGTCACCGCAACCCCAGACCCAACATTGTATCACCTGCGCGTGAACACAAAACGGCCAGACACGGCATTTGCGTAGACAAGACCCGCTTGGACACAGAAAAGGGCGTTCTGGTAGCATAATTCGTGCTCAACAGAGTGGGGAGAGGGGGCGGGCAACAAAACCCGGGCTTGGAAGCTTGAATTTGGTTCTGGCTTTTCTTTAACATACCATAAGTTTGAGATCTTTATACAGATACACTTGTTGCAACCATCCCGTATAGACTGTGCTTGATTGGAGTTGACGAGCATTGAAATTTGGTTACGTGAGGTAAGAGAATTGGTGGCTGTTCATGTTTGCTTTCTCCTTGGGCGGTGTCACTTACAAGTTACAACCTCAACATACACCATGGACCTTATCATACCTGGTATGTATACATATCCAGACACTAACATGATTATAGACATAATTCATCATGACCCTACTACAACGCTCTAGATTGGCCGCTCCAGGCTTCTTGAGATGCCGGCCTGCGCAACTTCAGTCTTCAGTGCGCAGATACAACAGCGCAGCCATCTCATCAATTTCTCAAAGAGATAGACAAAGTTCCTCTGCGTCTTTATCAGTCCGACAAAAGCCTTTAAATGCCCTTCACACGCCCTCACCCACAGCAGTCATGGCTCATCCATACTCAACAGCAAGTGAAGAGATGTATACCGCATCTTTTGCTTTCTTCGAGGCTATATGGGATGCCGGCATCACCCATTGTTTTGTAAACTTGGGTACTGATCATCCCAGTATCATTGAAGCCATGGTCAAGGGGCAGCGGGAGGCTAAGGGCAAATTTCCAAAGATTATTACATGTCCCAATGAGGTATGTTCGATTCATTGAGCTTGTACGGGTAAAAACTGACAGATCGTAGATGGTGGCCATGTCAATGGCTGATGGATACGCTCGGTTAACGGGTAAACCTCAATGTGTCATCGTTCACGTTGATGTCGGAACTCAGGGTCTCGGAGCAGCTGTTCACAATGCCTCCACTGGCCGAGCTCCTGTATTAGTATTCGCTGGTCTATCACCGTTCACGCAAGAAGGGGAACACCGCGGAAGTCGAACAGAGTATATCCACTGGATTCAGGATGTACCAGATCAGAAACAGATCATCTCTCAATACTGCCGATACACAGGAGAGATCAAGACCGGAGCCAACGTCAAGCAGATGGTCAACCGTGCGCTGCAATTTGCCACATCAGACCCCCAGGGCCCCGTGTATCTGTGCAGTGCACGAGAGATTCTCGAGGCTGATCTCAAGCCTTATTCTCTGAAGCAAGAACACTGGGAGCCCGTTGAGCTTGGTGGCCTTCCTACAGGTGCTGTCGACAGGATTGCTGATGCACTGGCGGGCGCGAAGGCTCCTTTGCTGGTGACAGGTTACAGCGGACGAAACCACAAGGTCCCCGGTGCGCTTGTCGAACTGGCAGACAAGGTTAAGGGTCTGCGGGTTTTGGATACGGGTGGATGTGATATGTGTTTCCCCGCAGACCATCCTGCTTGGATCGGCTTGAAGTTTGGAGTTGATGACGCTGTTGAGACTGCTGATACCATTATTGTTCTGGACTGCGATGTCCCATGGGTTCAAACCCGTTGCAAGCCCCGCCAAGATGCAAAGATATTCCACATTGATGTTGATCCCCTGAAGCAGCAGATGCCTACTCACTACATCCAGGCTGATGCACGCTACAAGGCTGATGGTTTGACTGCGGTACAGCAAATCACTGAGGCTCTGAACAAGAAGGAATTCGCAAGCAAGCTCGAGGTTAACGCAGCTGAAACAGAGAAGCAACGCGCCGAGGTCCACGAGAACAAACTGGCCACTATCGCCAAGGCAGCTGAGCCCCTTGCAGACGACACTTTCGGCACTGGCCATCTCAGCAAGAAGCTCCGGGATCTCTGCCCTGAAGACACAATCTGGGCTATCGAGGCTGTCACAACCACTGGCTTCGTGCACGACAATATTCAACCCACGATCCCAGGATCATGGATCAATTGTGGTGGCGGCGGTCTCGGCTGGTCTGGTGGTGGTGCATTGGGTATCAAGTTGGCGACAGATGCTGAGAATGGAGGCACAAACAAGGGCAAGTTTGTTGTGCAGATCGTCGGAGATGGGACATATCTCTTCACCGTGCCTGGCAGCGTGTACTGGATTTCAAGGCGATACAAGATCCCCGTGCTGACCATTGTGCTCAACAACAAGGGTAAGTGAACTGAATTCCCTTGATCAGATTAACAGGGTGCTAACTCATGATAGGATGGAACGCTCCTCGCAGGTCTCTGCTACTAGTTCACCCCGATGGTCTCGGATCCAAGGCTACGAATGAAGAGATCAATATCTCCTTCGACCCTGTGCCGGACTATTCTGGCATTGCTAAAGCTGCTGCAGGCGGAGACATCCACGCTGCCAAAGTCGATAAAGCTTCAGAGCTGGAGAGTGTTCTCAAAGAAGCCATCGCCAAGGTTCAGGGTGGACAGACGGCAGTGATAGACGTCAAGGTCGCGCCCGACTGCTGAGGTGAAACGATGATGAATAGTGATAACATGATATAATGCGGAGGTTTGTTCTAGACTCTGAGGTTCTAGTGGCTGGGATGGCCCGTCGGGATTGTTTAGATCGGTTAGCATGTGATAGATGCATTGAAGGCATTGATTGTTTCACAGAATATGTTTTGTGTGTCGAGTGAAATCATTGTGATCTCAGTCAGAGCATTCGTAATGTTTCAGAACCTGATACTTTTGGTCCCTGTCGATTGATCAGCAGGCTCAATATTCCAAGACTGACCTGCATAGATCTTCAATGTAAGACACGCTGGCAGATGAATTGAGTGTTGCAATTGAGTGTTACACAAGACAACAATTCGGTTAAAAGAGTCACCAAGACAACCTGTTGCAGGGTCTGAAACCAGCGATAGTTGTTTTCTTTCCACAAAGCCGCATTTGCTTTGGTCGACGATTAAGCGATTTGGTACTAGAATTGAAGACTGATAATTGTTCCTTTGGGTCGATTGTGTGATTTAAGCGCCTGAAAGTCAGCAGGCTTCGAGACCAGATCCGGAGTGGCCGCCGTGTTTAGACGACGCCTAAATGGAGGCTTGGCATAGAAGATCATCAACTCCTGCGGCTCTTGTCAGGCCAGGTCATGCAGTCGTTAGTTTAACCTGAGGTGAGGTCCCTTGAAAAGGTCTCGATTCATATCCGTATATCCATCCGTATGCGTAACGATACCCATATTATCTGATGTTGCTCGTTGTTTTCATGTCCGGAGTCGACCGCGGAATAACACCATTCATTCGTTAGAAGTCAAATCTCAGAGATCGCTTGACCTAATTTCGACAAGACTGGGGTTCGTTGCATTCCATCCCGAGAACTAGAACGTGGTTAGTTTTTTTTTGAGGCCGAAACAAGAGTTTGGTTGATAGGTCGTGATGCCTTGGTAGTAGGTACTGTTGATGACAAGTGAATGATACCTACCTACTGCATCTCATCTTACCTTCCTGCCTAAGTACGGCACCTACCTTCCATAATGTAAAACTCCCCCGCACCCACGTGCTCGTGACATGAAAAAAGAAATTCGGAAGGAAGGTGCGGCTGCTGGCGCTGGCGTTGGCGTAGGCGCTGGGCAGATGCGGGCAGGTCCTTTCTTGGGTCGAGTTGGGCAGCCGCCGACACGATAAATATACATGACCATTCCTAGGCAGGCAGAAGTACAAAAGCAAAAAAGTCATCCTCTTTTATTAATCTCGTCATCTCCCGCAATCCTTGATTCACTCCTCTTCTTACTTACCTACTTACGTACGAGTGAGTCTATGAACTCTACTCTTATTATCAAGCATTTCTTCTCATTTCTTCCTCTTGTCCTTCATTTCCCGTCGCGCTAAACTAGTCGGTCCGGCTCTTGTGTCATCGGGCTTCCTCTCGACCGTTGCGATCTCATTACGATTCCGTCCTGTCAATATAAAAGCACACGCCCTCACGAGGCCCTTCCAGCGACTGACTGATTGACTTATTAGTCTTACTCCTCCAGGGTCCCACGTCCAGTCCGGTCCAGATCTGAGGCCCACTCCACTTCGCAATTCTCGTCCCACTACAGGTCCGTCGCAACTTTGCGCTTGTCTGGTTGGTATTTACACCCGACCCCCAAAGCAACGCAACAACAAATACTGCCCCAGTCCGCGATACGAACAAAATCTGCTCCCAATTGTTTCTCCTCAAATCTCATCCTCCTACTACGGCTCGCCTCGAACGAGAGATCATGAAAGGCGTCGAGCCGGATCTTGCCCAGCGCCTTAAGAGATTGAGACGCGTCAACAGCTCTGTGTCTTGACCACTGACCTACGACCGACAAGCTTTTACAACCACTTTCACTATCCTCAGCCAGCCATGTCTTACTCAGCTGCTGTTGCGACCGAGGCTCAAGCCGCTACAATTCCTCTGCGACATCCCGATCCCACGACGGATGGACCACCGCCTCCCCCGGTGCCCTCCTCAGATCCTCATTTGATCGCGGACGACCCCTCCGCATCCAAAACCTCTGCCGATCATGGCCTCTTCGAGATGACACCATCTGAAGCTCTCGCTTTACTGAGCGCTGGCGTTGAGCTTCTTGTTAGAATAACAGGCGATGTTCCTCCGACACCGCCTCCAAAGTCTCCCACCGTACCGCATATGAGTGGGATGCAGGCTGAGAAGGAGAATATTGTGCGATCATATTCAGACAAGAACCTGGCAAAATTAAGAAAACAGGCCGAACTTGAGGCTAAGAGATTGGCCGCCCAAGATAAGCCTGAGCCTGCGCCTGCGCCTGTGCATAGCACTCAGCCCGAGTCGGGGGGTATTGATGGTGTGCAATTGAAGCCGCACCCGGGTCTGATGTCGCCACCACCTCAGTCAGAGCCATATGTTGTCGTTGGAGCAGACTCTCAGCCTGTCAACTTGCAGCACAGCGCCATCACACGCAAATTTTACAGCAAGAATGAGCCTCCCATCACTATCAACCAATACCTTCAACGCCTACACCAATTCTGCCCCATGAGCACCGCAGTATACCTCGCAACATCATTGTATATACACCGATTAGCCGTTGAGGAGCGAGCCATTCCTGTCACCCGGCGCAACGCACATCGTCTAGTCCTGGCTGGTCTTCGAGTTGCCATGAAAGCGCTTGAAGATTTATCTTATCCTCATGCCAAGATGGCCAAAGTGGGTGGCGTCAGTGAAGCAGAATTGGCTAGACTGGAGATAAGCTTCTGTTTCTTGGTTGGATTCGAGCTAGTTGTTGGTGAGAGTCGACTACGGAAACACTACGAGCGATTGAGAGACCGCACATCCCATCATGGCTTTGATAATGCGGATGTTCCTATATTAAACCTGAAGCCCCGGCCACGCGGCGGAGCTCAGCCAGCAGCATAAGACAGCTGATTGATCGACCTACTTATTTACTTCCTCTTCTACCTACATAACATTTTACGCATCAATGGTTTTGGGGCATCTAAGCATGGGATTTGCATGTCATTTTCTGTTCTTTTCTGGGACATTTGTATACTTTCACTGCATTTGACATGAGCATTGTACATGGTTTCTGTACCCTGGTATATAGTCTAGGCGTGGCATGATGGGATGATGGGCATATCTATGTTGGAGTAACTGAATTTATACCCGGACTTTGTCAAAACATACAAACATATGGTATCATAGTCATGTGGTACTTAATCACTGGTGACAACATTCCCAGTTCTTGCAAAGAAGTGGATGCATTGATCTACAGAGCTACTTGACTCGTATTCGAAGGGTCCTCGATTCTTTTACGAGGGTCCATCAAGACCCGCTACATATTGGACCCATCTACGTTGTACCTAGACTTATACATCTGGAATAGATACGACAAGCTAGTTAGCAGAAATTCGCCATGATTCCGTATAGCTCTCGTGTAGATGTTTGTAGCCTGAGACTCATGAGTCAGCAGATGATGCTCTCACGAGCAAGGCAACAGACTAGAGTGCCCTCAGAAGCGCAGACACGCCTCCCAGCATGAGATTTACCAAGAGCAGACCAATAAAGTATCTCATCGTTCTCTTCTGTCAGATCCGCCCTGTCATCTGAAAGTGATCATCGTCCATGTGAAACATTGCCTCATTCGTTTCTGCCGCATGTAACCGCTTACCCTATCTTATAGCATTATATGTAACCTGTGAGTAGCTAATCGTCATCTCACCTCACTCTCACTCATCAACAACACTCTGGGATTTGAAGCAGCGTTCATGTCGAAATGGGCGCCAAGACATCTGAAGACGATCACTCTGGAGGAAATGGTACAAAATTCCTATAGCTCTCTTATGTCTAAATCAAGGCTCACATATGTCAGGCCAAGGACCACTCTCTTCCAAACCCTCATCTGCAGGTGGAGAGCCACGGGGCGCGCATCTCTCCCGCGATGGAGACAGTAGTTTGGGAGGTGAAGGGGGCGACGATGACGACGACGATGATGATATCGGTGCTTCCTCCAGACCGCTAACGGATGGTGCTGGTAAGAAGAAGAAAAAGAGAAAGCCAAAGAAGAAGAAGAAAGCTCCTACGCAGCAATCTTCACCTCCTAGAGTCCCACTGAGTGATCTCTTTGCAAACAAAGAGTATCCGATCGGTGAACTTCAGAGTTATCCCGATGACTTTAACACGGCTCGTACCACAGCTGAAGAAATACGCTACAACGGTCGTCGACAACTTGAGGACCCTGCATTTCTGAATGATTATCGCAAAGCTGCTGAAGTACACCGCCAGGTCCGACAGTGGGCTCAAGACAACGTCAAGCCCGGTGATACGCTCATCGATATCGCCAACGGTATTGAGGATGGCGTGCGTGCACTTTTGGGAAACCAGGGAATAGAGCCTGGCGATAACCTCAAGTCTGGAATGGGCTTTCCCACGGGTCTTTGTCTGAACCATGAAACTGCACACTATACGCCTATTCCGGGCCAGAAGGACGTTGTTCTCAAGTATGAAGATGTCATGAAGGTTGATTTTGGCGTGCAGATCAATGGTTGGATCGTTGATAGTGCTTTCACCATGTCGTTTGATCCTACGTATGATAACCTTCTAGCTGCAGTGAAGGATTCCACGAACGCTGGCATCAAGGTGCGTACATCCCTTATACTACTGCGGATAGTCTAACAATATGCAGGCTTCTGGAATTGATGTTCGTATCTGCGACGTCAGCGCCGCTATCCAAGAAGCAATGGAAAGCTATGAGGTTGAAATCAACGGAAAGACATATCCCGTCAAGCCCGTCCGCAACATCTCAGCGCATAACATTCATCACTACCGAATCCACGGCGGAAAGTCAATCCCGTTCATCAAGAACAGCGATCAGACTAAGATGGAGGAAGGTGAAGTGTTTGCCATTGAGACGTTTGGTACGACTGGTACTGGAAGGCTGCACGACGATGTAAGTTATACACATTGCCTGGTGAATGTTTCTGATTGTGTTTGTGTTTAGACTGGTATTTATGGCTATGGATTGCAGCATGGTGCACCTAAGCAGGTCAATTTGCCGTTTGTGTCGGCGAATAGACTGTACAAGGTTATCAGAGAGCAATTCGGAACTATTGTCTTTTGTCGTCGATACCTTGAGCGTCTAGGTATAGATCGATATCTAGCTGGTGTAAGTACTATCGTCAATCCGAGGGATGTCCACTGACGCTTGCAAGTTGAACTCTTTGGTTTCACACGGAGTTCTCGAGGCGTATGAACCGCTTGCAGATATCAAGGGATCGTACTCGGCCCAGTTTGAGCATGTAAGTTGTATCTGTGTGGGGGTAATAAAATGAAATGCTAATTGTTATAGACGATTCTACTTCGAGAGTCGAACAAGGAGATTATCAGTCGTGGAACTGACTACTAAATTGAGAACGATTGTGTTGGGTAGGGTGGTTCAACATAACTTGGGAATGGCTTCAACACCATTCGTCGCAAGCAGCAATTTCAACAATTGCAATAGCAAAGACTCGGCTTCAACATGCCCGTCTTGTTTCATTCGTACGATAGTCTAGTCTGTCATTATCTTAATCAATCCATTTCACCCTGCATATTTTTATGCAGTACATTACTCATCCATGTCTCAGCCGGACATTTCCCAAATCGTGACTCACAAGCAATTGGAGAATAAACCATCTCAGACATGCATCTCCCACTAACTACCCTTTCCCACGGCGGGTGCCTTGAGAAACGGTGGTGTCATGAGGTCTCTCCCGGGTAATGTCTTGGATCGGCACATCATGAGCGGGGGGTTTTGAGATATGACTGACTGTAGGACGTTTCGATTTAGGCAGACAAGGCGATAATGGAGAGATTATGCTGGTGATTGCGGCAAACACTTAACAAACCCTTGCATTTTAATACTATCTAGACCTATGATAACTACCAAACTACATATTCAACTGCTTTATCGGAAATAGTCTCATGCATCAACTAAAGATCCAAAATACGCCCGCAATCTCCATTCCACTAACCCCCATCTATAAACTGAATCTATATTGTCTCAAACAATGAAGCTTCACCAAAGTCCCAAAACAACCGCATCTTTCGAATCATGGTGTTGACCCCACTCCACCCAGGGGAAAAAAGAACTTTGGTCTACATCCCTGTGATTCACGATGCATGCAATGCAAATCCTTTTTGTTTTTTTACACTTTTTGATACTGAGGCCATCACGAGTGATTTGCACTTCCCGCGATTTGCTTTACTCCGAGATCACGATGTCTTGGTGTGCCATCCATACACGCACACCCTCAGCCGTTACGAAGTCATGAGACAGACAGGTTTTTTTCATGTCTTGCACATTTGACTTGGATTGTTCGGTACCTGCTTTAGTGTATTGACTTAGACAACCCAGTCAACTTCTCTCCTGTAGCTCAGACCAAGTGTTCAAGCCAGCTCAGTGCACATTCACAATGATGAGAGGAGAAGCAAAGTGTTCAATAACAAAACCCAATCTGAGTTCCTTTTTTTGTGTTTTGTGTCTTGTATCTAAACTGAGTGTGCTGTAATCCTCAAATCGGCTCTCTGCCGCGCGACTAACTCATCGCTGGTATCCAAACATCAATATCAAACTCCCAAAAATATACACATAATTCCCAAGTCTAATAAATCCAAATCGCTAAATAACCATATGTTTTGCCTGAAATTCCATATACAACAGATCAAAGTTATACAAGACAAAGGAAATGAAAAACAGCCCGTTTACTCGTAGCGGTATTCGTACAGGTTTGGCCGTTGGCCTCCGCTGCTTGTCAGGCGGCGCAGGAGACGCTCTCGCTGTGCCTCCTCTTCTCTCTTCTCCTCGCGGCGGGCAAGGCGGCGGGCCTTTTCCTCGCGGCGCTCCTCCTCGAAGCTCAAGCGGCGAAGTCTCTCAGTGATAACAGCTTGGCTGTCGGGGATCTGGACTTCAACTGAGGGGCGCTTGTAGGAAGCTGTGCGGCGGGGAGGGGCAGGGGCAGGGGCGACAGGACGGCTGGCGATCTTCTTGTTGGCCTCGGCGATGCGGTTCTGCATGCGCAGCGCATTCTCCTCGCGACGCTTCTCCTCACGACGCTTCTCGTCATGACGGCGTCGACGCTCCTCATCGTGGTCAGAGTGTCGGCTGTCGCGAGAGCTGCTTGAAGAGTGTCGGTGGTGCTTGGAGTGACGGTGGTTGTCAACTACCTCAATTTGAACACGACGCTGCTCAGGTTGAGCTCTCTCATCAACGATGACAGGGCGTCGGTTGTTGGGGTCTCGCGATGAGTCGACAAGGTATGTGTTTGAGATGGGAGAGACAGGGGCAGTAGCAGGAGCAGTCCATTGTTGAGGGGGAGTAGAAGGGCCGTCAACATAGACAATGCGCTCCTGGCGGGATGGTCGATGCTCACGGCGGCGGTTCAGATCGAGAACCTTCTGGCCGTTGACGTAGACACCCGATGATCGCTTCTTGTTGCTGGAGCCGCTGGTGTATGAGCGGTCTGACTCGTCTCCAGAGCGGTATGAGCCCGCTGGTGTTGAGGGAGCGCTATACTGAGGAGTAGGAGGGAGTTGAGCGGCATAAGGGTATGCAGAAGCGTCGTAGGGAGCAGGAGCGGGAACGTATTGGGCAGGGTGGTCGACGCGGTAGTTGTTGGCGCAGACCTGACCATGGCGAGAGTTTGGGCAGAGCGTGGACTGAGGCCACTGCTCGTGGTGTCCATCCGGGTGGATGTAAGTGTAGACTGTTGTGGTGCACATTGTGTCTGAGTTCTGTGGTTCTATGCGCCGAGGGGGATCCTCTTGGATAATGACCGGAGGCAGACGATGTGTTGTTGGTCGAAGAGTCTGCTCAGGTTGTGAAGTGGACTTGGTTCTTGGTCGACGATGATAGTTGTAGACGATGTTGTCAATGATGAGTGGTGACTGTTGAGAAGACAGCTTGAAGAAGTGCGAAGTCAAGCAGGTTCTTATAGATTGTAGAAGTTGGTTGAGTAAGAGGAATTGAGTGTTTTGTTTGGTTGTTGAGAGAGGGAGTGGCAGATGGAGGTGGTTATATAGATATGTAGGATAGAGGAGGGTAGTTTGAAAATGTGTAAGTGGAGCGGTACGATGGGAGTGGATAGTGGGGGGGGATGCCTGCCAGACAAGGTAGGTATGTACCTAAGACAAGAGAGGACTAGACAATTGTAAAAGTGTAAGTGGAAAATGTAGGTGTGGGTATTGATTGATGGATGCCTGGGGTTGTGTGAGTGTGCAGTGTAAGTCATGTATCCATAGTTCGCAAGCGGCCGCGATATATACAAGAGACTTAGACCCATGAGACCCGCAATCAATAAAGTGGTGTGTGCTCCCTCCCAGAGGCTTGGTAGAGAGAAAAAGGCAGCCTTGGAGGGCAGAAGGTGGGGAAAGGTGTTTCTGCCTACCGTCTACGGCCACTAAATGACCCCTGTCAGGTTCTAGGTAGTGCCGCCGATGACTCCCTGGGTCTCTCAGCCACGGCCAGGTCCACCCCTGACGAAACCACCAAACGATGGGTCGATGGACCTATCGACATGGGAGTTTTGAGGCTCAGAGGCTCGGAACGAGGGACGGGTATCGAAGCGGGAGATCAGGACACGGACGAGTGATGTGATAGATGGCAGAATTTAGTAAGCGAGAGAAACGGTTGATGTCAAGTAACGGTTATGGACTCGTAGTCTAGGACTTGACTCGACTTGACTTGACTTGGCCATTGACACGCGGCCATGGTTGAAACAGGACCCTAAGTTAGAAGTCAGTGGCATTGAACCAACAGACAAACATTGACCAATACATCAAAAATTCAACTAGCAGACAATTGATCAACCAACAGACAGTCACTTCCAGCGGTACCATCAATCCCGACAATACGGACAGTCACTATCTCTCCCGTAGTCGGCCATTCATTCATTGTCTGCATCATGGGATCACTTGGCGCAACAGACTCGATCCGGCATTGACTCATCAAGGACTGAACCTCAAGGTCTGCAGACCAAACCAAACCAACCAAACCCTGTCCAGGACTTGGGAAACTACTAGTTCCCCATGCAATGTTCTGCATCAGATGGCTTTTCCCTATTCGCTCATAACCTCCATCTTCGATTTCTGGCCTGAGTCACCCCCTGCCGTCTCGAGGGCAGTGCCGCTAGAGCGCCTTTCGAGGCTTGGTCAGCCCAAAAATCGACCACAGCCTCAGCCCTAACTAATTAACCAGGGTCTATTGAGAGAGGGCTGTTCAGCCTCGCAGTAGGAAATCATGGGTTTAACAAAAGGATTCATTATCGTCAAGGATCGATTGGATGCCTCTTCCTTCTGGAATTGACATGACATGCATCAGCCCGAAGCGGGAACTAAATCGCACGTACATACGGGACGCACAGTTCACTTCATTTACACAATGATGCTTGGAATATGCCAGAAGAAACCTCAAGCATGCCATGTCATGTCAAATGCCTCCAAGGGCGCGCGTGTGCACGTACGTCATGTCGAATTGTACATTACAATCTTGTACGACCGCGAATAGCTTCAATCCCAAATGACGTTTCCCTCTAAAACCAAAGTCCCAAGGACTCAAACCTAGTCCTTGATTGGTTAATGGCAACCGTTTCTTCCACCGAAACCTACATGCAGAAAAGTGCTGCCTTGGGTCAAAAACGGCCCCCAATAATGAGGTGGCCAGGGTTACTAGGGCGATTGCCTTGGCTGCCTCGCTGAGTCTGATACTCAAAGGAGTCTCACGCAGTTTTGGAATTTGAAATTTTATGCATGCGTTGGTTCTTGATCAAAGGTTGCAACCATCGAGATGCACATTCTACAATCTACATCACATACATATCTCCATCGTTGAAGAAAAGGCTGAGCAAGACATGGGCTATCAAAGACATGGGCCGACCAGATCAATATCCCAAAAGGGAAACGCTTCTCGCCAGCCCTGTAAGGCAGACCTTGACCTTGTCCTTGAACCCTGGCGAACTCTTTTGCTGTGGGCACTGCCTCCTCCACTTCAGTAGGCGCAGCAGCTCAGTTCGGATTGATATACCTCATCTTCTACGGACAATCCGATCATCGATTCCTCTTCAATGTTACAATACTATTGCTTACATCTCCATCTCATTTAATTCATCTCGCTTGGATGCCTCTTTTTTTACCCACTGTCGGCCGACTCACCAGACCTGAAAGATTCTCCTAAATCATAGGATGGATAACCGCGATTGACAGGCAGGGATAATAACTTCTTGCAAGCGCTGTCAAATCAAGCGACTCGACTCTAGGGTACCGACTCAACTCACCATTCGTCAACACAAAGGCCACGAACACGACCAAATTCTATTCTATTTCGATTACTTTATTTTTGGACCCCGTGTTTCAGCTTCTTTGAGGCTCTGCGATTTGTGTCAGATCCATTGGTGCCTCCGTAACCGTTTCAGTCATCATTCTACCTACGCTGACTTAAATAGCATACATACATAACCAACAACAGGTGGCGAGATACCAGGCCTCAGGAACACTCGTTTATGGCCGCATGTTTCAGTATTTGCGCGCGCTTATTGTTGATCAATGTCTTTTTCTCAATGACAAACTTACTCAGTTGCTAAACGTGTACAGACCATCCATCATTGATTGTAATTGTAATTATTAACCCCAAGCCCAGGAACAAGGTGTGATGATCATGTTACTATTCTTACAACCAACAACAACCACCACCACCAGCTCTACACCCTCCAGTCGAACCCGATATCAAAGTAACCCTTCTCAGGTACCTGCAACTTGGAGCACCTGACCAGCTCCCCATCAGAACCAACAAAGCCATGCCTATCAACACCCTCGTTCTGCACCCTGTTCCCCCACCAGTCCAGCTCGACCCCCGTGTGCTGCATCGCAAAGTACATGACCGCTCCCGAAATCCCAATCGCCGCGCTCAGCGAACTCGTCAGCACGTACGCGTACTTCTCCCACCACGCCGTGTACCGCCGCTTTATCAACATGTTAAACAGGAACGCCAGCACCACCGTCCCCTGCATGTAGCTCCAGTTGAACGGCGCCCACCCCATCGGCCCTGCAAAGAGCACCGGTGCGTTGACGTTGCGCCAGAACCCGTTGGGCCACCGCTTGGATATGCAGTATATGACGATGGGAAACACAACCCCAATGGGGATTGTGTACGTGACGGCGCGGTACGGCCCTTTGCTCCCGAATAAACGACGCGGTCCGACAGCGCCCCATATCACCGATGACATGAAGTAACTGTGCGTGCGAGGGCAAGTAAACCGGTCTTTCTGATGCATCTGGCACACGTCCTTCACGTTACGAAGCAACCAGTGATTCACGCCCAGCCCAACAAAACCTGCCAGCAACGTCGCATAAACCTGCGCTGCAAACGCCCATCGCGGAGGAATCTTGGCATAGTGCGCCAACTTGAGATCGCAGGCAAAGTTGAGCGACTGATGCGTTGACATGTAGCTGAACATGTTGAATATCATGTTCGGAATCGGCTGGCCTTCTAGTACATGGCCGCCGACCACCATGGCCAGAATACCCGTTGAGAGCTCCATGTTTGTAACAGCAAAGAGCATCCCAATCGGAATTTGCAAGACAATGGTGAACAGCACTGCCAGAACGATCCCCCATATGGGCATACCGGTTGGCCACACGCTCACAGAGACACAGGCAATCGTGAAGGATGCAACAAGAATGACAATGTACCACCAGTGAGGACACTCCGGATACGCAGACATGAGGCGGTTGTGCACATCCTCAAACTCTTCATCCCGTGACTTTCGTGCCCAAGAGGCTCGTATTCCGCTCATGATATCCCGACGGTGCCAGAGGTACATGTGCACCGGTGTAGCAACATATAACATAAAGGCAGCCGCATACTTCATCACCTGAGTCGAAGTCATGAGGGGCACGCTGTACTCGTGGTACGCCGTCTGGTTAAGCGTAAAATCAGGATTCAGTACGTGCGAGACGTTGTACCGCGAGCCCGAGTTGTCGTAGACGAGATTTCCATTAATAGGGAAGTATCCCGTGTCCCACACGTTGTTGAAGTACAGCAACGGCGCAACTATGAAGCCCATAATAGCCATTCCGCTTGCAAAGTTCATGAGCGTGAAGAAGGGTGTTATGATGGGGTCGCCCAGATACGTTGCAATGTTCCAGTCCAGCGTCGGTAAGGGGTTGAGACCAAGACCGCATGTAGCACCCGCGATCAGAGCGAGGGTGATGTTGCTGGGTGCTATCCACGTAGGCCAGTTGAACAGTGAAACAGCCTTGAACAAGAAATTGGGGATCCAGAAGTAGAAGAACATGGAGGTAAAGGCGATAAGAAAAAACTTGTATCGCGACATCTTCCATCCATGAACTGTACCCTCTGACTCTCCATTGTCCTTGTTCAGAGCCTTGGTAAGCGCAATATTCGCCAGCGACTTTGGCCAGATCATCGACGATGGATATACAAGAAACCGACGAGCCAGACCAGCGCAGCCATATCCAAGGAACTGCGTTGATAAAAGCGTGGCGACTTGCCAGGGGATACTATTCGAGAGGAGTTTCTCCCCGTAGAATGTATCAAGCTTCAAGACTTGGATGATACTTACAACATAAGCTCCAACTGCGGAACCGCCAAAAGAAACGTTTGCCATCATTGCAATCAGAATTTGTTCCTTTTGATTGAATGGTCCAGGATTCAGCGAAAACTCCCAAGAAAATATACGAAATTTCTTGGTTGGAAGCCATTTTGCGAGTAGCATACCCATAGGCAAGCATACCAACTGCACCATGTACGTGGATAGACCGATAGCAGGCATTCTCAGAGAAAAGAACTGTTCAATCCCTGCGCCAACAACCGAAAACACCGTCCCCAAAAAGAAAGCTCTGAAAGTTCCCACCGGCAAGGTTGGATCGTCTGTAGGATCGACAACAGCTCGGACTTCAGGGTAGATGGAGCTATTGAGCAACAAGTCCTTCTGGGCCTGGAATTGTGTGAATATGTCATGGCCCAGCTCGGGATCTTCCTGTTGTCCATTTTTATTCTCGAGGTAATCGCGTGCTCGGCCAAGAAGATGGCTGGGGAAGTTCTGGTCGTGTTCATGTTCTTCCACGAGGGTTCTTAGGTTATCTGTTAGGGATGCCTTGGACTTTTCGTCGTCGGATCCGTGGGATTGTAGGTTGACGAGAGCGATGTCGCCGTTCTCAGTGTTAGATACACTTAACCGCTCTTCTAAGATAGCCATGGCGGAGTCAATTGATCGTACCGTGTAAAAATGGGACCAAGACCTCTCATACTAATTATGAAAGACATATTGGGGAGTCCAGGAATCGTCAAGTAGAAATAGAACATTGATAGGCATTTAGGTTTCTCATCACCAGAGACGCATGACAAGATTGAACTCTATACACGGTTGCTGTCTTTCAGGCCGCCAGTTACCTCATGAGATGCTTCGACGAAGCCTATCAGTTGAGGGGAGCATTCGGTCCGGGAGGGGTCTTTCTCGAACTTAATGACAAAGCAAACAGATGGAATCTCGAGTGCAATTGAACGTGATCAATGTCTTATAGCAGGAGCATAATGGTTGCTTTGAGATCTGGATAAAACATGTGTTGGACAAGGTTGGTTGGTTGGTATTTCGAATTCGGAATAAATGTTATTAATTTAGGTTGAGGCTCGTAATCCAACGAGAGCCAACAAGTGGTCGTCTAAATGTTCTGTATGCCATTTGCCTCTTGTAACCAACTCCGCAAGCGCTATGCTGTTCTTCCGGGATATTAATGGGAGAACGCAATCCCATCTTCGCCACAATCCATCGCATTTTTCATGAGAGTGGTTGCGTCTTCGCTCTAATTATCCAAATGCTCCCAAGACTCAAGCGCTAGACCAATTCGATAGCTGTAGCGACTGTCGGGAATAATTCCACCCAGTACTTTTTTCATGTACCTCGGCGTTTAGGCGCGTAAAGTAAAAGTATCGAAACCCCCGTATTCAGCTATGGGTGGTGCGCGCGTGATACCGATGTTGTAGAATCAACGTCCTCATATAAAGCTCGACTGATCTGGCCCGGCGTTATTCAAGACAATTCCCGTCGTAGATAAAGAAGCCGCGTAAAGCCTGCATCGTAAAACCCATCATCGACTCCGTCGCATAGTAAAGCATATCTTGGTCCAGAAGAAGCGGTGATAGAATAGGTGGTAGAAGAGGCGGCAGAAGCGGTGGCCCATGAGTTTAAGCCATGGCGGCATAGATAAGGTTGTTACCAGGCCAATCGAAGCCATGAATAAGTGTTTCGGCGAGCCGGTCCAATGGTGTCAAGGTCGATAAGTCTTGTCGTCGTAAAGCATCGCATAGTCGTAGTACAAGTCGTCGGTATGTTTATCGTCGTCGATGTGTAGAATCTCGATGCGTGAGTGTATGCGGCGTATCCAATCATTCCCATCCAAAGTTTCATATCATAAGCAGTAGCATGCCGTTTAAAGTATTCCCATCTGGCGCCAAGGGTCGTTTTGTCTTCCGCGTCGTCTCTGTCTCCTCTGCGCCGCGCGCCTAGCTTCACCGGTACAATCCACACAACCCCAGACAGCAAAGATTACTCTCCAGCCACTGCATCACGCTTATCAATAACATGACTCTTGAAATGAGGGGGGAAACTTACACTACGGCGATTAAAGCCCACAGAGCAGCCATCAGCCACATCTCCTGACGCCTCTGATCGTCGGTCCTGTTGGAAGATAGGTTGATGTTGGAAACCCACATCATGATAATGCCGCCGATGCAAAGCGCCAGAGAGAACAAGTCGTGCAGAGCTCTTCTTGAAGTTGCTAATCTGGGTACTGTGAATGAGGCGTCCGTGACTGCTAGAATTTCCCAGCTGTCGTTGAGCATTGCAATTGCACACTGCGGCGCGTCAGCTCGTGTAACATGATGGGGATGGGATGGATGAATAACTCACACCGACAGCGCCTGCGATAATCACCTGGCTCTTTGATGACCATTCTTTGCAGACGTAGGCGAGGAGGAGTATGGCGGCGAGACTGGTGATCCAAGCGATCAACCTCATGCCCGCGTGGACGAAGGCATAAGGCCTAGAGGGCCTTTCATGGTGAAGACGCCTGCGCCGTGAAGGCATGGCCTCTAACAGAAGGAAGAAATCTCTGGGTTGAATTAAAGCATTTAAGAAGAGGAGAGAAGCGAAAGAGAAGAAGCGAGGGTTCGTTTGTTTGTTTGTTGATGAGTGAGATGAGATGAGGCTGGAAACAAAAAGAGGAAATAGAGTGATCAAGAAGAAAGTGGAGGAGGGAATGGAGATTCGGGAACGTTCAAGGGTTGGGGTAGGTAACCAATTAGAGGGGCCCGAGCTAACCCACTTGAGTTGAGGGAGCTGAGCTATCAACAAGCTTGGGGATAGAGGATATTCAGTGACATTCCAAGATGGTCTGGGTCAAGACTTGGAATGAGAGAGCCAAGAGATGAAAAAGAAGAAAAGAAACAATTCGTTTCACTTCAGAGCCAACGCATTGTCTAGCAATCAATTCTTCACCGACAGGGCACAGGCCATTGTTTGATCCCCTGGCCACTGTAACCGCCACTCTAATCCCTGCTGGACCCATTAAGCTTACACATGGATGGATACTGTGGTTTTGTTATTTCCGTCATCATCACTCATACACAACTAAAATGAATACTCCTCAACATGAAGATATATCCCCTGTGCACCTGTTCCCTTATGAACTGCTCTCTCATCGCTCAACCTACTCACACAATTCCTCGCTCGAGCCACAATCTCTCGCCCGCCGCACACAACTACCCCTGTTTCTCCCCAGGCTTGTTCCACTGGCTCGCGAATCATAGCCTCCAAGTCTGGTCTGCAAGTGTATTTGCGGATGAGTTCTGGAACGGCGGCGTTTACCTTCCCGCGACAAGGTGAATCGCTTGGACATACTTTCTCGTCTGTGCTCTTCTTCTCTGTGCAGCAACAACCTGTAGTAGAGTCCTTGACGGTCTGAATCTCGTCAGAATCGCTTGGGTTTGATGATTCTGATACAGGTCTGGAAACAAAAACTGAGCCGTCGCTTTTGTTGGATCCCGTGATGGCGACATGAATGGTCACGCTGATATCTTTAGCTTGTACTATTCGACCAGCCTCTTCAGCCCTTTCGACATAGTACCGAATCTCCTCGGCCGTTCTTGCAACAAGAACAACTTCAACTCTGCGCGTGCAATTCGACTTTTGCGCCGCCGCAATACTTTCGAGGATGGGAACGACGAAGCTTGCTCCAGTAGATGCTCCAATTAGGACCAACGTTTCGTAGATGTTCCATTTCGGAGGAACTCCATATGGCCCAGATACAAAACCCGTGAGTTCGGATGTCGCATTCTTTTTCGCTTGTTCGTGAATTCGTTTTGAGAATCCATTATGGGCGCGCACTACAAGCTGTATGCTGTTGCAGCAGCAGGTCCCCTCGAGCTTGTGCGCACATGCAATTGTATATGGATGCGCTTCCAAGGGTCCCAGACGTGGAAGCCAGAGATATATATGCTGTCCAGCCTTCCACTTAAAATGCACATCCTTGATGGTAATCACAGTCGTTGCGGGCCCAACAACACGAGCAACGACCCGATGTCCAAAGTGCTTCATGCCTTGACAAGCGGTACCTTGAGGTCGTAGTCGGACATTCTGCCACAGCAGAAGTAGCCATCTCATGGCACGGTCGAAAACTAAAAACGAAATACTCATCCAAAGAAGCCAGCGGGCGTTTGCGGGGATGTGCTTGTGCAGTAACCACAGGATGATGATGCTGGTGAGCACATGTTGAGCCACCCAGACCTCATATGCAAGTCTTCGGATGGGAACAATTCCAGTGACGACGTTCCACAGCAAAATAGCCCAAGCCGCAAGTCCATACTTGACCAAAGGCATGATTGAAAGGGCATAATCGAGAAACTCGGCGCGCACCCACATGGTCCAAAAGTGAAAACCATGGACTGTCGCAGTAACAAACATGGTTCGCGCAACCCATCGATGAAGCCAGTTGAGTCTCTCGTGGCTAGACCCTATTAAAAATCCGATAACGTTGACCTTTGTCGACAAGAGGTAGAGTAACGGGAACTGGGTCAGAGTGACCCAGGCGTTGCGATATCCGATACGTTCCCAGTAGTATACGTCGTTTTGCGAAACCTGCCAGCTCATCAAGTAGACAATAACAGCCCAGTAGCACGATAGAACGATAATTCGGCCGAGGGGAAGTGGCGTGGCCCATCGAAGGCCTTTGACGGGGATGTAATACTGTGGATGACCCATTTCGCGAACAACAGCTGTTGCGGTCGCCCATACTTGGCTGAAAGCTCCCCGTGGACGGGTTGGATGTTTTATTGAGGGATCGCGACATGCTTTGAGTCTTGTCAAGTGTCAGATGGTACTTTTAGGGGTTATCGATGGGCATACCGTTGTTGAGCGTCTAGGTAGTTGATCCCGCGAGTGATTGCGAGTGCGCCGACAACACTGGCGATGGTGTACCAATATCCCCGAGCAAAGGCATAGTTGACGTCCATGCGCAAGCCGGGATCGTGATGCATGTGGTCCATATCCATGATGGGCTATGATGCGCGAATGTAGCGGTTGGATGTGGATTAAGTCGATTGTATGGTTCAAGACGGCCAGCGTCGTGATGGTAAGCAAAGATTCTCTCGCTCTTCAACTAGACTGATGCGGGTTATTGCTTCAGATGGTCATGTTGTCCGCTTGCGAGTCGAGCATTACCCTCAATGTGGCAGTTCGGTTCCTATGGGCTGAATATGTTATGTTCTCGGCGCACAGTGAGAATGATTGAGCAAATTGGTATTATGAAACCAATCCTTAGCTTACTCGAGAAATAGTTACAAATGAGTACAGTATTTGCTGATCTTGAAGAGTGCTGAGGTTGGATGGTGAGGAAGTCAAGCTGAACCCCGTAGTGTGTCACCGGAAGACAAGACGCATATGACAGCAACCCAAGCCACGTTAATTACTGCGAATCACCTAAATTTAGATTGGACAACCAGAAAAAAGGCCAGTAAAGTGAATTTGACACAGGCCATCTTTCGATCCTTGGAAATGTCTATCTACCTAGGTAGCTATAGTCTGAACTCAAACTGTCGTCTTTTTCTCAAACCCATCCGTTCTATCCGTCCATGCCGTATACCCGAAATACAGCAACATTTCCAAACACTCTCATTGAGTCTGTTTAAAAACGACACCATCTAATACTGTAAGAAAACTCGCTCACTACTAAACATGAAGGAAACTTGCTCAAATAACCTCAGGGCCCGTGCACGCCTCGCTGTGATTGGATCCTCCGCACGTCAAGGACCCCTGTTTTCTTTAGTTCTAGACTTTTGGGGTAGAAACGTGCTCTCGTTTTGCCTCTCCACCACTTACATGGCAGTTAGTGAGGGAGACTTGCACTGGTGAAATGGGCTACATGCAGTATATGGTATTGAGGATGGCTTTTATGAAGCTACAGCTGTTTTATGTGTTATCTTGATGCGAAACTGGTCGGAATTGCTTCAGGCTAGTTGGATGGCTTGCATTGATGGGGAAATTCATCATGGGTGCACAGAGCCTCAATGACGTAGTTTTCATGATGGGGATTCGGCAGATGTTGTGTATAGGCATTATCATGTTGTACAACTTTGGCTGTGTGCAACTTGAATAATCTCGTGTTAACTGACTACATGAGTCAATTAAGTTGAATTGATTGAGGCATACAGTATCAATTGGGTGATCCTAAGGCAATCCTTCAAAGCCATGATACGACGTACAGAAGGTACATATAGCTTAGTATGCTCCTTCTTCTTAGAGAAGCATCCACTAGTTCAGCCTCTCCTTCCTTCCCTTGCCGATATCCGCAGCTGCTACAAAAAGAGTCAGCCGCCCGCCATCTCAACACCTCTGTCCCTCAATCATCTCACTCTCCTCTTCATCTACACTCCATCCTTTCAAGCATTCTTACAATATACCCTTAATCACCATCAAAATGCGCTCCTCAACTCTCCTCTCAACTGCCCTCCTTTGCGGCATCTCTCTCGCCCACTTCGAAGTCAAGTCTCCCGACTCAATTGGCTTCAAAGACGACAACGAAGACGAGTCTCCCTGCGGTGGTTTCACACCTGATCTCTCCAAACACAAAGCTGTCGATTTCCACGTCGGCGGCGAGGCCATTGCTCTTCGATCCACGCACCAGCAGGGCAACTGGCTCTTCCGTGTCACGCTCAACGAGAAGGCCGATGGGGACTGGGAGCAGGCTTTCCCCATTGTTCAGCAAAGCGGACTTGGTGATTTTTGCCAGCCTCAAGTTACTGTCCCTGAGAAATATGTTGGCAAGAAGGGTTGGGTCAATGTTGTCTCTTCGGCCGTGGATGGTCTTCTCTACCAGGTGAGTCTCCTCTCTTACACCCGTTGAACAGTGCTAATAGGTTCAGTGCATCGCTGCCAACTTTGTCAAGGGCAAAGCTGATCCCCCCAGCGATTGCAAAAATGCAACTTCAGTCAAGGCCTCATTCGTCAGCGACAGCAAGCTCTCGGCTCTTGTTGGCAAGGGCTCCAAAACCGGCTCTTCGACTGGCACAGCTTCAAGCACCGGCTCGGCAGCATCTGCGACATCAACCGACAATGCGGCCGCGGCGATGCAGGGTTGGTCAGCAAACGGTGTTGGCATGATAACCCTAATCACAATGGCTTTTGCCGGACAAGCTCTATTTTAAATGCCGGTCGTTGCATTGGCCGATCGAACGTTGTATTTTAAGAGTCAAAGCAAGTCAGGTCACCTACCTTAGTCACTGTGCCGCCTAGCCGCATATCACACCCGATTCATTTCTCATGAGACAATCCTATCAACATCGACCGGACCGACATGATCAGGATCGCTGTACCAAGCCGTATCCGGAGATGCTCCCTGCTCAACAACGATCCTTCTCCACACGCATCTCATTGGACATTGGAAACTCGACTGGGGTCTGGTCTGATTCCCGAGCGAGAACAAAAAACGGATTCACCGCTAATAGGCTTGGAGCTCTCTTCTCTCACTCACCTGCCTCAATTAATACTCCCTGATGCACATATACATCTGGTTCCTAAAATACATACATACACGGAGCCAATGGCTTATAATTCGTCACTTTATGTGTTTTCTTTAACGCCCCGCGATTAAAGTTTTATGTGTGAATCGCCCAGCCCCGAACCAAAACATAACATAACAAACGCCATTGTATGTTTTTCGCGTCTCTGTTTGTATACCTCTAGTTCCTGCTCGAGTATATCTTGAATCTCCTTGTCCAGCTCCTGTCCACTCCATTGGAATGTATCCTCTACTGAGTCGAAATTCCACCCATTGAGCTCTATGTATTATATGCGCCGATCAACCTTTTTTAAATCTCACCGTTTATTCCACCACCAAACTTCACAAGCTAAGAACCTTATCCAGCTCCACTGCAACATTGATCGAATTAACACCCGAGCCAAATCTGGCCGTTTGCCAGTATGGCAGCTGTAGACCTTTACCATGCCAGCTTCTCGAAGCAGCTATTCAACTACCTCCCAACAGATCAGCCGCTGTATCAAAATTGGAGTAATTCATGGCCGAAGCGTGAGACGGGCGTCTTGCTGGGTCTCAACGTTGCTTCATGTATGATACTCCTGGTTTACCTCTGCCGCAGACCGTTACTACACTTTACTCCCCGTTGGCTTCAACCGTTTGCTCGGGAACCTGCGCCGTTTCAGGCAAAGAACCGAAAATGGACTTTCTGGACGTTGTGCCTGATGCTGATTGCACTGGTTGGTCTGGGACTGGCCATCAGCTCTGCCATCGTTCATTCTCATCATATGGCCTCCTTTCTTGAGCTTGCGCCATGGACTGTCGCGACTTTGATTACGGTTCTCGATCTTCCTGTTCAAACTCCTAGGTTGCTGCTTATGCAGTATCTGTTCATGATGGCGACAACACTAATCCTCCGCGCAATCTACTATCTCAGCTTCAAGGCAAACTCACTCGGTCCTTTTCAAGTTGGATATCTTATCCTTGAGTTTCTCGCCATCTTGGTCATTGGAAATATGCCTCTGCGCAATCCATTCTGGGGAGCTTCAGACATTGGAAACGCCCGTGTCGCTCCCTCAAACCACGTCCGCAGTCCTGAAGATAACCTCACACTCTTCCAGTTCTGGACAATGAGATGGGTCAATCCCCTCTCAAAAATTGCCCAAAAGCGCGAGATTGCCGTTGAGGATGTATGGCAACTGCCCTACGAGTTTCAACATTGGAGGCTTTACATGGCCTTTCGCAACCTCAAGGGCAAGCTTCTGCCATGCCTGATCGAAGCCAATGGGCTGGATCTTTTGATTGGCACATTTGCAGCTATTCTGGAACGTGTCGCTGAAGTTTCTAACCTTCGGCTTACAAGCAAGCTGTATCAATCTCTCGACAAGAATGACCCTGCGGAAGCTGGTCTTTGGTGCATGGTAATTCTGACAATTGACACTATCCGTCAAATCGCGAGAACATCTTCAGGGTGGTACTCTCGCAAAGCCTATGAGCGGAGTCGTGGAGAGACATTCATCGGCCTCTTTGGAAAACTCCTCACAAGAGCTGTCCCCGGATCTGAAATGACAGAAAAGGACCCTTCTGCGAATGTCGAAGCAACAAATACCTCGTCAAGTCGCTTTACAAGATTCTTCAACAGATGCTGTGGACGCAACAAGTCCAAGCAACAAGAGAAGCCTTCACAAGACCAGGCTTCAAACGCGAAAGTGGTAAACCTGATCCGCGGAGATACTTATGAGATATCCCAACGATTCTGGGAATTCCCACGCGTAGTCGCAACACCTATCAAAGTTATCGTGACGATCTACTACCTTATCGACATCATGGGCTGGCCATCCTGCGTCGGATTCGGTTTCATGGTCATATTCCTCATCTGCAACTCCCTCCTCGTCCGTCAAGTCATCAAGCTGGAGCGTCAGCGAACAGCTCACTCAGATCGTCGCGCACAAGCTGTTGCGCATTTTGTAGAGGCTAGTCGCCCGCTTAAGCTCAACGGCTGGACGTCCTCATGGCGAGATCGGATCCTGAGGTTTCGAGATGTTGAGATGAGAAAAAGGCTTCATATTTCGATCGTGAACGCTACCATCTCGACCATCAATGTCTTTGGTGGCGCGGTGTATCCCTTTGCGAGTATTTGTTTATATACGCTTATTCTTGGTCGTGGGCTGCCCAACGATGTTATTTGGCCTTCGTTGCAGCTCTTTGCACAGCTGGAGTCGAGTACTAGGGAGGCTTTCGATCTCATCTCTGCGGTGTGGAAGTGTACTATTCCTGTTGAGCGTGTCAACAAGTACATGTCCGAACCCGACAGAGACGAAGATGCCTTCAGCGGTTCTCAAGATCGCGATATCGAGCTTGTCAAGGCTTGTTTCGCGCGACCTTCGACGGATCATCTTGTTCTTCGGGACCTGACTCTCAAGTTCTCCACTGGTCTGACTGTTGTGCGAGGAAAGGTTGGCTCAGGAAAATCCAGTCTTCTCCTTGCGATTCTTAACGAGCTGGAGCATCGAAGTGGCCAATTTTTAAGAGCTGATGAACCAATTGCCTACGCACAGCAGCTTCCCTGGCTGCAGAACAAGACCATCAGAGAAAACATCATCTTCCACGAACCCTTTGATAGTGCTCGGTATCGAGACGTTCTCAGTGCTTGTGCTCTGATACCTGATCTTACGACATTCCCCATGGGCGATCGAACAAAGCTTGAAGAAGGCGGCATTGGTCTTTCAGGAGGCCAAAAGGCGCGTGTAGCTCTGGCCAGAGCCGTCTACAGCAGCTGTCGCATTCTTCTTCTGGACGATCCGCTTGCAGCTCTGGACCACGATACAGCTAGTTACATTGTTCAGTGCTTCCTCTGTGGACCTCTCGCCAAGGGTCGAACTATTGTTCTTGTGACACATCGCGATGATCTTGTTCTTCAACACGCTGATCAAGTCGTCGACATTGACGATGGATATGCCCATGTTTTAAGCCCATCGGAGCTCAAGGAAGAACTCGATCATCCTCATCTTGTCAACCATGCTTCTGCTGAAGTTCAACCTCATGAGATGGCTCAGGATCACGGATCTGAAGATCTCCCAGGGTCTAAGGATATTCCTGAGGAGGTTACTGAGACGGGTTCTATTCCCCTGAACATATATCTTAAGTACATGGGTTCGGGGGGATGGCACCTGTGGCTCGCTCTATCTCTATTCTACGGACTATCTCGATACTGTGACATTGCCCGCGCACGTCTCCTCGAAGCTTGGGGCCATGAATCTGCCAATCTCGAAACTCTTGTTTTCGAGAGCGGCTACTGGGGTCTTCCCAATCCCAACAAACATCCTCTCCCATGGCTATACGTTCTAGCTGGTCTCTCAATCGCTCAGATTGTGTCATTTGCCTCAGCCCAGGTCCTCCTCGCCTCCATCAGCATCCGTGCAGCCCAGCGTCTCTTCAGAATCGCTATCGACAGGGTTAGCAAGGCATCGTTCCGTTACCACGATATTACGCCAACAGGTCAGCTCAAGAACCGGCTCATATCTGACATGGGCATGGTTGATGGCGGAATCCTCGCGCCGCTTGAAGCCTTTGTGTACAATCTTGTCGCTCTCTCGCTCAGTCTGTTTGCCATCATGACGCATCAGATCTTCCTCGTCGCCATCATATTCGTTGTTGCTGTTCTCTTTGCATACTTTTACCGTATATACGTCCCTGCCTCGCGATGTCTTCGCCGGATGGAGATGCGATATCTGACCCCGATTATCGCCAATATCGGAGTTATGCAGGATGGTCTTGTTACGATCCGTGCTCTCAAAGTCGAGGGCCGCTTTCAAGATAAGCACTTGGAGGCTGTCGACGACTTTCAGAAACATGATCACTTCTTCTGGAGCATGACATTCTGGCTTGACTTTAGACTGGGCATGTCTGCAGCCATCATGCGAACCATCCTCGTTCTCTCCATGGTATATATGGGCACTCCAGCCAGCGCCGTCGGTTTCGTACTGACTCAGACCAACATCGCCATGGTGGCTGTGCAGCAACTATGTGAGAAGTTTGCAGCTCTTCAACTCGACGCTGTATCTCTCGAACGAGTCGACGCTCTGAATCGCGTACCTGAAGAACCCAGTGGTGACATTGAACCTCCTCAGGACTGGCCCAGACCTTGCGACAGTGTACGCTTCCAATCCATGTCGTTCAAGTATGCCGAAGATCTCCCCTCAGTGCTAGACAGCGTCACATTCGAAATCCCCGGCGGTTCAACATGTGCTGTCCTCGGTCGAACAGGGTCCGGAAAATCCACCATCGCCAACGCTCTACTCGTCACACAAGCACCAAGTGCTGGCGCAGTGACGATCGGAAGCATTGATCTTGCCCACGTCTACCGCACAGCGCTACGCAACCGCGTAACCTTCATCCAGCAAGACCCTATCCTCTTCCCCGGCACGTTGCGCGACAACATCGACCCAGAGGCCAAGTTCTCAGACCAAGAGTGCACAAACGCCATCCACCGCGTCCTCGGATCCGACTGGGGTCTCGACACTCGCATCGACGCAGGCGGCAAGAACCTCAGTCAAGGACAGAGACAGCTCGTGGGTATCTGCCGAGCTGTTCTTCGGCGAAGCGGCCTTGTTATTCTTGACGAGGCGACGGCGTCGATCGATCGTGGGACGGCTGCGACGGTGCAGAGGATCTTGAGACAGGAGCTCAAAGAGAGTACTGTCATTACGATTGCGCATAGGTTGGAGGCTGTGGAGGATGCGACGTGGTGCTTGAGGTTGGATAGGGGCCAGGTGGTTGAGTGTGGGCCGGCGGAGAATATGAGGAGAAGTCCCAGGGAGACATCGGATATATAAAATGAGATTTTCTCATGTCTTTAGCTTTAGGTATTATAGTTTAGAAGAGGAGGATAATATGGTAGGAAATCGTCTTATGAGACATAGGTAAAATAATAGGATTCAAGGTTTATAGCTCTGAGAAGTAATGGTGATGCCCTCTTAGATAAATAGAAATTTGGATGGTTTAGTTGATCAGTTGACATTTTCATCTGCGTGACATTTACAAACATGAAACTTGTTTGTTAGTGAATCACAGTGGACAAAGATCCCGGACGATGTTTGCTCTCCTCCACGTGGATGTCTTGTGC
This sequence comes from Fusarium verrucosum, assembly GCA_013623715.1. NCBI lineage: Eukaryota > Fungi > Ascomycota > Sordariomycetes > Hypocreales > Nectriaceae > Fusarium > Fusarium verrucosum. Next base: position 142,047 of record JABFFJ010000005.1, read on the forward strand.
TTTCTGAGTTTCATCCAACGAGAGATGCAACGAGGTGAGAACATTACTAGATGAGATATCAATCGATTGCCCACCATGTTACTACACCGTATGAAAGTTCCATTATGTGAGCATGTCGTATTCCCACCATGTCACCTCAATCTCAGCCCGCTGCGTCTCACCTGAAATTCAAGACTTTGGGGGTTTGCAACATCTTGAGAGTAGACTAAGCGAACCAATTAGCCGCCTGGGGTAAACGCCTTCCGGGACTCATTCCTATTATATCGCCGTCTCTGAAAGACGCGCTTCTCGAAACCAGATAAAGATTTTCAAGACACCATTGAATTAGAGAATTCAAGTACTAGGAAAAGAAAACCTAGGTACTAGAAACAAAGACATAAGCTTGTAGAAATAAATGACAGCGGAGGCCGGGATTAGTAGGCTATTATCACTTACATCCCCGCATCGTAACTCGTGGAGTCGTGGGTCTTGTCTCGCATCATACATAATCTGTATGATGAACTGTGAACTGTGAAATAGAGCTATAAGCGGGTAATTAAAGTACCATGCCAACACCAAGACTGTATAAGATGATCCTAAGCTCACCGCAAGTAATCCAAAATACGGACTGTATATTAGCCCGCTGACTCTTCCTCACATCTAGAACGCCTTTAAATGGTAACGGCAAATATACCCATGCCGCTTACACCATTCCTCTTCGACCACGCCGAAGCCACGTCCGGCTATCTCCAACGGAAACCGGCGTGGGTCGGCATCACAAGTGACTCACCCTCCGCTGCACACCTTCACTTTCACGATGCGCTGAGTAGAGCCAAGACTTTTCTTAACGGTCTTTTTGCTATCAGTCATTTTTTGGACTCGCCGGGGAAGTGATGTGATTAGAAATCCGTATGAATATGTTATTTGCTATGCAGAAAGGAGTCACACTGGTAGACTTCACGGCTGTTTAAAGATGAAGCAAATCCCCGGTTTTAATGACTTGGTGATACCTTCACTTACACAATCAATACAATCAGACCAATTGCTTACACACGTGCCGACTTTTTCTTTCTTCCACATTAATATTTTCCTCAATTGACCCCTAATCAACAAAATAATGTAAATAAATCCCATTTATCGATCGAACTTGATCACTAACAACACCACAGGGGACAATCATCTGCACCACCACCGACATCTCTACCCTCAAACCCCAGAAGCCCATCATCAAACATGGATCTCCCACGCCGCTTCCGCCGGTCCTGCAGCAAGGCAGAGATCGTCTCAGTCGGCATCTCACCTTCTACACCAGCCGCATTTGCCATTTACACAGCAGCCCAAACCGCTCAATCCTGGATCGACGTCTTTGACATCAAGACTCAGAAAGGTTACTCCAAGACAAGTGGTTCACGCGCTGTTTTCTCACCGAGTGGATCTAAGTTGGCGACTGTGAGAGACTGGACTGTTCAGCTCACGGGTGGTGTTGACTTTCACCACTCTAGCACTGTTTTCCTGCGAGACTATGTCAATGGAAAGACAGCTTGTGAGCTCAGGGAGGCTAAGGGTGAGCCCATTGCTTGGAGCCGTGATGGAAAGGTTATTGCGGTGGGAGAAGCGAGGGATCGCATTGGAGTCTGGGACGTCAAGAGCGAAACTCGAGTGGGTAGAGTTCTGAGCCACATTGATGCAGTCACCCACGCTGCTTTTCTTCCTGATCACAGTCTGGTTACTATCTCACGCGATGGCACGCTGCGAATCACGAACACGGCGACTTGCAAGACGATTCGCCGCCTTGAGATCGACGGCTCGAATAACCCTCGCGCTCTAGCTGTTAGTCCTGATGGCCGACGTATTGTCTCTGTCTGGGGAACGAATGTCCACATCTGGGTACCCTCTGCGAATGACTTGACATCTTACAACCTCAACGCTGTGCGCCGCTGTGAAGGATGGCCCCTGGCGATCTCACCTGATTGTCGATACATGCTCTGCAGAACTGAAGATGGCTTCGACATCATGGACATTGCGACGGGCACGGTTATGTACGAGGAGAACACGGAAGAGATGGTGATGTCTGGGGCTTTCGATGAGGATGGAAAGACTCTTGTTCTTGGAAGGATGGATGGCGTTGTTGAAGTTCGTGATGTTTTTGACAGGAGGTCTTGAAAAGTTGTGATACCCAAAGCATTCTCAGATTGTAAGAAAGTTGGATATTGGGCGTTCGCTGTTTCATTGGGGCGTATGGGGATTGTTTGGTCCTCAGCCAGGTCTTCAACACCATTATTGATAAGAGCATATGCCAGGCTCTCAACAGTATGTACTCTATATGCAATATGCAATTATTTTTTCTTTTTAAACAAAAACCTTTTTGTGGGAGTTCTTTTGTGAAACTCGATTAATACGCGCAGCTAGGCTTTGCCTCTAAGACGAAACATCCGCATCTTTTTGGGTTTTGATTGTATGTAACAGAAATGCGCGTAACTAGGAAGCTTTGAAAATGACCTATCTAATGTAAACCCAAAATATCCCACGACACTCCATGCTTGGGAACTCGCAAGTTCAAAGTTGGAAAGTGAAATTCTAAGTTGCTAGTTACTATGGTCCATGCATAGAGCAACTCACCACAACTGGTCTGCTATTTGTTACAGCATTTTGATGTTATGAATCACCATGGATCCCTTTAGCTTATAGGTGAGCAGTGATGATAGATTATCGTTTACATATTTGAGCCGCAGATAGACTTTCTCGTCCAATGACGGCTTGTATCAGTGCCTTACAACAAGCTTTCATCTCGAAATGTCCACATATTATATGAGAACCCGTAGAACACAACTTTATTTTATCAGAGCTTAATTGACTGTCTGTGTATAAAAGAAGTGATACTGGTCTTATTTTCTGTTTCGTATCCACCTCCTATCCTTCATCAGTCTTGACTTGTATAAGTTCTATCTATACCGAGACTACTACTTCAATCTTAATTTCGACTGGAAATACACGAATCGGATCGAAACAACTTCTCATCCATCACCATGAGTTTCCAAAGCCTCCCAGACGATCTGATCTATATGATCTGCAAACTGTTCTGCCGACACTGCGAGGAAGACCATCTCATCACACCCACAAGCGAGACATGGGAGTGTGACGCCGAGATAGAGGAGAACCGACGCAATCTCCTCAACCTTTCAAAGACATGCCGAAGATGGGGATACTATGCCCAGGAAGTCCTACATCACCACTTCGGCTTTCCAGAGAATACCCTTGACTTCTGTATCCGCCAGCTCCGTTTCTGCAGAACCATCTCCGAGAACCCGGTGCTTGCAAAGAAGGTAAGGGTTGCCAGTATCAAGAACATGGGACTTTCTTCTGTTTCGAAATCGTCCCACCCTTGGTTGTCGAAACCAATGATGGAATATTCTCGATTCTTCAAGGACCAGGATTATGCCAGGCCTCACGTATTGAGTGATGAAATTGTACCTCTAATTCTATTACAAACACCGGATCTCAAGCATCTCGCCATGGACGACTCACTTGCCTCGGACTTCTGCAGTGGGTTCTACATGCACGTCGCTGCTGGGGCTCGCGCTCTCCCGCGTAACCTCAAGTCTCTTTCACTTGGGAGACAAAAGGTATTCAGCATACGGGATCAAACGCCATGGGTTTCGATGGTCAAGTCATCTATGGGGGAACTGTTACATGCCTTTGAATTCCTTGAGTCGCTGTCAATTTCACGTACTTACTTAGAGTTACTCCCCACGCAATTGCCACTCCAAAGGCTGCGAAGCCTTAGGATCGTCAATGCTTGCGCCACCAAGGAGGACCTGGGAAATCTGGTCAACAGCACTGGTTCTCTAGAGGAGTTTGTTTACAGCGAGATGGAAGATCCACCGCAATCCCTTGCAACAGCCCAGGAGATCTTGGAGATGTTGGTGCCCGTGAAGGAATCTCTGAAAAGGCTTGTCCTGCACACATCCCCGTCATTGATGGTTCCAACGGCCGCAAGTCAGCTGGAAAAGCTGGAAGAGATGAGAATCAACATTGATGCCATCTATGACATGGAATCGGACGAGTATATCGATGACGATGCGTTGGTGGGTATATTTCCGGCCTCTCTTCGCACACTATGTGTTGATATATTCACGGGTGACCTTTTTGACATCTCGTATGCGTTGGGTACTTACGTCCGATCAACCAGCAAAACGTTGCTTCAAGAGCAAAGATTAAAACAAGTCGTTATCCATGCCGCGGAGGAGGACTATTTCCTAGAGGAATTGTCTGAAAGCAGTATGGAGACTTTTGAAGAACTCGATTTGGAGGGTTGGGCGTATCTATCTCATGATTGCGGTTCTTCATGGTTGGAAAACGGGTATATGGTATTAACTAGCGATCCGTTCCAATGGTACAGTTGCACGGAGGTTGGCACAAACACAAGCTATGGAATGATTATAGCTGGATGGCAAAATTGAATCAGATTGGGTCAATGAATCATCGTCGGAATTCGTGATACTACACTTGATAAGTCCTATCGCACTTTGACACGGAGACCTTCTCGCCATAGAGTATACACGGACCAGTTAAGTATTTTGAAGTTCTTTGGAGTGAACCGTGTCGGCCTAGGAAGGTTTGCAAATGCAAGTTGAATTGCTTCGTTTGCCTGAGCAGTCTCGTCGTGAAAATATGGCAATGACTGTTTAAATGGTTAGTTGAGAGCTCGCCAGATCCTATGTCCTGGAGCTGTGCCGTGGATCCAGAAGCGAATCGAAGCCGGCGAGCTCAGATAGGATTAGCTAAAGAGACCAAGTATCAGTACCTATTGATTTGTCTATGCTAGTTCAATGGGCTCAGAGAGACTTAGGAGAATCCTCGTAGTTCATATTGTGTGTTTGCAAAGGTGTGTAGCATAATCACCCCTGAATGTGGTGGGTTAGTGTTGAGCGGCGAGGCGGGTTAAACTGTTACACATGCTAACTGTCAATATACTTTTTTAAATCAGAGGCAGCACAAAAACAAAGCTCCAAGATTTGAACCACAAACTAGGTTGGGTTAAGTGAAGAGTTGTATCTGTACCCGTATCTGTCTTTGTTGCAGTTACTCATCTCGTTTGGTCTTCCTCGGGTATAAATAGCCAAACAGCCCGCTCAAAACATATCTCCCATGCGACCCAAACTCACCAAACTCCAGACCAGGCACTATGGATCTCCAAAATCTTCCCCCAGAGTTTATATACCTAATATGCGAAAGTATGTGTTTGCATTGCAACAGATACAAGGATTGGCCCAAGTCCGACGAAGACGCGTCTGAAGCGTATCTCCTTCGAAGGACCCTCATTAATCTGTCCCTGCTCTGCAAGAACTGGGGATATATAGCACAAAGAGTGCTCCACCATCAATTTGGCTACTTTGAAATCATGTGGAAAGCCAAAGTCTTATTCTGCAGAACCCTCTGTGAAAATCAGCAACTGGCAAAGCATGTCAAGGAAATGAGGCTACGAAGCATTCCCTCGACGAATTGGAAAGCCAATGAGGAGTGGTTTGTCGGGTCGGTAAGGAGGCTTTCGAATCTGCTTGAATTCAATGGAATCGCTTTCGATTTTGCTGGTGCAGAATATGGGCAGCTCATCCTCCTACTCATTCTACTCCAAGTACCAAACATCAACCATCTTCACATCGTTGTTTCACTAAGACATGAGATCTTTAACAAGTTCAACAGTATTTTGGCTCGCAACCGACATGGCCATTTTGAACAACTCACAACTGTGTCTATTGTGGCAGAGGCCGAACACCCCCAAATCTATTTGGACATATCTGAAACCGCCATCGGCGGATTTTTGTCCTCCCTCCAGAATCTCCAAATACTAGAGGTAAGGAGTCTCACTCGCCAAAACCTGAAAAACCCGCTTCAGCTCAGAAACCTCTGCGAGCTCCACCTTTGGGAAGTGACAGTGAGTCGAGAAGAGCTAGAACTCTTGATTCCCTCTACAGGGCCATTAAGATCATACACGTACCGGGATCCGTACAGGTTTAACGTAGAAGATTCCTCTACATATCGCGACCATTGTGAAGTATTGGCGGTAAAGAAGGACACCCTTGAGAGCGCGACCATACTGATTAATTTTAAAGAAGAAAGGCCACCAGACTTCACAGGAGGAAGACTACTGACCAACTTGAATTATCTACATCTAGCCCCTATATCCATATGGATACCATCAGAAAATGACCCAATACTGGACGACCAGGCGTTGGTGGGCGCATTCCCTCATTCCCTTTCAACCATTGCCTTTACCATTGAGGATAAAAGCATAAAGGGGCTGAGTGAGGCGATCATCACATACATTCTATCAACCTGTACTCATAATCCTGAAGATCAAGTGCTAAAATCCGTGGAAATCTATGTCTATTTCCAGCCTGATGGACAACTGGAACCAGCTCCGCCTGAGTTCTCATACAAGTCAGTGGTCGAGGAAATCAAGCAGAGATGTTGGCTCTTTTTGAAAAGGGGGAGCATAAACGTAACTCAAATCTCAAACGTTTAGGATTAGATGGACTATTTGTGGCCGTTGATGTGTTTATATAGAATTATCATAGACTAAGGGAATCTAGACAATTAGCTACAGTATTGAAGGTCTTTCTTTTGATCGGAAGTGTCAAATAGTGCGGAATGCTTAATATACATTAGTTATCTACCTATCTTACTTGCCTTCTGAAGCGCTACTGCCTACCTACCCGGGTGAGGGGGGTCAGGGTCAGCTATGCCCTGAGGTATAATGGTTTTACCATATATAGAAATCACATTTGCCTTAATTTATAGATTTTAACCTTAATAGAATCATAATAGTATAGCTACTTAAAAAGCTACTATCCCTTAAGATCTTAGTAGATATAAATACTGGTCTTAACCAGCTAGATTTAACAGACCTGTAATAGATTAGATATCTAAATATCAGACAGCTTACACTCTGACCCAGACCCCCCCTCGCCCGGGTAGGTATCTACATATAAATAGCCAGATTCCTGACTAGCCCATGTGTAGCTATGGGGTGTATCTGCCCCTGAATTCCAATTATATATGTCTTATAATCAGTGACTGATCAGACGACCCTGACCTTTGTGTATTATAAACGTTCAACCTTCAACACCCTCATCACCATCATGGGGGATGTTGAATCACAGGCTCAACTATCTTGTGCAAAAGACTGTATCTGGCCCTGTTGCAGTTATTAATCTCCCTCTAAATTTCCCCAAGTACAAAAGCTCGACGGCATGTTCTAAACTTGACCTTTGCATACGACTTAAGCCGCATTACTTCCCTACATCTATATATTCAGATAAGTACAATGGACCTCCAAAACCTTCATATCGATATTATTTACCTGATTTGCGAAAGCTTATGTATGCACTGCGACAATCCCGATGAGAAGGACCCCGGATATTTCTGGACGAGGGGAGAATTCAGTCGACAAGCTCTTCTCGCCCTCTCTTTGCTGTGTAGGCATTGGGGCTGTGTTGCACAAAGAGTCCTTCACCATCATTTCGGCTTTCTTGAAACTGACCTTATTGCCCAGCTTCAATTCTGTAGAACGTTATTGGACAGGCCAGACCTAGCCAAACAGGTCAAATATGCTATGCTCAGGCATATTGATACATTTGACGATACCATTCGTTTAGAGAGGTGGCTTGTTGATGCCTTGAATAAAGTCTCGCCTCTTCTCGAATTTCAAGGAACAGAATTCGATGAGAGCACTTCAGGCTGGGAGCAGTTCGTCGCGCCACTTATACTTATTCACTTACCGAATCTAAAGAACCTTACAACGTCAGAAAATGGCAATTGTGAGCTGTTCCAAAGGTTCAACAAAGAGGCTGTTATCCGTGAATCTGCGATTCCCCTTTCCATCAGATCCTTGCAAGTCGGAACAGACCTTCGGGATAGGGAACAACTGGGACCTCGTGTTCAAGTTGACGTCTCCAAAGATGGTTTCGGGGGGATTCTCCCTGCTTTCAAAAATCTCCAGCAATTACAACTATGGAGCCCTATTCCCGAGACGCTTTCAGACCCTTTGTATCTTGGGAACGTCTACAAACTTTCTCTTGAGGGAGTAACTTTTGACACGGAACAACTACGTTCTATCATTTCTGCCACGGGGCCCCTAAGGGAGTTTAGATACAGCGGTTTCTGGAAAAGGCGAACGCGATTACCGAATGGCCAGGACATTTTCAAAGCCTTGGTACCCAGGAAGGATACGCTGAGAAAAGTACATATCGAGAGTCTGTACACAGCGAGGCGTTTAACAGCTTCAAGGCAGTTTCCCTGCCTAGAGGAAATATTCATAAACGAGCAAGCCTTCTGGCAACCTACAGAGGAAGAACCCGTCATGGATAGCCAAGCTTTGGTGGCAGCATTCCCCCCTTCGTTGAAAGTGCTTCTCATTTATATCTATGCTCATCGCCTGGAAGAAATGACAGAGGCACTTGTCAATTACATTAACTCAGCTTGTCAGGAATCCCCAGAAAAGAAGGCACTTAAAGTTGTTCAGATCATGCTATTTGAATGGTTTGACGCGAGTACTCCTGAAAGACAGCGACCATCAACTGAAGAAGCTCGAAAGGGGCTACTCGAAGTATTTGACGAGAAGTGCCGGGAGTTTACGACGAGCAAGGGGCATATAAACGTAAAGTCCGTTTATCGTGAAAGACTCTTCTAATGTAGTAATTCTCCAATGTTTACTATTGATTCAAAAGGCTACCTATGCATAATGTGACACATTTACCTGAATCTGATACATAATCTTTTGTCCCTGACCTTCTGAAGGAAATCCGTGAAATTTGATGTTGAAATAAGTTCTAGTTTTCCCTCAATAGACCAGCTTTGCTAAAAACTCTGACAAAACCCTCTGAAATACTTCTGGTTCGTCAGTAGCAGGGTTATGTGCCGAGTTCTCAAAGACAACGAGCTCACTATTCAAGATACCCTTACTGATCATCTCCGACTCTTCAACCGGGCAAATCACATCAAGACGCCCAACAACCACCAAAGTCGGGATTTTGATCTCTCCCAACCTTTCTCGAACATCGAATCGAGGTTGAGAGTACGAGAAAGCAGCGTTGTGAACCTCCCAGCGAAGTTCAGTGGCTGCTCCCTCGAATGAAGCTGGCTCCTCGTTGGGTTTCTCGGGGGTATAGATACTGACGATCTCAGCGAGACTTTCTTCGGCGTCTTTCCTATCTCGTAAGTTGCCAGACCAGAGTCTTGCTTGGCGTATGGGGTCTGGGTTGACGCGGTGGGAGGACAGCAGGTTTGCGAGAGCGCGATGGGTGCCCAGTGGTCCAGACGCCCATGTATTGCGTAGGATCAAGCCAAGCAGACGGTCTGGATAGTTGACGGCGTAGTTCAAGGCAAGAAAACCGCCATAAGAACCTCCAGCGAGAATGAACTTCTCATCCCCAGCCCATACCCTAGAAACAGTGTTAGCTATAGATCTTGTCTGGACATATCAAGTCAACCAACCTGAGCTCGTCGACATCAGAAATCCACTGCTCATCTGTGAAAGGTCCCTTGAAATCACTACTTCCACTGCCTCGATGATCGTATACAAGAACACGAAACTTGGTTGCGAGAAAATTGAATCCTTGTTTAATATCGGAATGGGTGGAAAGTCCTGGGGCGCCGTGGAGAGAGATTATCAGGGGCTTTGACTTGTTCTCGGCTCCTAGGAGCCAGACGTTGAGCTTGACTCCGTCACTAAGCTGCACTTGGTTGTTGATTGTTGACATGGTGTATACTGGTGAATGCGATTGTTTGTAGTGCAACTGTTTTTTTTTCTTTTTTTGAAAGAAGATAAGAAGCCGATTTTTTATATAATTTGTTTATTGCGTATTGTGGTCATATTTAGATCCTGGGTTGTCTAATACCATCGCTTCATCATCGCTGAGCGAGGTGGAGTTTGACATAATCTCCGAGCTCTATTATTAACGTTAAACAAAAATATGCTTTGATGTTGCAGTGCAGTTCATGTCGATAGAGCTTAGGCCTAGGGTAGAATCTATGGAATTGTACGAATATGGGTTTCATATTTACAGTAACTCATTGAGACGAAGGCAGAATTGAAGGAACGTGAGATCCGCCCATATCTGCATATATCCGTCCCGTTGTGTTGGGCCAGAGCAACAGCTTCTTGTACGACCCGTCTCTCCTTTTGGACCTAGGAAGAGTATCAGATACAGCAAACCTCTTCCGTTTGGCCCAGCCTTTGCCTACCTAGGGGATAAAACATCTACGCATTCCCTTCCACTTTTAGGCCTCCAACTTATCGATTACACATATGATTAGATCTAATCGTGCCATTCTAAAGTATGTTATTAATTCTCCGATGCGCCGCGCTTATACAACACAGCTTCGCTGAGCGAGATGTGACGGTTTCCTGAATAGGCAATTTTCGTAAAGCGAACCGGGACTTCATTCTTCGGCATTCAAGATGCTTGTAAATTTCCAGCCTAGTTAATGATATTTTCTGTGATAAATAAAAGGTGTATTCCTGGTGACAAAGGGAGATGTGTATCTCATCAAGAATTTGTTTGCCTCCTTGTTTGTGCAGAAATGTCGACTGAATCAGACTGTGAAAACCAACAATCTTGTGTCACCAACTCCTGGGACCAAGATGCCGAAAATCCACAGAATTGGAGCACCTGGAAGAAATCAGTCAACCTTGGAATTGTATCCATCTTGGCCTTTATCACGTAGGTACCCGTTGGTAGCAAACACACCTATGCAACATCTCACATATTCTCAGTCCATTAGAATCCTCAGTTATCGTCCCTGGCGTTCCACTTCTCAAACAAGACTTCCACGAAACTCGACCACCTGTAACTTCTCTTGTTGTATCTATCTTTGTTCTCGGTTTTGCCTTCGGTCCCGTCCTGTTGTCACCCCTCTCCGAGCTTTACGGGCGTCGTTTACTTTTCAATATTGCCAATGTCGTTACACTTGGCTTCACTATCGGTAGTGCTCTTGCACCAAATATCGCCTCATTTATCGTATTTCGTTTCATTGCTGGAAGCTTTGGTGGTGGACCGATGAATATTGGTGGTGGGAGTATCGCTGACCAGATCGAGCTGTCGAAAAGAGGCTTTGTCATGTCCATCTTTTTCGTGGGCATTTTCTTGGGTCCTGCTATTGGGTAGGTTGAAGCCATTCTCCAAAGAACCGTCATAGGTGTGCTAACTTATATCCAAGGCCCGTGATAGGAGGCTTCATTGCCCAAGACCTAGGCTGGAGATGGGTCTTCTGGTTCATGGCTATTGTGGCAAGTATCCCGGCCTATTTTCGATATCCAGACTAACCACTGAGGTCAGAAAGGATTAATGACAATAGTAACCTTCTTGTTCCTCACCGAAAGCCACGCCCCCACGATCCAGCGAAAGCGAGCCAACAATAAGGAAAAACAACCACTCGACATTGAAAAGCCCAAAGTTGGCCAAGTCCTCTTACGATCAGTCTCGAGACCAATTCGAATGCTGATTCGTAGTCCTATCGTCACCGGTCTCTCTCTATACCTCGCATTGGTATATGCCTATCTGTATATTCTTTTCACAACCTTCTCCACTGTATTTCCTGGGCAATATGGCTTCGGCATTGATACTCTGGGTCTTTCTTTTCTTGGAATGGGAGTCGGGAGTGTTGTTGCATTGATAATACTTGCATGGCTTAGCGACTGGTTGCAACATCGTCTTACTCAGAAAAACGGAGTGTCTAAGCCAGAGTGAGTGTCTATTTTCCTCAAACACAAAACTACACTAACCATTACAAGGTACCGGTTACTCCCGATCGTTCTTGGTATACCCTTGCTTCCTGTTGGATTGTTCGTATATGGCTGGACAGCCGAGTATAAAGTTCACTGGATAGTGCCCATAATCTTCACGGGGTTCACGGGAGCTGGTTTGATCTTTTCATTTGTAAGTCCCTGCCTTGATATTATACTCATACTCATATACTAATCTACAGTAGCTTCCCACCCAGATTTATATGGTCGATGCCTTCACAACTTATGCAGCTAGTGCTTTGGCAGCTACAAGTGTTGTTCGCAGTATAGTTGGTGGATGTCTACCCATTGCTGGCCTTCCACTCTACTCCGCTCTTGGTTATGGATGGGTGAGTACGAAATAAGTTGATACATATTGGATTAATACTGACATTCCTCAGGGAAACTCACTTCTTGGCTTCATCGCACTCTTGGTATCAATTGCACCTCTTCTGTTCTTCCGCTATGGCGAGGCTTTGAGAAAGAAGTACGATGTTCAATTTGACTGATGACTTACATCGCCCTCAATGCTATATCGAAGAATCTTATTACGGATACCTTTATCTTAATTTCAGTTATATTTAGACCTCCTTGACTTAGAACAGTATGTTAAATATAATACTTAAACCGGCAAAATAAAGTGCCAACTCCTTGCTAAAAACATTCCTTTATTCCTTATTCTCGTAGTTTTGCACCCCAATCATCCCGCTCCAAATATACTCGCGCACAATCAAGTCTTCTCCTGAGATTCTCAAAAACATCTAATAACCACTTCAAATTGAGCTTCCCTGCGTCGCCCAACTCCAATGTCCCCGCGATATACCTCTCTTCAAACTCTTTCGCACCGTCATGATATATGTCCACCGAGATCTTTGCATTTCGCGTCGCCTGCCGCAGCATCAACTGCTTGATTGAGAGGTCATCCTGCTTAAAAGGCTGAAAGCTCCCCAATGAGATTCTTGCCGTTTCATCGCTGATGTGAATTTCGGGAGTCCTGGAAAGCTCGCATAGTAGAGTGACTTGTCGTTGATGAAGCATAGCAAGGTTTATATGGCGAAGACAACCGGTGTCACAATTCTCGCACGCTAGATACTGTGCAGATTGATGGAAAACTCGCTGGAGTAACGCTAGGATTTCATCGAGGCCTGTCTGCCCAGGGTGAAGTGTAACAGCATCCAAAGCACCGTTCAATTCGTGAATGGAAGCATAGCACTCATTGGGGCACTTTTGTCTCGGGTTTGGACTTGGAGACTGGGTTGTGGGAGGGGAATTCAGAGCGTTTACAATCTCAGTTACAGATGGAGAATTTGCGCTTGCTGAAGTCCCTGAAATGCCTCCCTGGTTGTGACCTAACAGAGGTTGGTTGAATTCTAGTGCATCATGAAAGAGCTAATTCTATCAGCATCCGGTTTGGTCATTCTGAAAGGCCTCCCTCTTACATTCGGGTCTATGTTTTCAGGTTGAATCGAGTCGGTAGGCAATGCCAGATTAAAGTCTGACTGAACAGCCATATCCATATCTAATGGAGAGAATTCCCCCATCTGCAACTCGTGGGAACCTGGTGGTCCACTGCTTATACTGGCCTTTCTCTTCCCTCGTCGCCGGGAGAGGCTGTAAACGCATGACGATGAGTCAGACGAAGCTGCACAACGACGACATGGAACACCGCCTGAGCATTTAACTCTAGACTTGCGGCATCCATCACATGAGCTGTTGTATTTGCGTGCTTGAGTCAAAGTCGAGCTAGGACTTCTGCTAAGAGGCTCATTGTCGGGAGGAGGAATAATACGAGCACTCCATCGGGTAGTGTAAGTCGATAGGAGTGCTTTATCTAGCACCATGCTTCAAAGAAAACTGATAGACGACTTATTTAGATGTATATTCAGTTGAAGGAATAAGATTGAATCATATGCGATAGAGGTGTTGTCTAATGGATTTGTCATCAGACTCTTTATATGCGAATGACAAGGATTCTAGTCCTGGTCAGGATAGTTGCATAACGTTACATGTATTTTTTGCAAATAGCCAAAAGTGCCAAAGTTTTTTTATTTCCATCTAGCCTGTGATAGCCCAGATAGAGTCGTTTATTAGAGCTTCAAGAAATCGGCCAACCATCTCTCTTCCCCCTCTCTCATCACATAAAAACGCTACATGGGATGCAGGTAAGCGTTTTCCCTTTATTCTGTGAGCAAAGGGCCGTATACAGCCTTTCCAGATTGGTTGAGCTGTAGTTACAGTCAGCATCAGCTGGTTACATAAACTTCTCAACGTCCAACTCTGGCACCTCCTCTTCAGACGTTCCAAATCAAAGCCAAATAAAAAGAAACTAACGATCGTCAGCAACATGAAAACATCAAAACAAAAAGCGGTTTCTGCTCGGGATCTCGAAGCTGAAAAACGCTGGACCGAGGGCCTAATCCTAGCTCAAAGTCCCTTCTGGATAATCGCAGTAGCATTCGTCATGCTGAGCGGAATTATCAACAGCTGGAACGACTTCGATTATATCGTCTTCTCAGTAACTGTTGCCTCACCGTCTATACTCCTCCCAGCGCTGTTATCCAAGCCAAATAGCCGCCCATGGTATCGTCAATACTGGGTCAAACTCAACATCTGGATATGGATAATTGTCTGTCTGGGTACTTATTTTGTCTCACATTACTTCTTCGATCTGATGGGCATGCGATACATGTTCAAGAACAAGTGGAATTTCAGTTCCGCTGTTGCTGGTAGAACTGGCGGCGAAGTTCCTGTGTTCTTGTATCCGCTTACGCATGCCTACTTCATGACATACTTTACAGTCTTGATGGCTGCGGAGCGAGAGATTCTTCGCCTGTTACGCCCGGGACGTATTGGGCGGGTGGTTGTGGTATTAGCTCTTTCATACGGCGTCGCATTTGGGGAGACATTCTTTATGGCGAGTCCTCTACTTTCAGAAGTGTTCTTGTATAAGAACAGAGATCGTATGATGACGGTTGGGTCTTTTGGATATATGGCATTCTTCATAACCGGCTTGCCTATGCTGGGACGTGTTGACAGTCATGGGGAGGACTGGCCATTGAGTCGGGTCGTTATCGAAGCTCTGGCAACTTTTGCGTCTATTCTGATACTGTTTGAGTTCTGGGCAAAATTAGTTGGTCCTCTTTGATGCTGGCGGATATTGCTAATAGACAGGGGTTTCATATGCAGTCTTATGTGCTATAAAAAGGAGCAATGAAGCGTTATACTGTGGTGATTCATTCTCGAACAACTCAATTGAACTGGCTCTTCTCACTGCTAACAAGCTCTGGCTTAACCCTTCTTCCATCTTACTTCTCAGCGGCCAAAGCCTTAACAACCGTCTGCAACGCAGCCCGATCCGCACCCCGTATCCTATCAACCCTCCCATCCTGCGTAACATTAACCGACCTACTCCCCGCCAAGCCCTCAACCTCAACACCCCTCGCCACACCCCCCTCAAAGAAGACAAAAGTCGGCATAGCGGTGATTCCATACCTGGAAGCAACATCCTTCACATGATCAGTGTTGACCTTTGCAAAAGCAAGCTGGCCCTCCGCCGCGTGTGTGTCCGCTAGGTTTGAGAAGACGGGTGCAATGGCGCGGCATGGTGGACACCAGTCGGCGTAGAAATCTACCACGACGTGGGTGTGTGACGCGAGGACGGCGTCGAGTTCGGATGATGTGCTGATTTTGAATACTTTGCCTGAGGTTTCGGGGATCGGGGAGCGATCAGCGAAGACGGCCTGGAGGTTGTGAGTGTGGTGGTTGAGTTGAGCGGTTGGGTTTACTAACTTGGGCAATCATGAAGAGAGCCAGAATGCCAAAGATTATATAGATGGTCTCCATTTTGTTCAATGGCTTTGTGATTTGCGATAGAGCGATCTCAATGAGATGGAATCTGAGATGTTGTTCACTCTGAACAGGTTGCGACCGATGACAAATTGTATGTAACTATCTATCACATGACTGACTTGGCATGCAATTGGCCGCCATTGACCAAGCAATCTTAACCATATCTTTCACATCGCAAAGAGTATCTGAACTGATTAATTCTGTATCTCTCTGGGAGTAAACTAAATCACAGTGCATTCACATCTGGATGAGTTTCTGGGGATATCGCTATTCGAGTAGGAAACCAATCAATGCATACAACTTCATGCCATGTTGACTCATGATGGTCAAACGACATTCCTAGATTTGAGACATGGCTATTTGTTATTCCTCTTGGACAATTCCACTGAAAGAGAGAAACACCCAAACACTCATCCTAAAAAAGTATTGATTTAACTATGAGAAATACTTTGTCTTAATAAATTTAGAGCTTCAGTTGTCGGCATTTGAGCACTTACTGCTGAAGAAAGAAGATTACCCTACAGACAAACCACTGTTTATCATCCAATCACAACACAGCATTCACATTGCAACTTGAGAATTGAGGAATTAATGTCGTATACTATGTATGGTCATATCTTTCATCGTAAAATCTATCCTTGATCCAATTTCAAAGATGCCAAAGGGGTATGTATGTATGATGATGATGAGAATCAGAATGCACGCAACCAAACAAAATCATCTGGACTGACTGCCCTACCACATACAGTAGATAGCTATGCAGACAGAGTTGGCCAGCCCAGTCAGTTAAATCCAGATCCACCTTGCCCCATACTCCTGTCTTGCTATGCAATTCACTGACATTCCAACAAACGTGTCGCCACAAATGCTGCACTCGATCCTTTTCACCCAGGTAACAGTTGCTTGTTTTCCTGGCTGCCTCCCCATATATCACTGCGCTTCCCGCCACTTTCTACACCGTTGCTCTTCCTCCTGCTATGTTGGTACCGTCTAACCCAAAAGTTATGTACCGAAGCGAATATGTATTCCGCAAAGGTCTAATCAGGCCCATCCAAGCATCTCGAGAGTGCCTCGAGCATCCGAAGCTGCCATACCACTGACGGCTAGCTGTCGGACCTGAGTGCCTCGTCTAAGACGCTGGAGTCCGACTGATACCTTCCAAGCCTCCGACTCATCGATAACGAATAGGTATCGTTTTCCTTCTTGGTCTCGGATTGTGGCCCGTAATAGGTGTAGGCCCTTGGATTTCCATTCTCCAGTCTGCCCAGTCGAAGACGGAATGTTAGCATTTCGAAACTTACGATCGCATAAACCAAGACGACAACAACATTTGCATGCGCGCAACATCTCGGTCAGGTAAACGTCGGCTTCTTCGCCTACCAGAGGCTGGGTCGCACCACGATCGCGGACTCGAGAAGAGGCCATTTTGGAAAGCAGGGGGTTCGCACTGGTGCCGGGAGAGGATTCGGGGGAAGAAACAGGCGAATTCAAGCAATGCGGGGGACACCATACCTCGACTTGTTTCAGCGTCCAAGCCTTAACGTCCCATTCCCGCTGTGGTACACTTCGGACGTCGTCATCGATAAAAAGGCCTTCGGTAGTGATACGGAGGATGAGTCCGTCGGTTACAGTTCCAACACCCGAGATGAGCTGACTGGCAGGTGTCTTGGAGAACTGATTCATGAACAGGTAAACACCTGAGATGACAATCTTGTCAGGATCCTTGGTTGAGTAAGGACCAGCCCGCGTCGAAGGAGGAGGCGTCGTTCGACCAGTAGTCTGTGATGCAGCCCACGACGATTCAGAGCCAAGTGAAGACACGGAGCCTTTACGTTTCGGCTGCTTGGGCTTATCGTAGGGTCGATATGAGTTCTCGGTGCTGACGCCAGAGACATTGGATTTGGCGGCGGACGGCGGAGGAGCAGGTCCTCGTTGAGTAGAAGCAGTGCTTGGAGCAGCGCTGGGAGGAGGCCTAGGAGCAGAAGAGGTGGTAGACTTGGGTGCAGCAGGCGGGCGACCGTTGGGCCACATGCTCATCTTCTCACCCACGTTTGTGTAGGCATAACTGCTGGGTTGTCGAGCTGCAGTTTCCTGTGCAGCCCTTTCTCTTTCAACCCTCTCCTTTTCAGCCTTTTCCTTCTCTAATCTCTCCTCTTCACGCTGCTTCTCCAGCTCCTTTTGCTTCTTCTCTTCCTCACGTCGTTTCGCCTCATCGGCTTCCTTTTTCCTTAAAGCCTCTCTTTCGGCAGCAAACTTCTTTCTTCTTGCCTCACGCTCTTCAGCTTCTTTCTTCTTCTTCTCTTCAAGCTCACGAGCCTCCTTTTCTCGCTGTGCTTCTCGCTCACGGGCTTCCTTGGCTTCCTTCTCTAGGCGTTCGCGTTCCTTTCGTTCTTCCTCCAGCTTGATCGCAAGGTCCTTGGCTCGCTGCTCAGCCTCGAGACGTTCCTTCTTCTCTCTGGCTTCTTGCTCCTTGCGTTGCCTCTCCTTTTCTCGTTCTTGTCGTTCCTTAGCGTCCTTTGCCCTCAGCTCAGCCAGTCTCTTTGCTGCCTCCTCGCGTCGTTTTTGCTCAGCTTCCCTGATCTTGCGATCCTCTTCCTTCTTCCTCATTTCTTCACGTGCCTTTTCCCATGAGCCCTTCTGCTTAGCTGGCTCAGGCTTCTCAGCAGGCTTTTCGGCAGGCTTCTCAGTTTTAGGTGTGGGAGCTGGTTCTGGCTCCTGCTTCGGTTCAGGTTTGGGGGTTGCTGGACGAGCTTTTGGCGGTGGAGGAGATGGCTCTCTTGGAGGGTCCTTTGGTTTAGACTTGGACTTTTTTGATTTGGGCTTCGGCGGCGGAGTTTCGGGAGGCGTCTGTGGTGGTGGTGGTGGCCCACCCTGGGAAGGCGGTCGTGGACGTGGCTCAGACTCACTTCGTGGAGGTGGAGGCGGAGGACGTTCTGATTGCGGCGAGCCTTGCCATGAGGTCCTGGGACCATCATGAGGCGGTGGCCTAGGAGGAGTATCATGATGAGGAGGAGGTGGTGGAGGAGTGCCATGAGGAGGGGGAGGAGGGGGTGCGCCAGCATTAGCTGAGCGGAAACCCGAATTCCATCCACCCTGATTATCACGACCAGAGTTGCCTGGACCACTACCACTACCAGCACCACCACCAGGGAACCCCTTATCTTGATTCTGGAAACGACCCAGAGCCCATGCGCCGAAACCGACACCAACCATGAGCATCGCCATTGCCATATTTCCCAATCCATGAAAACCTTCCCACCAAGCGCGGAACGCGGGAGCCATAGTCTGGCCAACGACGACGAGGATCAAGGCTGAAGCGAAGCCAGCAGCGAAGCTGTTCACGTTTGGTTGCATAGACGGGAGGTATAAGAAACCGCCTCCAGAGGAATGCTCAGGGATGACAAAAATGTCATATTTGCCTGGAGGCAGGCCAGAACCCTTTGGCACTCCGCCATGAGGCGGAGGCGGCGGAGGGGGACCGCTCATTCTCGTCTGTCAGCTCGAGTAGGTTGTCTTTTAATATCGGCTCCTCGGACTTTGGGGTTTCGGAGTCGCAAACGCAGACAAAATCGCTTATTTACGGTAATGTCGAGGAAGCCATCAAGGCTGTTTAATGTGATGGGAACTACAGAGAGATAGGTCAGTTGATGCCGTCGGCATACTTAGACACAATGAAGCATGTCTTTCAGAGTCACTGTTAAGTTGACAGGTGAAAGAACAAGAGTCGAGAAAAGTTTCGTACCCGAGTGGCTGGGGCCTGGGTTACGGCAAAGGGAAACGAGGTTGGACAAGACAGGACTCACGCAAGACAAAATCGGGATTGCAGGGGATCGGATCTACTCGAGGATCCAGAGCAAAAAAGACGTTACAAAAAGTATCAGACAGTGAGCAACGAGGTAGAAGCGACTGTTTGTGATACAGAATGATAATGCCCTATTTGCTCCAACTTGATGCAGGTTCGGTCGGTGTTGAAGGTTAGTTAGAGGCGGAGAGTCGGTCGAGTCAGGTCTGGTTGGGACAAGCGAGGAAAAAGAAAGAAAAAAAAGAACCAGGATGTTACGAGGAGTAGGAAGAGGGCCTACGCAGAAGAAAAATGGCGTGGCGGTCGTGGTGGAGATAGAGATGGAGAGAGCGGAGGCGGAGGCAGAGGCAGTGAAGGAGAAGGAGAGCAAGGAAGGGCCATCCATGTTTACTTCCAGCGCTTTGGGAAAAGCCTAGGGCCAGAAACGGTACATTACAGGTACTTTCAGCGTCTGCTGCAGTTAGCCCAGGGCACCCAGGTCGCCCCGTCAGCGGGGCACTCCCGCTTCAGGGGCCCCACTCGCAATGGATATCGTCACTCACTCGTGCTTTGTGACTGGTGAATGCGCAGAGAAATGAAGACTTTGGTTAGCACCCTAGACTCTTGTAGCCTATCGGTTGAGAGAGGAAGAACTAGGATTCAATGCTCGACGACTCAACAGGTGGCTTTTCATTTTGTCTGCAGACTCGTCATGATACGATGTTGGAATAGGTTGAGTTTGATATGTCAGTTCAACTCTATTTTGATGCATAGAACGAACGGTCTAGGTACCTACTGTGCTATTGTTTGATCCCGGAGCAATCTCATGATATTCCCTCCACAGGTATAGGCAGGATCTTCATCTGATATAAACCCAAGTACGATAGCCGAGCAAGGAGTCTCTTGAAGCGACGAGGGTTCTTTTCTATCGCTTTCACTTCAACGCTCAGTTAACATGCTTTCCAAACGCCTTTTGGCCCCCATCGTTCTTCGTTCGTTCTAATTTCCCCTCAGGACATGCCGCTATTCAAAGCTGGGTCTCCCCTGCTTGTCAGCACTTCAACGTTTGATTCTCGTGCGCATTCATGAGAAGCACTGACAGGACCCTGCGGGTCGAAGAAACGGATAGAATAGAATGTGAGGGGAACTTTGAAAGTTCCTAGTTACCTATGGATAGGTAGTTGTTTATGAAAATACGCGCTGGGGCAAATGGGATCGTCGCCGACTGTTGATCTTGTCAGAAAGTACGGGTATCCCAAGTCGAGCGTTTTGAAACGGTTGGGCTGCAATCGATATTGACCCTTCTTTGCTTCTTTGCCTTGCCTTGTCCTGCAGCTTTCTTCCCACAGCATGTATGTACATACACTTACAGTATGTATGTACGCGTGTTTTGCCTCGTATGCCCCAAACAAACGCATTGCAGAATCTCATCTGCATCCCATCCCCGCCTTCATGATTTCTGTCCTGAGCCCGTTTTCCCGCATCGGCTACGAAACACTTGATCCGAAAGTTCCACAACCCCGTGGATCTTTGTTAATCCACATGTGTAAAAGTTTGCACGGATTCTGTATCAAATCGTCACCGACACAACAAAACAAGGGCTAGCAATGTTGGCATTTTCACCGCTCTCAATACTGATATCCGCATCCGTGGTCTAGGCTTCACAATACCCTTGTTGCGGCTTAGATGCGATGTCGTGGCCTCCTCTTTTTTTTTTCTTTTCCCACTGCTCAGGTTACATACCGATTGTACAACTGGGTACTACTACTACTACAGCACCAATACCACGGATGCGGTTTTTGTTCTTGTGAGAAGTAGATACACTAATTTGTTGTTTCTTTGGCTGCGAAACGACCGTATCAACTCAAAAAATTAGCCACGCCTCATAGGTCCCTTTTAGCTGATTTTGGCTGTTGATTGGCTAAGATACTAAGAATTTAATATCAGTACGGAGTATTAAAAGTTATGGTTTCTTAGGGAAAACGTATCCACGGGGCGTGGCTAATATTTCGAGTTGATACGGGAGCTATGTTTGCGTCGTTTGATTGCCGACAACTGTTTGGATGCAACCTACCATGTACTCCGTAGATGTGGAGTACATACAACAATCTGCTTCTTCGTCTCAGAATGGATATGTTACAAGTGGTCTCACCTCGTGAATTGTTTTACAGTGAGAAATAATAATGCAATGCATCGTGATGTCCGTAACTTCCGCAGTGCCAAGCAAAGAGGAGTGGCTGTCCGTTAATCGCCTCACCGCTGAGGCCCTCTCCACCACCCACCTCAGTGTCTGTTTTCAACGTACCTATTTCCCAGCCTCCCCCCAAACGCAATGCAAAGTGATTAACTTTACGAGAACACACACCGTGGCTCCAATCACGTCTTGCAATTCGTTCAATCCGAGTCCTTTTGTGCCACCAATTGACGACTGACTCGAAGGAGCCAAGGCTGACCACGTTTATTTCTCGTTGCCTAGCAACCAGAGATCAGCAAGGCACCACAATTGACCCCCGGCAAAAGACGCGCTAAAGCTCTCGACGACGGCGGCTAGTGACGTAGCTGCGCCACTTAAAAATTGATCCCAAGAGGGGATAGCCTGAGTTGAGTCGAGTTTCGGTCTCTGCATGTCTGAGCCCGAAACTAGATCTATCATTTTGAAGAAAAGCAAAGGAGAGCATAATAATAATAACAAGGCATTATTTGCTTACTTTTCTCATGTTTACATCAAGTTTGATAGAGTTACAGACCTCCCCTCAGGCTGCCACCTTTTCATTTGGTGGGATCAAGTCAAGTGAAGTGACAGGCCAGGTCATCATGTACGTATGCATGTACCTCTTTTGTACTCTGCAACCCAACCTACATTAGGCCCAACCCTCATGCAACGTGGAACGGTCCGGCGCGCCAGGGCACGACTTGTCCATTTCTGATGGTCGAATCATCTGTTACGAAGCAGGTTTGTTGTGTTGCCATGTGACTGTGATACCGCTGGTGATGATGCCGTTGACTGGTAAAAAACCACGAGGTGATGAGAAACAGTGGTTCTGAGATTGAGACAGGTTCAGCCGTCTGTGGAGAAAGGGTCGTGGTGACATGAACCCATAGTTTGCCCTAGACAAGCAGACATGGAACAAGGTTTCGTATCTACGTAAACTTGCATGTACACTTAACGGTGATGCATCAAACCTTCATTACCAAGCTATGTAGGTAGCTACCTAGGTAGACACAATTCAATTCAATTCAATTCACACCCGCACAAGACGCCTTGCATGCCTATTACCCTTTATATCAAACGTATCCTCCTCTTGTCTGTACCAGGAATGTTACAATGTCTGCAACCCATGAAAGACCATCAGATAATACCGTTAGAATCCAAAGCCACCAAGCGGCAACTTGTACCAAAAATATAATCACCTTCACCAGCAGTGTGAGAGGTAGCTGTCACATCTTCTTGATGCGGTTGTTGGCCACCTTCAGTTTGGCCCCTGTTCGATCAGTATCTTGGTCCAGTTCATCCAGCAGTCGGATTTGATCTTCCACCTCTTCATGTATTCGTTCGCCCATCTCCCTTTGCCGTCGGATAACTGCGGTAAGCTGATCGACTGCAAGATCCTGGCTTCGCATTTCTTCCTTCTGTAGTTGTAGTACTCCTTCATTGTCTAGTTCCCGTGTCTTATCTGTCTCTGGTAGAGGAGCACCCAGAACACGACCAGAAGGACGACCTCCTTTCAGAAGTCCAGCTTTGTCTGCTGCCGAGGCTTGACCTTGACTAAATCCACCTCGTCCTTCAGCTGATGTTGAGCTGGGCATGCTGTTGGAGAGCTTATCCAGACCCTCTCGCTCCATACGGGCTTGGGAAACCAGATCTCGCCGGCGCCGTAACTCGCCTTCACCCAATCGTCCCGACTCTTGTATCTTTCGTAGTCCATCCGCAAGTGTTGCGATCAATGTTCCGCTTCGAACAAGGACCCTCTTAGCCGCAGCGCCTGCTTCCGCAGCGCCCGTTGTATTGCCATTATCTACAGCTGCGTCTCGCCGCGACAGACATTGTCTAGCCTCGTGAAGATTTTGCTTCAAGTCTCTGTGGATATCCAACCATGTTCCTGGATCAGCGGCACCCGCGACCGCACTCTTAATCATTCCGCCCGCCGATATCGCCGAGTTTGTCGTGCTTGAGCTTGGCAGGTTCAAGAACGCTCTCCAGGCTGACGTATCGCGCCATCGTCGATCGGGTGACTCTGCAATCCCACGTAGATATTTTTCAAGTCCTACTTGACGGTCTCGTGTTAAATCGACCGAGTTGACGGTCGACTTCAGCCAGTGTTTGGCAGGAAGAGGTTCTGGTGGCGGAGCGCCAACTTGTTGCGTAAGGGTCTGGTGAAGCGCGTCAAAGTCAGAGTATCGTTTTTGGACAACGAAAGATCGCAGAGGAAGTCGGAGTGTGATATTGTACAGCGTATAGGGTTTCTTAGAGCCTTCGTCGGAAACGCTGGTTGAAGGAATGGCGATTTCCATCGGTGCCATGTTGGTTGGTGCTTATTGTATATTATCGTGCTTTGGTGGTCGATGACGTTCACGTTGGATAATGGGAAAAAGTGAGGTTATTCTTTGGACTGAGGCGCGGTTGAATTGCGAATGTTGACTTTAAATTAGGTAGGTTATGAGATGAGAGATGACGAATGAATCATGGTCATGGTCATGGTCATGGCGGCGTCTATCAAAGAATGGAAGCTGCCTGACGTATTCGTACAGCTTATGCATGCATGCATGGCATGGCCTGTGTTTTATTAGGCGACGGGAGGAACAAACAGTCTTTAGGTGGCTGACCTTCAGTGAAGCCCAGGTCACGGCGCTCTCGGCAATTGGCGGCACTAAACTGCAATTGGATGTGCATGCGACCGACCATCGGCAAAGTGATCCACATGGACCTAACCACCAGAACAATCGAAGGCCTTTCTTTGAGCCGCAAGATGCAGTGTGAACAACAAGGTCATGTGAGATCTCATGATGATCTAGGTACCTAGAGGTAAAATTCGGTAGCGGTAATTATGTTCCGAGATTTACATGGTGTCATGCCACTCACTGTATCTCTTTCACGTACATATTGATATAGGCATATCAGGCTCACAGTACAATTAATCGTTGAAGTAGACCTTGACAAACATTTTATTATTGCCGATAGTTTTCGATTGCTCTCAATCTATTAGTAACTTGTTTATAGTGACTTTTTTCGTTTGTTCAGGCGACTTTAATTCCCCTATGATCTTGACCATGTGGGCATCGTCTTACCGAGACTGACTTGAAACATGTATCAAAGATCCTGATATCCCGTGTAGAACCACGATCTTCTAGACCGCCAATACGGGACAACAGATTCGTCATTCTGAAGGCCGATGCTGACGAAATCCTTGCTTCGCTGTCTTTTTCTCCTCGGGTTATTCGCATAACATATGATGGCCTCTACATCTACACGCATAAACAGAATCAAAGCATGTCTGAAATCGTGAAAGTCTAGTGGAGGCTTGGCGAGCCACCATCATCATGCGCAGGACTTAGTTCTTGCTATCGTACATATTTAAGTAGTCATAAGAGGTTCGCACTTTCAAGAATTAGAGTTGAACGTCATGCTTTTCCTGAGTAGTGATATTCAGTAGCGCCTCAAACGCCATCTTACCCTGCAAAGGCTTATGTAACTCTCGACTTCCACGACCACTCTCTTCAGGACATCAACCGATGACTGTTCGCCCTCTTATAGTTTCTCACGATCCAACATGGCGAGATTTCCTAAAGGCCAGCCATTCGGGCTGGCACTTACTGAAACAGTCTCTCATTGCCTCAAATCGTGGAGCTGCGGTTCATTGATAGTTAGTTGGAGGGTTCGGCTTCGTCTTAAACGGTTATATACAAACTCATCACATTACTCTAACAACTCAAACTCGACCTTATTAGCTGTATTGTCTCCTCCCAAATCACCCAAACATGTTTGGCTTTGACTTCCATGGCGGCGGCCCGTCCCGCTCCCGTTGGCAGACCACAACGTTGCCCAAAACACGGCGACACAAACTTGAGTGTCCAACGAGATCAATTTCACCCTCGTTCTCGGCCACCAATACAAGTCTTGGAACAAGTGCAGAGAAAAGCTTCGCTTTTAGAGCCAATTCTTGTCGTCTATTAGCTCAACTCAACGAACTCCCTCCCCAAAAGTTTGGGGTCACAACTCCGTATCCATGCCCTGTTTAACTCGTCAGAGAAACCAGTTTGTCCCCCCAGCCTAATCGTGGTCACGTTAATTACAGACTGATGTCATCAACAAGCTTAAAAGGTCTCCTGGTCATCCAGACCCTCCTCGCCCTCAGCAGGAATCTCGAATCCCTCCTCCGTCGAGTAAAGGATGGTCTGGATTTGCTTCACGAGACCGTCTTCTTGCTTCTCCAGCTCGGGATCTTCATCGACAGCCTGTTGAACGAGAAGCTCGATATCTCGCAACTTGCTGAAATAGAAGTCACGCTCCCTCTCCAAACCAACCACGGTCTCCTTCAATGTGGCGTTTTCGTTCTGAAGAGCAGCAGTAGCGGGTCCGGCGGCCTTTGCAACCCGGGGTCCACCACTGGGAGTGTTACCTCCACGGCGAGCGGCACTACTGGTAGCGGCTGGTCGGGGTGCGGCGGCAGCAGGAGCCATTGGGCCACCACCTTTTCGGCGGGCAACGGCATCGTACTCGTGGTCGGGGAAGTTCAGATCCCAAAATCGCTTGGTCCACTGAAGGAATTCGAGATTGTCCTGCATCTTGCACTTGATGAGGGAAGGGACAGGAATAGGCTTGTCAATTTGGTGCTTGGCAAAGGTGTCTATGGATAGGTTAGCGAAATTATGAAGGACATTGAGAGCGAGATGACTCACTTTGCAGGACTTTGAAATTTTGAATGTAGAGGTATTCCGAGTTCACGTTGAACTTGACCTTGGACATGGGGACGTCCATGTAAATGCTGTCAAAAACCTGGCAGAGGGCGGCACTGGGAAAGCAGAGTTAGAAATAGTCATTGAAAATATTGTTTCCTCCGTATCGTATGGCTTGTGCATCGGAAATATAGACGAGGCTCAGACGATGTGGCCGTGATGGCAATCGCGGGGTTGTTTGGTGTTTTGGACGGATCACCGCTGCAATCATGACATTGATGCAACACAACGCAACGCAGCGAACCGTACGTCACCAGGGAGGGGCAAAAAGACGGATGAACTCACCCAGTACCGCATTGCTCAACCTTTGTGATGTTTAGTTGAAGCAGGCTGTTAAGCCACGCAACAAGCTCTTGTCTAAAGCATATCTAGTCAGTACACAAACAAAATCAGGAGGGAGATAAGTGGCCCATGGATAGCCGAGAGGGTATCACCAACCTCGACTCGCCCATTTTGAACTGATTGTTGGGGTGTGTAGTGTATTATTCTGGGTCGTAAAGGCGCGGTAGAGCGACGTGGAAGAAACGGCGAAGAGCGTTTATCGAGGATATCGTCTCGAGGAAGGAAAACAGACGTTAGGATGGCGCAAAAAGGAGGCGAAGAAGGAGAGATTGCATTCGTCGGGTGAAGTTGGGAAGAAATTAAAAGCAGCCGTGTTCGCGCTGATTCCACGAAGTTGGCCAACGGTGACCGGTCGCCCAATCAACCAACCGTTCGTTGGTGGGGGGGTACCCAGAGGAACTCAGGCTGCCACCTGTGTTATTACTGATTGAGCCGGCCAAGAAGGTACCGACTCGTACCATACCCGACGCTAGAACCCCTCCTAACCCCCGCTCCCACCCCTGACACTGGCGCTTGGAGTACGAAGTCACGTGGCGAGGTGCTCATCGATCGCTGTTGGAAGTTTGCAAGCTCTCACCGCCAAAATTTACAGAAGCGGCAGAAAAAAAAAGTTCGAGATTTGCTCTGAAGAAGTGCCCCACTACTTCGTCGCGTTCTGCAAATCTTGATCAAAGACCTAGACGACTGTCTTTGATTCGACAAGATGGCACCCTCACAGAAGCGAAAGCCGGTCGAAGACGACTTTATCCTCACAATTGATGACGATGACGATATTCCCGTCGAGGAGGAGGAAGCCACTGCGCAGCCTCCCAAGAAGAAGGCCAAGACCAGCAAAAAGTCAAAGAAATCAAAAGGTGCCGCCAGTCCCGAGGATAACGACGAAGAGGAGGCCGTAGAAGGTATCTGGGGATTCAATGATGACGACGATGGCGCCATGGACTCGGACTTCGAGTTCGGTGGTGAGGCAGCTGTCGACTTGGGCACAGAAGAATTTGAGGGATGGGGCTTCGATGGCGCAAAGAAGGGTATGGCTGTCGATAAGAAGGGCGTAGACCTGGACGAAATTATCCGACGACGTCGTGAGAAGAAGTTGGGAAAATCAGAGCCTAAGGAGTCTGATGACGCCGGGGAGAATGAGGCCATGGACGTTGATCTGGACGACGATGATGACGAGGTTCTTGCTGACGACGCATTCGGTATGAACGTCGCTTCAGACGTCGAGGAATCTGGCGAAGAGAAGGACGAAGATGAGGAGTCTGGAGCTGAAGATGAGGATGAGGATGAGGATGCCGATGACGATGACGAGGCCGCTTCAGACAACGACTCTGTCGCTACCCCCACCGGACACCCTGGCGATGATGCATCCGACGATAGCGAAGATGAGGAGGACGCAGAGGAAGAGGCCAAGAGAAAGGCCTTCTTCGCTCCTGAAGAAGAGGAAAAGCCCGGAAAGAAGACAAGCGCCTCTTCTTTCCAGGCCATGTCTCTGTCACGTCCAATTCTCCGTGGTCTTGCTTCAGTCGGCTTCTCCAAACCTACACCCATTCAGGCCAAGACAATCCCCATTGCTTTGATGGGCAAGGATCTTGTTGGTGGTGCTGTTACTGGTTCCGGAAAGACTGGTGCTTTTATTGTTCCTATCCTGGAACGTTTGCTATACCGACCCAAGAAGATTCCCACCACACGAGTCGTTATTCTTACTCCTACCCGTGAATTGGCTATTCAGTGTCATGCTGTCGCCACAAAACTCGCTGCCTTTACAGATATCAAGTTTACTCTTGCTGTCGGTGGTTTGAGTCTTAAGGCCCAAGAGGTTGAGCTGAAGTTGCGACCAGATGTCATCATCGCTACTCCTGGTCGTTTCATTGATCACATGCGAAACTCGGCCAGCTTCACTGTTGATACTGTTGAGATCATGATTCTCGATGAAGCCGATCGTATGCTTGAGGATGGTTTCGCCGATGAACTCAACGAAATTCTTACAACACTTCCTAAATCCCGACAGACCATGCTTTTCTCAGCCACCATGACATCTACTGTCGACCGTCTTATCAAGGCTGGTCTTAACAGGCCCGCCAGGGTTATGGTGGATTCTCAAAAGAAGACCGTTACTACACTGGTGCAAGAATTCGTTCGTCTGCGTCCTGGTCGAGAGGAGAAGCGAATGGGCTACCTGGCGCATGTCTGCAAGAACCTCTACAAGGAGCGAGTTATCATCTTCTTCCGACAAAAGAAAGAAGCCCATCGGGCCCGAATCATATTTGGCTTATTAGGTCTATCGTGCGCTGAGCTTCACGGTAGCATGAACCAAACACAGGTTAGTTTGATTCCAATTCACAATTATAATCACCACTAACATCGTCTAGCGTATCTCGAGTGTTGAAGACTTCCGAGACGGTAAAGTGGCGTATCTACTAGCGACTGATCTTGCTTCTCGTGGTCTTGATATCAAGGGTGTTGACACTGTCATCAACTACGAAGCACCTCAATCACTCGAAATCTACGTTCACAGAGTCGGTCGAACAGCTCGAGCTGGTCGTACAGGTACTGCTTTGACATTGGCTTCTGAGAAGGACCGCAAGGTCGTCAAAGCTGCTGTGAAGGCAGGCAAGTCACAGGGAGCC
This sequence comes from Fusarium verrucosum, assembly GCA_013623715.1. Classification (NCBI taxonomy): domain Eukaryota; kingdom Fungi; phylum Ascomycota; class Sordariomycetes; order Hypocreales; family Nectriaceae; genus Fusarium; species Fusarium verrucosum. The sequence goes on from JABFFJ010000005.1 coordinate 171,361, forward strand.
AAGATCATCAGTCGACAGATTGAGGCCGACGAAGTCGATGCCCTTCAAACCCAGATCGACGAGATGGATGATGAGATTGAAGAGATCATGCAGGAGGAGAAGGAGGAGAAGCAGCTCGCCCATGTCGAAATGCAAGTCAAGAAGGGTGAAAACCTCATTCAGCACGAGGCCGAGATCAAGGGCCGACCCAAGCGAACATGGTTCGAGTCTGAGCACGACAAGAAGAAGTCCAAGGAGGCCGGTCGAGATGAACTCAACGGCATGAGAGAGGGGATGAAGAAGAAGACAGGCAAGCTAAGCAACAAGGATAAGAAGCGCCTTGACATAAAGCAACTGCGTGCCCAAGGTGGCGCAAAATGGAGGAAGGGCAAGTCATCAGAGGCTGACATGAAGGCTCGGCATAAAGAACAGGCCAAGACCAGGGCGCAGGGAAGGGCCAATAATGGCGGAGGCAAGGACGCGGCTCCTAGCAAACCCAAGGGGAAGGGAAAAGCTGGTGGTAAGAGGAGGTGAGGCAAAAGTGTAGAGGAGTCTATTGGCTATTGGCAGCGATGTATATGTAGATTTAATTATACTCATGACCAAACATACCGTGTTTTGTACCGTCTTTGGTCTTGTGAGAGTATCTAACCTGATTCGGTGGGTATTTAGGTGAAGAATGTTGCATTAACAAAGGCTTGACAGGGTTGGTTGTGCCTGTTGATCTTGCAACCCTGGGCCCTGATAGATCGCCAATCTGACATTGACATTGGTGCAACGCTAAAGGTCCCAGGAGAGATCACAGATCATTGGACAATGGATACAAGGGAAATCACTGTATTCGATCTAAAGGAGTGTAATCGCTCACTAACTTCCATCACGTCTTCTCATCCCTAGCATGCTCCACATCGTATCTGAACGAATGCCCTCAAAACCCCATTCTCATAAACCCCATCAACTAACTTAGTTACCCTTCAGGTTCAGGGGGATGGGCAGGTTCAGGTTCAGGGGAGGAAGGCCGAGACTGGTAACAAGACTTTGATATATGCTGATGAAGGTTGATAAGGCATTGCTCAATCCAGTGATGGTAGCACTAGCACCAACAGAAGCGGCCTTCACAGCGTTTCCAAAGGCAACAAGAGGGGTAGTGAAGGGCTTGATGGCGGCCTTGACAGCATTGATCTCAGCCTGAACCGCAGCTTGGGCGGCAGGAGTCAAGTTTGTGGCAGTGAGAGTGATGGAAGCACCGATCTGGGAGATGGCGTCCTTGGCCTTGGTGATAGAATCGGTAAGTGTTTGGATCTGCTGCTGTGAGAGACCAACGGCTCCGGCAGCAACACCGCCAGCAGCACCAGTGGTGACGCCGACGATGGTCGTGGTAGCGTTGTTCAGAGCATCCAGGATGGCTTTGTAGTTGGTGTTGAGCTGGGCTTGAACTTGGGCGATGAGTGTAGCGTCCGTGCTGTCCTTGATGGTGGCGAGAGCGCTGTCTGTTGTATCTTGTTAGTGGGATGAAACTTGAGGGTTTATGGAGAGGTATACTGATAGCGTTGACGTTTGTTGTCACGGCAGTAGACAGAGTGTCGACCGAGGACTGGATGGTTCCAGTGACGGTCTGTTGCCGACGGAAAGGAGAGGCCGTGGCGAAAGAAGCAAGGGTGACAAAAGTGAGGAACTTCATCTTGATAACTGTTCAAGGGACAGTGTGTGAATGGCTATGAGCTTGCGAGTGGTACTGGAAGTAAAGTGAGTTGTGAAGTGATGCTGATATCGTTCTTTCATCGTCAGATCAAGCAGGTTTATATAGATTTCACCAACACATAGATCAGGCTTCATTGCCACCTCGATCTCAACGAGCACCTACACCACACAGCATATCGACTCAAGCCAACAACCTTTGAACAACCATCACGAGAAACATTCCAAAGCAAAGACAGACGTCACATCTCTCCCCATTCCATCCCCCCTCAAGAAGCTTTGTAGCTATTATCTCAAGACTAGACCTAGTGCAGTCTCGGACGACGCCTTTACCGACGGGCCGCGACCGGGAGGCGCTTGTCCAGGGGAGAGTGATACGAAAGCGGTATTACCCCCTTGAGAGAAACCCGCAGAGACAGATGACGTCTGGAAATGTAGATCGTGACCAGAGTTTGGTGGTTTGACCCTTGGGCGAGACATAGCTGGCTTAGGCATTGATTCTGAAGTTTCTTAGTCACTGGTGTTAGTTAAAATGTCTCGTGTCAGTATGGTATGCTTAGGACCTTCATTGAAACTGTCCTTGTACTAAGGAGGTCTCAAATCGCTTTCACTGTGTTGTGTCAGATACAGACTAGACCTGAGGAAAGACATCTTGTGTAACCAACCTACAATCCGTACTGAAGCCACCTGATCCTCCCTTTTATGTCTTACATAGAAAGATGTCTTGCCAGGCGCTTTCAAATACAGCATAAACTGGTTTAATGGAACGAGGCTGTTCAAAATGCATATCTTAGACATGTCTTCATCTCCACAACCCCGTTCCATTTAAGCCACTTAACTAATAACATAGACAACCCTCGGAACATCAAGAGCTCATGTAATCTTGGCGCTGCACGATATCGCAAATCGAGCAACTGAAGCATCATGTCTGACATATGTGTAGGTATGAGAACGCAAGCCACATGTGTTCAACTGGATCTGCAGGGCTAAATACCAGTCGGATGTTTCCGAGTTTGACAGGTGTCTAAGACATTTATCATAGTGACACCTGTCACTTTGTGGTTTCTCGACAGCGGAGAGTATTTTGGAGCCACTTTGTGTCTCATAGTAAAGCCATGTGCACAGTAGATACTCGTTACGAACTATCTTGCATAGCATGTCTCAACCAGAATGGCTGCTTCATAGTATGGTTTGTTCCAGACAATGAGTGAACACTTAAAACCGACTATTAATAATCATTAGCTAAATATTGTAATTTCATGTCAGTCTATAACACGAAAAGAAGATCAGCACCCCGTGGGGAATGTAAAAGGGCTGAGAAATGTTGATCTTTAGGAAATAAAAATTAAGTTCAGGCCCTGGATTTGTATCGGAAGCTTATTCTAAGCTACAAAGCTAATCTAGGTTTGAGAAGTTTAATCATCTGCGGCTTTACTTGCCAACTACCAAGACATTTCAGCCTCAACATTGTTACCCTACGTTTGAGATGGTGGGCTCGACCTTGAGATGTTCAAGACACAAAGGTCACCCTCGACATCCATACACACTTAAATGCAAGGATGAGGATATTCGGCAAAGCTCTGCTTGGCAACTGACGGGATAGGAGTTCATGTCTTATGTTCTTATGCAATAATGCTGTTCTGTAGTTCCGTGTCAATTATTAAACTAGCTGTCGAAGGCAGACTCATGGTACACTAAATTAAATGTGAACCAGCGTTTGGGATTTACTCATATGACATTTGTAAATTAAAGTGGTCTGATAAAGGCTCTGATATCGTCAACCCGTTGAAAGTCAGGGGGGGAAGTGAAACCTGGAGTATGGCCAAGTGTGTGAGGTTGCAACACAGGTTGTGGTTCTAGGCCGAGTCGATGTGCATCACCAAGACATAAGCCGCCACGAATAGCTTCTAGGTATGTTGTATACGTAGAAGAATCAAGGTTTCTGTCTTGATGAAGATTCAGTTTCTGTGATGGGTATTGGACGTTTTACAAGTGCCAGCTCGCAAGCTTCAAACAGGTGTCAAGAAAAAGACCAGTCCATTTACTAGTGTGCCATGAAAAGATGACCTCAATGTGAAATATACACGATTTAGATCGAAAGGAGTTTGATCTTGCTTCTAAAGGTGTTTGCAAGCAAGTTACAACTCATGCAAACAAGGCTCTGCAACCGGTTTATGTCCCTATGTAATCTCGATTCCACCATCCATCAATTGAGACTCGTCCTCCATCATTGTTAAAACCAAACCTCTCAAGACACGCTGATCTCATTGTTTCAAACATAACCAAGATAAAGTTAGACATCAATAGTCTAGAACCAGCCATATGACAACGACACAACAATAAGCGCTGATCAGTTTCAGCCGTTGGGATGGCAGATAATCTCGATTTCCAAAGACATCACTCGATCTTTAGAGCAGAATATCCTCTACTCATAGAGACTCTCAATCTGGCTGTACGCATAATAGCACAAGTACTTCTTGGCTTGTAGCTTTCGAGGCTCGGGACCTGATGCCGATACCCTAAGACATGTGGTACACAAGCTGCACAATACCATCATTATGTTCAATTGCCTTGGTTGTTTCCGAGAGGTTTCATACGGGAGGACATTGGTTTGGGTTCTCTCGATGGAGTGTACACCTTCACGATCTCAGCTGCTCATGGATCTTGAAAGAGGGGGAGAGGTAGAACACGGCAAGCTCCCTCTTTCACATCATGGTCAAGACAAGCAAGAATGTAATCCAAGTCAAGTATCTTCAATTTTTGTTTTCACCAACTCCTCAAGATGACCAGGCTTTTCCGCCTCTGCGCCTCTTCATTCATATCAATGCAACGTAACTGTACAAGCATGCCAAGCGGTCGGTCCGCGGCAAACCAAGAGGCACATTCCCTTTTCACTTTTCTTTTTGTTTCATCCCTTTTCTCCTCCTTACATGCCATTCGCCTTCTCTTCCAGGATGGAGACGACAGTGGAAGGTTCTTGGGCAGGAGGAACAGCATCGGTCTTCAGTACAGGGCTGCTGGGTCTGCTGGTAACAAACTATCAAGGTTTTGTTAGTGTGTCTATTCTATCACTCGTGTTGGTGAAACTTACGTTGCTTGCTGCGCTCAGAAGAGCAATCAGAGAACTCTGGACCACATCTTCATGGATACCAACACCCCAGACTGAGTTCTTGCTGCCAACAGGCTTGCACTCAATGTACGAGGCAGCCTTGACGCCACGTCCCTCACCAATGGCGTGCTCCTTGTAGTCGTTGACATCAAACTCGATGCCAATCTCCTTGAGAGCAGAAACCATGCTGGAAATAGGACCGTTGCCGCGACCACGCAGCTTCAGCTCCTTGCCATTCACCAGCAAAACACCCTCGAAGATACGGATGAAGTCCTTGGTATCCTGAGTCTTGCCTTCGGCCGAGGGGAGGGGAGATCGTGTTCGGTCAGGGGTGATGCTGTAGTCGACCAGACGGAAGTGGGGGTTGTCGCTGAGGAAGTAAGTCTTCTCGAACAGAGAGGTGATCTCATGAGCCAGCAGCTCGCGTCCGACCTCCTCGCTCTGCTTCTGAACGACCTTGGAGAAAGCGACCTGGAGACCACGGGGAAGATCAAGCTCGAGCTTGGTGTGCACGATGAAAGCACTTCCTCCCTTTCCAGATTGAGAGTTGACGCGGATGATAGCCTCGTAGTTGCGGCCGATATCTCGGGGGTCCAGAGGCAGGTAGGGCATTCCGTTCCAGGGGTCCTCGTGGCCCAAGCCCTTGGCCTGGCGATCCTGGAATCCCTTCTTGATAGCGTCTTGATGGCTGCCAGAGAAGGCAGCGCATACCAGGCTGCCACCGTATGGGGCACGCTGGTGGACAGGGATCTTGGTGCAATCTTCAACCATGGTGATGACTGAGTTTAGGTCGGAGAAGTCGATGTTAGGGCTCACACCTTGGGTGTACAGGTTCAGGGCCAGGGTAACGAGGTCGACGTTTCCAGTTCGTTCACCGTTACCGAACAGACAGCCCTCAACACGATCAGCTCCAGCCATTTGCGCAAGCTCAGCGGCGGCAATACTGCATCCACGGTCGTTGTGAGGGTGCAGAGAAATGCAAACATCCTGTCTGTCGCCGATGTTGTTGCAGAAGTACTCGATCAGATCGGCGTATACGTTGGGTGTTGCCAGCTCGACTGTGGCGGGCAGGTTCAGGATAATCTGGTCTCCAGCCTCTCCATTGGGTCCCCAGGCGGCCTTCACAGCTTGGCAGACCCTGACAGCGTAATCAGGGTCTGTATCCGAGAAACACTCAGGAGAGAACTCGAATTGCCATTTAGTGTCAGAAGCATCAGGGTTATCCTTGGTCAGAGATCTGACGAGCTTGGTGCACTCGACAGCCAGCTCGAGAGTCTGCTCTTCGGTGTAGCCGAAGACTACTTGACGGAAGCATGCGCTTGTAGCAAGATAGATGTGAATAATGGCGTTCTTGGCACCGCGAACAGACTCGACGGTTCTGCGGATGAGGTCAGGTCTGCAGGGTGACAGGACTTGTAGAAAGACGTCGTCGGGGACGGCTCCTGGGGTCTCGATCAGGCGTCGGGTGAAGTCGAAGTCGGTCTGGGAGGCAGAAGGGAAAGAGACCTCGATCTCCTTGTAGCCTAGATCGCAGAGCATCTTGAAGTATCGCCACTTTTCCTCGCCGTTCTATTCATGGTCAAGGCATGTCAGTGCCGTGTTCGCAATTATGCGCAAGCTTGAATAAACGTACCATGGGATCGGGCAGACTCTGGTTACCATCGCGCAGACAACTCCTTGAAAGGAATTAGCATTATTGAGATATTGTACGAGTATCAATTGGTGACATACGAAAGCCAGCGAGGGGCCTTGTCGATGGTCTTGTCGGGCCATGTTCGATTTGGCAGTTTAGGAGCCTAGTTTTGTCAATTGTGAGGTCAATCAGAGTTCAGTGAAACATAGGCTCACCTTAAATGGCTTGTATTTTTTCGAGGGCTCCTTGAGCCTGAAGAGAAGAATTAATATCATACATAGCATAGTCAAACAGATATTGCGACGTACATAGTCATCTTGGCGGGAGATTGAAGAGCGACTTAAATCCAATTCCAAATAGAGTGTATTTGTCTGAAGAGTATAAAGAAGAAGAGGAAGAAATGCGGATACAAATAGTTTCAGTCAATGCGATGCGAAAACGTCAAAAAAAAGATTGAGTCAGTCAAAGTCAAAAAGTTTGAGTCACGTAGCGGGCGGGAGGCGGGGTACCTCCTCCATCACTTACATCAGTCAATCACAGTCACAATTATGGCGCGCCTTGCCCAGGACAAGGCCTCTCCATAACATTTTGGAGGGGCTCCCCCAGAAATGATACAGTACAATTGCTAATAAGTTTGCTTGTTTTTTGCTTGTGCCTTGATTGCCCGCCATTATCCGTCCGCTGTCGGAGGGGACCCCATTAAAAGTCAACTAGCTGGGACTGGGGAAGAGTTATCCTTGTTATTGTATTGTCATTGTTAATGATTCCTGATTATTGGCTACATAAGTTGAGGATTAAGTTGAGTCAATAGATTGTCGTCCTATCATGTTGCGTGCCCTGTCTTGTCCTGTATGAGTTGACAGTCAAGAGCTTAATTGGGTATTAAAATGAGTATCAATATTGCTTTACGAAGAGAAAGAAAATCGCATGCATTCAGGCGAATTAATGAATGAATGAATGGCTGCTCCGTACAAATATGTGAGCCAAAACTCTGACAGTTACGACGAATGTAACATCAATCAACAGCTCAGCCCCATAATCTAATGGCACGGCATTAAAATATGCTATCCTATGTATCCTACCCAATCCTGGGCATCTATCACGGGATTACATGCCGCTGGTTGCGTTGAAAATGGTGATGACGTAACCCTGTCCATCACAGCTGGGCGAGCTTTCTTTCCTTTCCTTTACAGGGTTAGGGTCACGAGCCAGACTTGTCTCTGTCTCGCATCTGAGCGCAGCAAACCACCTCAAGTAAACTGAACTCGGGCAAATCATGTGCTGCAGTCATCTCCATCGCTAACTGACAACCCTGTCAGTATCAGTGTCGGCCTGAGCAGCACCCCCATCAGAAGACTCAGCCGCCTGAGATCTGCCCCTACCTATATTTGATTTGCCCACTGTCAGCCGCTCTCGCGCCGCGAGACAGCCTCGTCTGACTGCAGCAGTAGCAGTATATCATATCCCCGATACCAAGTCCTATAAAACATCGCCAAGCTGGCTCCTTTCCGCTTCTTCGGTACTTATCGCCCTCATCCGCGTCACAAGCAGAGCCTCGCACGCTTCCTGTTCCCACGCGCCGTAAGAGACCGATACCGCGAACGACTGCTCAATTTCCACCTCAACACTCTTCCGTTTCTCAAGCATACCTTCCAGTCGAGAGTCTACCGTTATATTCTTGAGCGACAGCGTAGGCGTGCCGACCAATCGCGCATTCTCGATATCGTCAGGCGACAAGGCAAACAGCTCTGGCTTGGATCGGAAGCGAACCGCCCCGTTAAGCATGCGAGGACCCGATCCAAGGGATCAGCGGCACATAAAACGCCACAGATAACAAGAAATATGATGGGCTATGGCTCCAACCGGGCTACGAGCCCTGTTGACGGCGAGAGGGGATATAGGAGGAAGCGGTTGGCTGTCATGGCAGGCAACCTGTATAGAAGCGGCGCGGCCGCGGTGACTGAGATCAAGGAATCATATGCCCAAACCAGGGCTGGACCTGCGGCTTCAGGACATGAGAACCACGGACGAATAAATATCCCCGGCGCATTTCCAGATGTTGCGATTGCCGTCAAGGGCGATGACCAGATGGTGCTGTTTCCATCGTATGCGAAACAGCACACCAAACAAGATTGGGGCGAGATGGCGATGCACGACTCGGATGCACCGCACGGAAGCATCCAGGACGAGGGCTTTTGGCGTCAAGAATGGGAACGAAACGAAGATGAAAGAGCAATTGTCGACGTTGACGTTCGTGGCTGGGTTTATACCCCTCACACTGGCCCAATGACGAGGAGAAACAGAATCCTCATCGGTTTGGCACGGCAACTAAGTGGCATCCCAGCCCCGAGGGCTGACCAAATATATAGCCCAGGCACTGGACTTCCGCGTACACATCATCAAGATCACGAGGAGCAGAAGGAACAAGAAAAGATTAATTCCGAAGCCCGGCGCATAGAGCGAGTGGGACAACGAGAGAAGCACGTTGCCTACCGAGGCGGTTTCAGTGAAAAGACGCCTGACAACGATGATCCCCTCACCGATAGCTTTTACTATCCCTCTCGTAGAGGGAACCAATCTCCAGATTCAGCACCCACTAGTCCGACGCTGCCAGCCAAAACCATGTCAAATGCCTCTACCACCGAGCTTAGCGACACCGATTTGGTCCTTGCAAATGCCAACCTCATGGCTCGAATTGCCCCTTTCATGACGTGCCCTTCTGTTGCTTTGCCAATCACATTCTTCTTCTACAACAACACCAAGTCTCAATCAAAGACCGTCATGACTAATGATGCCGGCCATTTCGTTATCCGTGCTGCTCTCGACTTTGTACCAACCCATGTACGAGTTTTGGCAGATGAGGACCTATCGGCTATCCAAGAGATCAAGGTCATTGAACCACATGGAGTCAGTCTCATCAGCGATATCGACGACACAGTCAAGAAGTCCAATATCTCTGCAGGAGCCAAGGAGATATTCAGAAATACGTTCATCCGTGATCTCTCTGATCTTTCTGTTGAAGGTGTCAAGGAGTGGTACAATCGCATGGCCGACATGGGCGTCAGCATCCATTACTGCTCCAACAGCCCATGGCAGCTCTTCCCAGTACTGGCTAGCTTTTTCAAGATACACGGCCTACCGCCAGGATCGCTTCATTTGAAGCAATATAGCGGCATGTTACAGGGAATCTTCGAGCCAGTAGCTGAGCGAAAGAGATCTACGCTCACTCGCCTGCTAAGAGACTTCCCTGATAGGATGTTTATTCTTGTAGGAGATAGTGGAGAGGCTGATTTGGAGGTTTACACTGAGCTCGCTCTTGCGAACCCTGGGCGTATTCTCGCAGTCTTTATTCGAGATGTCACAACGCCTGAAGAGACGGCATTCTTCAACTCCAACTCTGGATATGATGTCAACCGACCAAGGACCCCGGCTACTTCTAATAATGCTTCAAGGACTATCTCAAGAGCCTCTTCATATCAAAACCTGAGGCCCGGTATATATCGAGGAGAGAGCAAACCATCGCCAGGTCCAGTCATGGGAACGTTGATTGACTTTTCAGACGAGTCTATAGACACCAAGGCCAAACCCCCCAACTCAGACTCAAAGAGTCCCAGCGCAACCGATCTGCTTAATGCGCGTAAGCCGCCGCCGCCCAGACCAGCAAAGCCTATCGCTTTGAGAAGTGCCAAGTCGATCCCTGAGTTGAATAAGAGTCTCTCGAGACAAAACTCTGATGAGCAACCCCCACCTCCTCCGCCTAGAAGGCCAGGGGTGCAGATTCGAGAACCTTCAGCGCCTCATCCACTTCAACAGATTCACAACTCCTCCCAGCAAAGCTCGGGCAGCAGTAACGCTGGTCTCAAAGCCCCAGCGCGCACTAATTCAGGGGATCGTCCTCCTCCACCTCCTCCAAGACGACGCGGTACACCCTCCAGTATTGCCGATTCCAATCAACATCCTCGGCCCCCACCTCGCTCTACTCACAGCACGGCCAATCTTGACGTGGACTACGACCCTCTCCCACCACCATCATCAAACCCTCCTCCGTCATTTGGTTCAGCAGGGTCAGGATATCGATCAGACGGCGGCAACACATCAACAGCAGGCTCACCAACACTGGGTCCCCAAGCAGTAAACAAGAAGTTAGAACTATGGAGGAGGAGACTAGCAAGAGCTCACGAGCAGCTAGACGGGCTAGGTGTAGCCTTATACACGTGGCGACGAGGAAACGATGTCATTGCGGAAGCCGAGGGTATAGTAAAACGGGCCCTCGCAAACATGGACAGAAAGAGGAGGATGAGGCGATAGCGAGCAAACTATTATACCAAGCATGGTTATGTTATTTCTGGATTCATTTTGATACATTGTATACTATCATTGGCATAGACGGGGAATTGGGGCTAGTTAGGATATCCACCCACACAGAGCATACACATACAAGCGGAATTAGACACGTCCATCATCACCCAATCAGCTAAGGCGCAGTGGCAGAGTGGTCTAATGCGATAGACTAGAAATCTATTCTCCTCGGAGGCGTCTGTTCGAATCAGGCCTGCGTCGATTGGTTTATCTTTTTGTTCTGTTATGTCTAGGATTGTCTTTTTGTTTCTCGGTTGTTTGCGTATGCTTTTTGCTATGGATTGAGTTCATAACAAAAACGAGCACATATATATACCTAGGTGCCTGATAGACAAACTCTGTTTGTTCGATCAGTCGAACAAGCAGTCAAATACTCAAGATTACTGGCACTCAGTCTCCAAATTAGACTTCACGTATTATTTACTACAGTTTGGTATCTTTCTATGAAGTCAAATGATAACGGCCATAAGTCCAAATGTCTGCTATATTCGTTTCTAGATGTGATTCCCAACTCCAACTCCGCTTCATCACCGTGTGTCCATGTCGTGAATTATCATCGAGGCTTCATATCACCTGCCAGATTCATATGCATGATGGCCTCGGTTGTCCAATCCTCCTCGGTCTTTCCGTCGTCCTGCTGCTGCCAAAACCCTTTCTCTTCGCGTCCGTCCATACCTGGGAGCTGAAGTTGGGGCGGCTCTTGACCGATCCCCGAGTCCAGCTCAGGCACCTCATCTTGACCGGGAACAGGACGTCTGTGGATGGGACCCTGTTCGGATTCGGCGACGCTGTATCGTGCCATGTTGGGCTCGGGTTGGTGGGAAAGGTCCATTTGCGAGGGCGCTTGAGAGCCTGCAGATTGAGGTGGGTAATCAAATTGCGTCTGCTGGAATCCCGTTGGTGTCTCTTGACCGTCTGGGAGCTCAGAGAGTATCGACTGTGGTGGTCCATATTCATGGCGAGGAGTCATCTGGTCATATTCCTCCTGCTCCAAGATCTTAGGAGCTGGTTCAATATTTCTCAGACTGGAAGATCCTGGGGCGGCACCGCCGCCTCCGCTTCGTACGCTGACCATAGAAGCTCTATTTTGTTCCATCACGTCGCCTGCTGTAGATTCAGCATCCATATCGCGGATAGAAAACTGTGCGAGAGTTCGTAGCTTTCGGCTAACCCAGCCACCGAGAATCTTGCCACGCTGCTTCTCTCCCAGACGAGATCTTGGGAAGTCTCCCTTATTCACAAACGCGACAATATCGACAATGATCTGGTGCTCGTTGAGGATAGCGTTGACGATGACAGGTACAATCGATGCCAAGTACGGCTTACGGTTGACTTCAACAAGAACAACCACCAGACCACCGGCCTGGAATACAGCACTGTATCCTTGTTAGCAAAGTTATACATCATTGAGAAGTCGTTACTCACCAGCCATTTTGCACAATATTTCTGTGGCATCGCTCCACGGAATTCTCAATATCCATGGGGAAGTGGCTCAAACCGTTGATCTCGAACGTCTCACCAATGTTTCCAAGAACAAACAGGACTTGCATATCCACCAGAGCACCATTGGGACCAATCGGTCGGCTGACATTGTGGAGGAATCCCAAGTCTCCTGTACGGATGTACTGGATATTCGGGTCTCCATCAGCAGCACGGCCATCAAAGCGTTCAGCATCAAAAGCATCCTTGGAGCCATAGAAGGACTTGACACAAGCTTCAGAGTCGACCCAAATCTCACCATACTCACCATCAAGACAGTGCACTCTGCTCTCAGGGTTGATGATGGCGATCTGTGTCGAAACAGGAACCATGCCACTGTCCTGTACCAGCAAGGCCAGAGGATCTGACTCAGGGTCCACGGGAATAACCAAGCCGCGGCGAAGAGCTTGGGTGTCGAGCCAAAGTTCAATAGGCTCAATACACATATAGGATCTTGATGCAACCATGGGGTTGAGAACATGCGAATAAACTGTGTTGATAGCGGTTCTATCCAGACCAGCTCCAGAGAAATGGAGTCTGACCTTCTGGAAGACATCAACTCTTGGTCGACCTTCCGCAGTAATCATCATATTCTTAAGCTCGTGAAGCGTGAAACCCTTGGCTTGCATAGAAGCCATTGCATGGTCAAGCATCTGTGGTGTCGCATAATTATCTTTAATCTTGTATCTCGACAGAGTAACAAAGAGAGACATGGGATTAGCTGCGAACTCCACAGGGGAGAGGAGATAGGTGGGTGTTCCAATATAGATGCCCATCAGGGCTGTATGAATGAAACCCAGGCCAGTTGTGCTTCGCACACATCCAAGCACAGGTCTTGAGCTGGTCATTTGGCAGGTTTCCTTCTGAACCTTGCACATGCCCATGATGGTGTCATGTCCGAGCTGAACTGAGATGCGTCGTTGGTCAGGGGTCCAATATGTCCAAACAATAACGGGATAACCAGGTCGAATCCAAGCAGGGTCGATGGTGAATCTCAGATCCCGTAATCCGCTGCTCTGCTTCGGAGGCTTTGTAGTGTTGTAGATAACAGGGCTGGAGATCTTCAGAACCTGGGCTGACTGCTTGATATGGCTGGCCACAGGCTTGATCTTGATAAGATGGTCCACCTCGGAGTTGACCAGCACAGCCTTGACGTTGTAGTCTGCCACAATATGAAGGAAAGCCGGAATATCCTCGTTCAGTCGGTTTTGGTCGAGAGGCGCGATAGGAATTACAATCGCACCCAAGCAGATGCAGGCATGGATGGCAAAGACAAACTCCTCTGAATGTGTGTACATGAGGATCATGTGGTCTCCTGGTCTAACCTTGACCTTATTCTTCAGATACATGGCAACAGAAGCAACTTTGGTATCGAATTTCTTCCATGTGACGCCCTTGCCTTCTCGACCTCTGCCATCGATCGTGCAGTAAGCCAGTTCTTCTGGCTGACGGGCCACACGCCATTGAATAAGGTCAGAGATGCAGGAGAAGTTATTCAGAGGGGTTGAAGTACGATCATCAATGACGACTTCTCGTCTATCAACACCAGAATATTGTTTGTCTGCGGGTAACAAAAACTCGGCTCGCGAATCAGAAGCCAGTGGTGACCAAATACCGCCCATAGGATCTACACCAATAGGTAGGTTTAGTACCGCATGTTCCACGCCAAACTTGACGTGCACGCAGGGGAGGTTGCCGAGATCAAACTCTCGGCGGCAGAGCATATTTCCAATTTCGCGTCGTCCATTCTTGACAACGCGTGTTAACGTGTCCGGTGCTGTGATCATAACGCAGTACAGTCTAAGGTGATGCTCTGTCATGAGAACTTCCATGCAACGCTCAGCCAATGACTCCAAAAGGGCAGTATCTGGTTGTCTCGGAGGCCCTCCAGACGTCAACGGCGCTGTCGAAGCCGCTGGTGATTCCAACACTACGACCGGCAAGTGTTCATCGTTGACAAAGACATCAAAGGCTGAACAGTCATAAATCTTTGGAACATTCTTGACGATGCTCACGACGATGTGCTGGACAAAGAAATAGCGGTACTCAAGCAGCTCGTGTCCGTGCTCAACCCATTCAACCTTTTGCCGGATGCGGTCTTCGTAGAGGCCAAGGACAAAGATTTTGCCCTCAATGACAGTGCCCAAAAGGCCTGTTCGTAAGAATTCGGGCTCCACGGGTTGCGGTGTTGGGTCACCTGGGTCGAATTTGTAAGGACGGGCGTGGAAAATGAGCTCAGTGTTCTTTGGCTGAGCCCAGAAACCGCCGGAAAGTGAGGGAGAGTCAACCCAGATTTCACCCACGGAATGGGGCGAAGCCAGTAAGCCCGTTTCGGGATCGACCACAGAGAGTGTGGCATCAGGTATAGGATATCCAAAGGCGCCAACTCGGACCAATCCTGGGTCATCTGTAACCCTCTTTCGGGCTTCGTTGCCAATGGCCACCACCACGACTTCGTTGGTTTTTAGAGCCTCGCGGTCCAAAAGCACCTCACCAAGTTCGTTCTTTGCCCCTTCTTCTGTTGTTGCGGTACCGCCGCCGCCCAAAAGGCTTCCAAATCCGTTGGAGACTGCTGGCTTCTCAGTTTCCTCCTTCTCGTCGTCTTCGGAATCTGTCTCTTCTTCGTCGTCTACTAAGTCGAGTTTCAAAGGACATCCCATGCGTTCTTCTCCTCCCAGCCAGTCACGCATACTAATAACCATTCCTCCATGCTCGGGAAGACATAGCATTGGGGCAACAACCTCGCGGGCGCGAGGGTTCCTCAATGGCCTTAGCCATCTATCCGCCAGAACTTCATGGAACCCGCTGTCCACAGTCAAAGTATCAATCAAACAGAGTTTGATCATCTGGAAGTTTGGTTCCATCCCCTTCTTGAAATTTCGGGTCACCATTGGTTCTTGTTGATAATTATAAGCGGCTCGCTTCAGGCCAGGATAATCCGCGATCATGATAGTCGATTTGTACTTGGTCAGGAGATGGGCGTAGAGTCCAGGGACTTCGACGGCCTTGTTGTCAAACCAAACAGTAGTGTGGCCACCATACACTGTCAGTAACACGCTCAGGATCATACCGATACCCTGGCGAGGATCCAGGTATGATACCAGAATCTCACTGCTCGCGCCTCCACCAATCAGTCGGCCGTTCTTATCTCGCAAAGACGGATTGAAGGTATCTCCAGGGCCATTGCCAGGGATTGTTGAGATAATTGCGCTGAGACAGGCCATTTGATGCATGATAGTTCGGTGGCTCAGAACCACGCCTCTTAAGTCTCCTGTCGGCGCTCGCGAAAACTCGATATAGGCCAGATCGGGTACGACCAAAGGAGGAACATCATCTTTCTTCTTAGGGTGATAACTTCCGAACTCGTTCGTCTTCCACCACTCGACACCCTTGGGCCATGTCAGTTTTTGTGTAGTAATATCTCTCTGAAAAGCTTTCAGGTTGTTGTCGGTGGTCAGGGCTAGATGGGCCTGTGTTGTTGTGAGAATATGGTTCAAGCGTTGGTAGTCTTGCAAGTCATTGATAGGCACAGCAACAACTCCGGCAATAAAGCATCCCAGCAAAGCAATAGCAAAGTCAATAACTTCAGAATCGCGGTAGATAAGAGCAACTCGATCACCACGGTATAGAGAGCTCTTGTCCCTGATAACTTGTGCCACCTTTTCAGCTCTGGATGCCAGCTTGTCCCATGTAATTGAAGCAATTTCCTTGCCCTTGCTGTCCAATACCCAATACGCCGGTTTCTTGGCAATCGTTCGACCTCTGTGTCTAAGTACAGCCGCGATGTTATCGAACTTTGACATTGGGGTCGAATCGTCGTGGGGATCTTGAATAGCAAAGGGGACCTCGCGAGGGTCTAAGGGAAGCTGGTACTCGAGCGCCTCGGGGGGTGGGAGATCGCTGGTTGTGAGCATCGGTGGTGCCATTGCGGCAGTAGGAGAAAAGGCATCGCTAGAAGAGTATCGTTGCTGGGGACCTGCATATTCGACAGTTTGTCCCTGGTCGTAATGCTGCTGTCCCGCAAAATCAGAGAAATACCCTTGCGAATCGAGCAGTGTTGTAGTTCTTCCATCATGTTGCTGCTGATACTGTGGCTGGTGCTGTTGATACTGCTGATCGGGGTATGCGCCTTGCTGCTCTGGTCTGAAGGCATAGTCGCCGGATCTCATGGTATCGGCCCGGGTTTCAGGTTCGAGATGTGAGGAGGAAAAGAAGAGAGAATCGCGGTGGGCAGCGGTTGATGCTGCAGCCATAGGGCCTCCCGGACGCAACAGCGAGGCCGGGGGCTCTTCTGGCGGTCTCTGTGAATCTGATGAGGCGCCATAGGCAGAATGTGGTTGGTATACAGGTGAATCTGGTGTGTCGGGAATTGGGCCGCTACTTGCACCGAGAGAGGCATATGCAGAGGCGCGGTGACCATCGCCTGAGGGATGGGCTGAGTCATCGGGAGAGTGTATGCGAAGGCCAGATTGAGGCTCGGAGAGAGCAGCAGCTTGAGGCGGAGCTGAACCGAGGAATTGGGAGAAGAGCTGAGTTCGTCGTTTCTGGTAGCTAGAGGCGCCAAGTTAGTATTGCAAAGCATGACTGGTGAATGGTGAATGGTTGAGTCGCAAAGAAACTTACCCCTTCTGTGTAATATCTCCTTCCTATAGAAAACTCAAAGTTAGCCATGATGCTTCAAGAGAATGATTCTGATGGTATGCGACAACAATCACCTCCAATGGCGTGCGGGATCACCAAGGTCAGAGAAGGGCATTAGGAGGAGGTGGAAATTTGCTAAGCAATGGGAAAACATTTTTTACAAACCTCAAGTTCGCGATCCAGCTCTTCAAGCCGTGATTGAAGCTCTGGATTGACTTCAGCCATGATGGCGGTGTCTGGCGATGTGGCCGCCGTAAGGATGAGGTATTGGTGGGTTTATCAAGCAAGGTCTAGGTAGGTTAAGTAGGTAGGTCGTCCGTCTCACAGATTGAAGACCCGACCTACGGGATACAGTAGCAGAGTCTCGTGACGTAGTCTCTCCCAACTCTGGGCTTTGAGGACTCAAGATTGCTCTTATTGGTTCCAGGCCTGTTGGATCAAGGGCGGGGTGCCCCTGGGCTGTTCTGATGGGCGGGTTAGGTTACCACTTTAACAGTTCGTTTAGAAGAGAATACGGTATTTTGGACCCGACGGGTTTATCCGCCCACAACTGAGACTTGGCCTCTCCTTAGTAGTCGGTGTAAGGGAGTCCATGTATAAATTTGAGTGATCTCGGTGTTTCTCACGGTTGAGGATTAATATAAAAAGAAATGGTCATCTAATAAACTCATCATGAACTGGTACATACATAATATCGGCAATAGAAAATTGTCTACCGCCCTATCCACAAGAAACATTAGACGCTAAATTTAGTGGCTGGTTGCTGCCCGTTTCAGCATCTTGCAGGGAGCCAGTCAGATAGAGATGAGATGTCCTGGGCTTGAAATCGAATGGAAGCTCTTCTCCAAAATAGGGTCAGCAATCATGGCATTCAACAGGCTTATTATCCTGGTCAATATCGTATACGTTAATCTAGCCCTCATTTAGGAAATGCCCACCGTTCGATATGACATTTTTCTGAGCCCGTATCTACCCCATCAGCTCTGGCATTCGATGGAACGTTAGGAGGTAGGTAGTCTATTTTAAGAAACTGAGTTGGCTTTCAGGTTTTATGGCCAGCTGTATGTATGACAGGACTGCAACCACCACAAAGCACCTCCAAGATGGTGAAACTAGATCTCATCCATCTACTTCAAACGGCCTCACAATATCAAAAGTCAATTATGCATAAAGTGCGTGCTCGTGTTCTTGACACTTCTAAACTCTGTTGATCGCTGGGTACTACCTTAACTCAGGCCCACCCAGTTAGCCAGGCTCAGTGGAGGGCACCTCCACCATGGTCGGAGGCTGTTGCTCCGAATCTCCGGGCCCACAATGCACCTCTTCTTTTTCTCACCATCTTGAAAAAAATCCTTCTCACTTTTCATCCAACAATGAACATGATTCCTAGCAGCACAACAGATCACAGCGAACCAGTTCGCCTCTTTGGATCAATCGAGATATCATACAGACACCATGAAGTCATGTGTCGTCTAAGCCAGCTCCATCAACAATGAGCTCTATATTGCTATCTTCTTCTTTGACTCGATGTTACTCACCAGAACAGCATTTCCATCTTCGGCAACCTTTATTGTTAGGACTTGAACCACATGGTATGTATATCTCTTTTTCTTTCAGCACATTCTATTTCTATATGATGAGACACACATAACACAGACCTGTTCTGAACACTTGTGTAGAAAAACATGTTTTTTTAACTGATCAAAATCCTCAACACCCTCTTTGGCATCTGTTCTCTTTCATGTTCTTGAAACTAACAAGGCGCCAGGATCTTAAAATGAAAATGGAAGCGTGGCTTGGAAGCTTCGACTCTCCCGAGTTGTACTCTTTTGTTCGGTGCTCAGTTGGACAAAGACAGCCGAACACACCCTCTCTGTGGCATTTACTATACGTCCTTGTTCAATTAACAACCGTATATCGCCATCGTCTTTCTATATGTTCGCGTCTGATCTGTTCGAACAAAGCCTTGAACAAATACAATGTCGCTATAATGGTGGTGCTCGATTTGTGGTTTCAGAGTTATCTAGTAGTAATATAAGCAATGGTATCAACCACCACCCACTGTTCAATTCTCCTTCGTTTTCACATACAAGAATACTCTTGGTTTCAGTGTCCCAAGCATTCCAAGTCTGTTTCATTCAAGTACAACAATCCTATTGGTCACAATAACTAGTCATCGCTGCTCGACACCAAAAAACAGCTCCTCAAGCCTCGCTACAACATGGAGGATTTCGACAACTCGGGTCTGGGAAACACCAGACAAAATTCAGTTCGCCAAATCCTAACAGACCCCGAATTTGACTTCCAAGACCCCGGCCTGGCCAAGTTCTTGGCCGGACTTGATCCAGAACCTGTCGACTCTGATGTTCAAACATCACAACATCCCTACTCAGCCACAGGCAACGGTGTACCTCCCTCAAGTGCAACGAGGGAGGACTTTCAAGTCCCAGTTGATCCAAGCCTTTTTCAGAACAATCAGCTTGGTACTGTCCTTGACCAGAACCTCCCATCGCTTGATGTGGTTGACAACTCGGGGATTTCTATGGCACCTTCTGGCCATCAGCAACAATATAACAGTAGGCCCATGCCGCGTCCTCGCCAACAGTCTCAGTTAATCCATGGCCCCAATGACTGGGAAACTCTTCTGCCAAACTTGAACAACCCGGCCTTTGGTCAGGGGTATCAAGACAACGACTTGGCAACTAATCTGCCGCCATGGAATTCTGGTGGACAAATCAACATGATGCCTCCTACCACCCCTTCCGGAATACCTCTACTACCCGGATACAGCCACAATAATCCCTATCCCCCCGCGACTAACTCCCACCAGCCTCGCTATTCTTATGCGACAGCCGGTGTCGAGGGGAATCAGGGTGCTCTCGATTTTCCTCTGTACCCGCCTCCAACAAGAATTCAGGGTCAGCCCATGCCGAACCCACAGAAAGTGTCTCAATGCATATATTGTGGATGCCATCCTCATACTGGCCCATGCCCTCCGATCGCACCTCAGTACCGGTATTCACAACCATACCAAAGACCATACGCACTGGAGCCCGAGAGACCGATGCCCCCTAAGCGCAAGCGGTCAGATACGTATGATGATGATGATTACATGAACGAGCAACCAACAAAGGTTGTGAGGAGGTATCCAGGGAACCAGCGCCCTCCCGCGACTAAGCGAGGAAAGAAATCGGCGGCCGGTGAGTATGAGCCCTTTATTAGGAGAGGTCTGAGCTGGACATCGCTCAATGGATCTAAATTCACCTACATGGCCGAAGGACAATGGGAGGAAGAACTCTCGCTTTCGGCCGAGATGTTGGGAGAATATATGGAACAATGTCCTCGGCCGCTCACGATCTGGCTTCAACACACTCCAGCGCAGGTCAAAAAACGAACCGTCGAGGCAGACACAAAGTGCCGCTACTCGGGTTGCCCTGTAGAAAGTAGGACAATACAGATGGGCTGGTTCCGTGTGGCGTTTGACGAGTTTTCTGAGCTTACTTCCTCCGGCAACAAAGATCCTTTCAAGATGGTCGGGGCCATGCATCTCTGGTGCTTTGAGCAATGTCTGGATCCTTCTGAAATGCTCAGACGGGGGTTAATGAAGCCTGACAATCGCGCATTTGAAAAGGAAAAGAACCCTATGGCTATCACGCGGGATAGTGACAGAACCATTGTCGGTGAAACTATTCAGCCATGGATTCGGGCCTGTGAAAGCCGACCCCCTGGTGCAAGACGAGTTCCTCGTGCGGCTCACGAAGATACTCTCTCATATGCACTGACCAAGCACCACCTGGAGAACCAAGTGAATGCTCGTCAGAGGAGCCGCGCCAAACGCAATAGGGATGTTCCAGAGGAGGACAGGAAGACGCAGGACGTTCACATGGGCGACCTGGGCTTGTTTGTTCGCAGGGATCAGGCCAGCAGGGCCAAGAGAAAGCAGCAATCATCACCATCGAGAACCAGGCGTGCACAGCCGGTCCAGCCTGAGCCGGAAGAGCCTCCTGGACTCATTACCGACAATGGTACTCGGGAAACATCTCATGCTGCATTGACACCTAATGGCTCAACGCCTAACTTTACAGACTTTATTGATCAGTTCGATATTCCTGGTGAGGACTTTTCAGTTCCTGCACATGCTAGAGATTCAGATCCCAGCCAGATCTTTATTGACCAGCAAAATGGTTTACTCCCCCTTCCGGGATACGCTAAGACACCGGAGGCAGAGACTGCCACAACATTGAGACGAAGCCCCCGCCTATCAACTGGAGGCATTGTGGAAGCGACTGTTCAGGTCGAGCTCGAGATTCCGGCTCCCCCAGCAGAGGCACAGGGCGACGGCTTAGCCTTGCCTGGAAACACTGAGGGACTTCTTCAGGAAGAAATTGTGGCTGCCGCCTCACCATCAAACGATCAAACTCCCGCTCCGTTGGGAGAGGATGCAGGTCTTTTTGGAGACTCCCCGGTTGCTACGTCCCCGGTTGCTGCCTCCCCGGAAAAGGAACCCAGTACTCGTCGGGCGTCTGGACGCTCGGATGAAGGAGATCAGGGCTCACCTTTGAGGAGAAGTAGCAGAGTGAGCGGCAAGAAGTCGCCATGAGAGGCAGCAATGGCTATCTATGATCAAGGTTTATCAAGTGGTTCTTGAGTCATAGGATGGATGTGATAGGTACGGTTCTCTGCTGGCCATAGGACTATATTGCAAAAGGCGTTTTGGGTAGGGATCTATGGAGTTATGGGTGGCGTGTTGTTACTATACCCAGTTTCAACTTACTATAGAATAATAGCATAGCGAAAGGTGCATTAGACTTGACTTAGCATTCAGTTCGGAGTTATGGCATTGGAAAATTATATATCACCTTCCTTTTTGAACTTTAGAAGAACCATAATTGTACATGTCAATATGTGAGCTATGAGTTGCAGAGCGATTGCAATGACTGTGAATATGTCCCAGAGGAAATTGTGAAAGAATAGATTAGCTGTGTAGAGAGAACGAACTTGAGAAAAGAAAGAGTCCTTTCTAGAATAATTCTCTTGAACAAAGTCTCGAGTCTTTGTGAAACATTCAAACGTCTAAATCGAGTCTCTTTGTCTTGAATAATACCAACGATACGCTACCTACCATGACCATGGCCATGGGATTCTTCTTCTTTCAAGCCCCCACCTGACAAACAAACGCACGGCTCAGCTCAAGTCCTAAACACGCACACTGACAGAAATCGAATCGTCTATCTATCTGATCAGGCAACAAGTCCAAGCTTGGACACATCCACAACAAAGGACTTGGGGCTTGGGGGGCGCCCTGTCAGAAGCTCTCCTTGGAGCTCTGTACCGGCTAGCTACCCTAGCTCAGCCCAGCCAGCAAGTGACGTTTTGTTTAGTTTTTTTTTTGGCGGGGAGCGTACATATGTCCCATGGAGAGAGGGGCCGGGGCACGGGAACGCCGATGCATGCTTACAAGCTAAACAAGGATGAGGGGGGCTGCTCGGACAGATCTGCGGCCTTGTAGCTGAGCTGAGCCGTCTTGTCTTGTCTTGCAGCATGCGAGTGAGTTGTCCATAGCTAGATATTCCTGTTTTGGATGTAGGACAAGATGTGAGAGGGTGAGAGGCGAGTTGTGATTTGAAAAGCAAGCCATGTCTCGTTACTCGTATTTGGTTCTCTTCATCTTGTTTGTTTTTACTTCTCAGTTAACTACAAAATATTTTAAATATCTCTCTCTTGCTTCGCTTACCTTGCCAAGCAGGATCGGAGCAAGGGTCAACGTGGTCAAGAACAGTCTATCGACAAGCGATATTCGGCGAGAGCGAGGCGTATCAGCACATGCAATCCAATCCAATCTGATACATACATACATACACATACCTACATCCATACATCACATACTGTATCAGCCTTGTCACACGGCATTTGAGGAATAACGTTCGCTCTACCTCGAGACGTCAATCACGTGTATCGTTCAATTTTTTTTCATCTTGTTTTTTTTTCTTTTCTTTTTCGGGTCCCTCCAATCTCTTTCATTCAGCACCTTCAGGGTTGCATCCCTTATCTATCTTGCTTGTATGAAGCTTGAGCTGTCGTTGGTGCATCTCTCGAGTCAACTACTGCAGGCTGCAGTAATAGACAGGTACGTACGGTTTTAATTGTCCGCGGACGGGAATGATGGGTTAAACTAACTTGGATGGAATTCTCTGAAGCCAGTGACGGAGTTGGCGTGGAACAGGAACCGACTGGTCCACCGTTTTTACTTTACCTCAGGTCCGCCCACTCCAGCTCGAACCCTTCAGGCGGTACTGTACCTTACAGCCCAGGGCTTTTTAGTGGGCCTGTCTATCACCTACTGTACCTAAACTAAGGTACCTATCTCATCTCCTCCCTGCGCAGGTCCAGGGCACCTCTATCCACCTCCACATCCCACATCGCACAGCACAGGGCGAGCAGCTACCCAGTGGAGCTCTAACCACCAAATCGCCCGCGGCCGAGAGACACCAAGCCGTAGGTACAGTAAGCCATCAACCGTCATTTCTGACCTGCTTCCCTCTCTCTCACTCTCTTTTCTTCATCCTTACTCCCTCCTGCTCTACTCAATTCAAGCCATGGGAGCCGAATCCAAGCCTGCTCTGCAGGTGATTGTGCTGGTACGTCTACATCCCTCCATCGTTTGTTTACGTTTACTTGCCCGTGCTTCGTTACATGCCCTGCCCAAATATCCGTACAATACCCACTCAGTCCAATCTTCGGCCACGATATAAGAACGGTCCAGTTCAGATGCAGCACGGCAAGCAAGAACACGTCGGACCATGATCCGAGGTGGCGTTTGTCTTGCCGTGTACTGTACTGTACCGTACCTATTCTACCGACTGTGCTTGTACTGTACTGTACAGACTCGGCTCCTCGCAGCCATGTTCCACTCATATCATATACACAACCCAATTCACTTCAACTCTCACTAACCTCAACCTCAGGGCTCCGGGGGTGGTCCTCAAGAATCAAACACTACTGCTTTTCTGGTCCGTTCTGTTGCTCAAAAATGGCATCGTGGCTCCATCATCGCCGTCGATGCTGGCGTTCATCTCTCTGCTATAACACGCATCATGGAGGCTTCGATACCCTCACCACCACCTCCTCCTCCATTCACACTCACCACAGGCCCCTTTGCAGGCCTTGAGCTACCTTTTTCTTCACCCTCTGCTAATGCTGCTCACATTACTCGCTCTCTTGTCGACACATATCTCATCACTCACCCTCATCTGGACCACATCTCTGGCTTTGTCGTCAACACCGCTGGTTTCCCAGGCACAAGGCCAAAGAAACTGGCAGCTCTACCGAGTACAATTCAAGCCTTCAAGAGCCACATCTTCAACAATGTTATATGGCCAAACCTCAGTGATGAGAATAATGGAGCTGGTCTTGTGACTTATATGAGATTGGTGGAAGGCGGCAGTCCGACACTCGGCGACGGTGAAAGTAGGGGTTACATCGAAGTTGCAGACGGACTACTAATCAAGGTCTGGGGCGTTAGCCATGGACATTGTCTTGAGAGACATAGCCACAGAGGGTCGACATCAAGTGCTTCTACTCGCTTCAGCAGTCATGATGCATCCATGCCAACAGGTCCCATCGCGCGGTCCAATTCATACTACCCAGGATCTATACATCGAGCTTCCGTCTTTGTCTCTCAGAACAACAGTTTTCTTCCCGTACCTCCACCCGAACAGGAGCAATTCTGCGTATACAACTCAAGCGCGTACTTCATCCAGGATCCCACCACCCACCGCGAAGTCCTCATTTTCGGGGACGTCGAACCCGACAGCGTATCTCTGAGCCCACGGAATCTGGTGATCTGGCAACAAGCCGCACCCAAGATCCTCTCAGGGAATCTCAAGGCTATCTTCATCGAGTGCAGCTATGACGAGTCGCAGGCCGACGATCGTCTATACGGCCACTTGAAACCCCGTTTTGTCATGGAGGAGCTGCGTGTGCTGGCCAACGAGGTCGAAGTCGAACGCAAGACGCGTTATAACGAATCTAAGAAGCGCAAGCGCATGGGCAGCACGACTGACGAAACTCCACCACGACGTAACCCCTCCATTGCAAATATCGGCTCAGAAGATCCCGTGTCTCCCAAGACCCTCAAGGCTTCCACACCGGATTTCGTACATCCAGGTATTGAGACACCTCCAACACCACATCTCATTACACCGACTTCGGAGTTGACCCTCAACCAATCTGAGTCACACACATCTGCGCCCAAGGCAAGACGACCCCTCGAAGGTCTCAAGGTTGTCATCATCCATGTTAAAGATCGGCTCGACGATGGACCCAATATTGGAAACACCATATTCAGGCAATTGAACAATTTCGAGAGCGAGAGTGATGCGCCTTTGGGCTGCGAGTTTGTCATTTCTCATCCGGGCCAGAGCTTCTATCTCTGAGCCTTTCATATATCGGCGTTGGGGTTTTGTTTCTTTTGGCACTGGCCTTATATGTCTGTTTTTATAGTCGGGGTATATGTAGCCCCTGATGGGGTTTGTACTTGCTATTTGGGGTTTATGTCTGTTATACATCTCAGTGATATGAGACAATGATTTGGTTTATGAGTCGTGGAAAGGGCTGGGCATATATCAATCGGGGAAGATGTACTGCATGATGGATGTCTGTTATGAAGCCTCAATCGAGGGCGGGCTTCTCTAGTCTAAATATTGATTGGGTTTGGGTCGTGAATGCATATATACCACGCCAGGTCTAGTTCTTCTGCTTATTTTGAAGCTTCTCGACTCCCTCTTGACCACCAACGTCCTTTTCATAATCCGTCCTGGGGATCTCAAACGCCTCGGTGACCCGCGCATATGTGATTCCTCCCAATCTGCTGACTGGCCGCAACACAGCAGGATCAACCATATTCTTATCCTCATTCAGCGCATCCTCTCTAACCCAGAAGCGAGTTCCCTCGAAAACAGCCATGCAGCCTGACTTGTTTCCAGGTCGTGCCTTGCTGTCGAACTCCTTGATCATGTCGAGCTTACACTCAATGCTAACAATGGCCTCGCGCACACGAGCACACTTGACAGTCTCGCAGTCATACTCGGGCGTCAGACCTGAAACATCCCACTCAGATACATCAGCAGGAGCGTTGACGCTAGCTGAGTTTGCAGCCTCGATGAAGTGCTCTGAGATGATGTTGATAACACACTCGCCCGACTCGGACACGTTGCGAAGCGTATCCTTCGCATTGGCGAGACTAGATGCGAATCCAACGACAAACATGGGCGGATCGTGGCTCATCATGTTGAAGTAGCTAAACGGCGCCAGGTTCTTGTGTGTGCCATCGGGGGCTTGACTGCTCACAAAAGCAATAGGGCGCGGCACAATAGCTGAGATGAGAAGCTTGTAGTTGAAGACGGCGGGACGACCAGACTCATGAGGATCTATAGTGACATGCTTCTTATCGTCCTTGGCCAAGTTATTCGCACCATTGCCAAAAGTCCAATCCGCATCAACGGTCTTGGTGTAGCGAAACTGCGACGTCGAGTCCAGCTCGGGCCGAGAAGCCTCGACCTTTTTAAAGTCCGGGTGAGGATTGCGCTTGAGGAGTGCGTCTCCCATGATGAAGCGAGATGTACTAAAGAGTCGTTTTGTGGGTGGTTTAAAGAGACGCATATGGGGGGTTTTTTGGTATTTTTAAAGAAAGTACGGGGAGATCGGGAGGGGCTCGGGATTAGATGTTGATTCCGGGGTAGAATCTTGGTAAGATCGTTGTAATGCTTGATAAAGAAAGTGGATTTCTGGATTCTCCACTGGTGGTTGGCTTCTGTGACCTCATTGATTGAGGGTCTTGAGTCAGGTATTGGGACTGGCATTGGGAAGACTGAGTCGAGGCAATTGGGGAAACTCGTGTAAAGAAGACTGGTTGTTCTGCCAGTTTTTCTGTCATATTTCAAAACAGATAGATTGATTGTTTGGTTTTCAGCTATGGAGAGTTAGTTACTCTCTTTTTCGGAAATAGTATTCAAGTCTCTCGGCATGAAGTCAACATTAAGTAATTCTAGTTGAGATAGTTAATGTATAGTGCCACGTTCTCGAACTATCATTGGACTTTGACTGTATAATAAGCCTCATTTTGTTTATATGTAAATACACCTTCTTTTCTTAGGTTATTTCTTATTCAATTAGGTACTCTTATTTTTCCTCTGTTTGCTAACCCTTCACCTGGGGAGTCACTCTACCCCATGCTTGAGACACGGAGCTTGCGAATGAATCATACGGGGAGTCGGTCCAGACCCTACCCGAGCGAGTACATTAGAAAGCTGACATCAGAAGTTTAGATTGGTTCCTGAAATCATGTGCAACGTGCGTCTTTATATCATATGTAAGATGAGTCAATGGCCGATATGCTCAAAGCCAATATGTACATGTATGTATGTAGGGTAGCCAGATTACATAAGGCAACCAACCAACCACCATCGTCACCACATGTGACAGCGCGAGCTAGCGCAACGCGGCGATGACTCTAAAAAAAAAAGTCATCTTCAAAGCCCCATCAAGAAATAAAATACCTACCTACTTATATCAACCATGTCATAGGCAGTTGATGCACTTCGTATCACGCCCTCCAAACTCTTGAAACTATTCTCATGCAAACATGGGGCACTCGAAGCCTCTCACATTTATTCAATTCCTTTAGTCGTCCATTATCATTGTCGTCTTCATATCAACGCCCCTCACTATCTGGACTCTATATTTGCAGACACGCCTGGACAAACTCTCATCTCAAGGCTAAGCCTCCAGTAATTCGCAAACCACGTCCCTCATCAGGGTCTCTTATAAAACCCAGAACGAACGATTATTCTGCTGCTGCAAGTACAATGTCGACTACAGTCGAGATCGCTGCTACGCCCACCGTGGACACTCCGGGGACTTGTCTCTTTGTCCATTGTGAGAGACGGTCGTACTTGTTCGGTCGACCTGAAGAAGGCACTCAGCGCGCTTTCCAGAGTCGGAGACTAGGAATGGGATCCACAGAGCAAGTCTTTCTCAGCGGCAGTGTCTCATGGGAGCAGGTTGGAGGTCTCTTTGGCTTTGTTCTCACAGTCGGCGGCTCTCTAGAGTCGAGCAAAGAACAAACGGCCCTCTTAAACGAGGAACGAATGAGCAGAGGCAAGAAGTTGGTCAGACAAGCTGCTTTTGAGACCGTCCATATCCATGGTGGCGAGAATCTGAACCATACTCTGGCTGCATGCCGGCCTGTCATTCTACGGCAATCCATCTCTGTTCGTACGCATGAGCACAGAGAAGATCCTCGACTTAAGTCCATCGAGAGCTTAAAACCCGACTGGCAAGATGATTCTCTCCGTGTATGGAAGATTCCGATTCAACGAGAACGCTCCAGCAGCCCTAGAAAGCGTCGCCGTTCAAGCCCCCTTGTAGGAGACCCAGACGAACCACTGTTCAAGGAATGGGCACCCCTCTCGGATCCTGAATATGCGTCCACCCTTGTCGAGAAGGTCATGTTCAATGGCTCGCTCAAAGGAAATGGTATTCTCATTCCCTCCAAACTGAGCCAGGTGAAGCCTGCAGACATCGTCTATGTGCGTCAGGACGGCGACGTCAAGCTTTACAAGGGCCCAAGACCTGGCGACGAGGAAGAATTTACGGATCAAGCGGTATGGGTATTCCCCGAGCATGAATCCCAGATCGATCGCACTGGGGATATCATCAATGTGACACATCGCCCACTACCCCCTACAATCTACAGTCAAAGCTCCATGTGCTATATCGTCAAATGCCTCGATCGCCGCGGCAAATTCAACCCCAAAAAGGCCAAGGAACTTAACGTACATGTGATGGATTACAAGCACTTGATTGCAGGCGACACTGTAGTAACAAAAGAAGGTGTTACTGTGACCCCTGATATGGTTCTGGGCGAGACTCAGCCAGGTCAGGGTTTTATTCTCGCTGATCTTGAGTCTCGCGATCTTATCGACTCTTTCATGGAGCGACCAGAGTGGTCTAATACCGAGCTGATGACTCACATCGCTGCTATGTACTGGATTCTCGGTCCTGGATTGGCAGACGATGCTAGGATCCAGAAATTCGTGGATGAGCACCCTACGATAAAGCACTTCTTCTGCGCCAAAGACTTATGTCCCAACATGATCTCCCTTGCTGGACCTGGACAGCTTCAGACCAAGCTACGGAGGATCGACCCTGAGAGGTTCAGTCTACTCAAGTACGACAATGACATCAAGGGCACCGTGCCAACTGGACCGAAAGTAGAGCCTGCCCGCACGGGAAACAGAATCGCACTGATGCCCCGCATTAAATTCGATGATGGTGTTGAAGCCCCTTTTCCTGACCTAGGAGAAGCAGCCCAGTCTGTCAGCGATGAAATTCTGGAGTTGGCACGAAAGGCCCAGGAGGAGATATCTGACCCTGAGTTTCTGCGGAAACTAGAACAAGATGAAAAGGATATTCCCAACCGTGATGCTGAGATCATCGCTCTTGGCACTGGTTCTTCGATCCCGGGCAAGTACCGCAACGTTTCAGCAACGCTGATTCGTGTGCCTGGTATTGGTAACTACCTTCTCGACGTTGGCGAGGGCACTCTGGGCCAAATTCGACGTCTTTTTGGAGATGAAGAAACAGGGAATATTCTTCGAGATCTCAAGTGTATTGTAATCAGCCATCTTCACGCTGATCATCACCTGGGAACACCCAACTTGATCAAAGCTTGGTACGACCACACCATCGAGGACAGCAATGCCAAGCTAGCTATATCCTGCGTGTCAAGATTCAAGTCCCTACTGGAGGAGGTCTCTCAGGTCCAAGACATTGGATTCCACAGATTACACTTCCCCCACTGCGAGCTCAACAAGCCGGATAAGTTCAACACTGGTCGATTTGTGCTCGAGGAGAACGATTTTGGACTGGTGGCCATCAAGCGTATTCCCGTTCCTCACTGCTGGCTCTCATTCGCAACAGAGCTCGAGCTAACATCTGGTCTACGCATCGCCTACTCAGGCGACTGCCGTCCCTGTGACGACTTTGCCAGCGAGTGCGAGGGCGCCCATCTTCTCGTTCACGAGTGCACGTTCGACGACGACATGCACTCGCACGCCAAGAAGAAGGGCCACTCCACCATGGGCGAGGCACTTGAGATTGCGCGCAAGATGAAGGCTCGCAGGACGTTGCTGACGCATTTCTCGCAGCGTTATGTGAAGGCTGAGTCGCTCAAGAGGAATGAGACGGGTCAGGCTGGTGAGGCGCTCATGGCCTTTGATCATATGAGCGTTAAGCTGGGAGATTTCAAGAAGGCGGCTGCTTTTCAGCCTGCTATTGCTATGCTTATGGCAGATGCGGGTGATAAATGAGATAGAGGTTATGAATAGACTGTATGAATATATTGTACGATAGCAAAAGATGCGTTTTGAACGAATGATGCAATGGTAGCGGCAAGGTGTTTGTCTAGGGTGGACGTCCCTGCATCACATAACACAAGATATTCGGTACTACCACACTCCACCTTCTGTCTATGTCCACAAGAATTGATGAGCTTGGATCATGTAGCCATTAACAGTCAACCTGACCAGCAGTTCCCAACCCATCCAGACAGAAGACGATAGCTTCAGCAGACGCTATGTCGATGATGGAGCAGCATAATGGACCAAGAACGTATGGATCGGATATAACAAGTTCCGGCCGCGTGGCCTAATGGCTAAGGCGCTAGATTTCGGTTTCCAGCATCCGAACTCTCTAGAGATTCCAGGTTCGACTCCTGGCGTGGTCGATTTACTGTCTGCTGGACTATATCTTTTGCTGGTCTATCCGGCATATCTTTTTATAGGCCAGACAGAACTCGGGACATCAGCCGCTAATCGCAATTTGCTAATTTCTTGGTACTGTAAGGTTTCTGTCTGATATGGTATGTATCATGGCTCATACCGATACCGGCCCGGGCCTGAAGTAACTTACCCTTAATTTCTCGTGTTAAGAGCTTGCTATATATCTCTTAACTGTTCAAACTTCAACATAATCTCAGAGTATTTCAATGCAAGTTAATCGGAAGTGCTCCCGACTGTGCTTATAGATAACCCCACGATCTGTCGGCAGGTAAATTAAACCAATTGGCTCCGAAAGCGGGACTCGAGTGCGGCTACATTAGCTTATCGTCGCGTTTAATTCAAGCCTCTCCCCTCCGCTGCTTTTTTTCGTCCCACGCCGTCCAGTGGTCATTCGACCATTTCTAGTCCACAAGAACCCCTCTGGCGGTCAATTAATGACCTGTTACCATCCTTGTCCTTTCTTTTAATCCAGGCCAGGTCCTCTTTATTGTTTTCTCTTCCCGCCGCTCACCAGCCACTCCCTCGAATCGTCCTCCATAGATATTCTACACGCAGAACATGTCGGCTTCACTTCCCGGCGCGCGGGAGCTCCCCGCTTCGCAGTATGATCTGGGGACGTATATGGGACGGGTGCGCCATACAGTTGGCATCACAGACCCCTCGTAAGTCCAATTGCTGAACCTCTGAACCTCAAGTATCATGAGCTGATCGTGCCGGCGCAATACAGGACCCTGTTCGCGGGCAAGTCCGGACTCGAGGCGGCCAAGAAGCTGGTGACGGACTACAAGACGGGCAAGGTTGAGCACATGTCACCAGCCTTGTGGCATGCCAAGAAAGTCGTCGACTCTACACTGCACCCTGGTATATATGGCCCTGGCGGAGAAGCGCAATCGTGACACCCAGCTGATGAGATACTGTGAAACAGATACCGGCGAGCCCGTCTTCTTCCCCTTCCGAATGTCTTGCTATGTCCTGACCAACCTCGTCGTGACGGCCGGTATGCTTCAGCCTGGTATGGGGACTGTCGGCATTGTTGGATGGCAAGTCTTCAACCAGTCTCTGAATGTCGCATTCAACACTGCCAATGGCAACAAGTCTTCTCCCATGTCCACCTCTGTCATGGTCAAGTCCTACCTCTCTGCTGTTGGAGCTTCTTGCTCTGTCGCTCTTGGACTCAACGCCGTCGTGCCTCGACTTAAAGTCACACCATCCACACGCCAGATTCTCGGTCGACTCATTCCCTTCGCTGCCGTCGCCACAGCTGCCGGCCTCAACACCTACCTCATGCGCCGGGACGAGATCGTCAAGGGTATTGATGTTCGACCTCTGCTTTCAGACGATGATAAGAAGAAGATCCTCGCCGAGGGCAAGTCGGAGCGAGACGTCTCTTCACTGGGCAAGTCCCAATCTGCTGCCAAGCTTGCTGTGTATCAGACCGCAGCCAGCCGAGTCTTCACCGCATCTCCTATCATGGTTCTCCCTCCTATGATCTTGTATTATATCGAGACCAAGCAGGCTTGGTATAAGAAGCTCATGCAGAAGGAGTGGGTGCGCGCACGACCAGCAATGGTCAAGGGTATTCCCCTGGGCATCAACTTGGGTTTGATCGCCCTAACCTCCTTTGCTGTCCTTCCTTTTGCTTTGGCTGTCTTCCCCCAGCAGCAGGCTGTTAGTGCTGAGGCTCTCGAGCCCGAGTTCCATGGAAAGGGAGGTAAGGACGGCAAGGTTGTTTTCAACCGTGGTCTGTAAAAGGTCACTAATGTTTCAAACTCAACCTGGGTTTCGTTTGACATTCGCGAGAGCCATGACATATTTCACAGCAGTCGTGGCTCCCCGACTGTCTCGACACTGGTTGACGGGTTTGCCCAAAGTCTGTTGAAAAAGGAATATCTCCTTGGTCATTGAACCAAGGCATCTTCGAAATGCGCACGGAGGAACCAAAGGGACAAAAGCATGTTTCTTAATTGCTTTTGAGGGTACTGAGAGATCAGGAGGACCAAAAAGATGGCGTTCACAGGATAGATAAAGGGCTCTGCTACTTAGAGATCGTAAAGGGGCCGGAACGGTATATCGAACACAAGGAAAAGGACCGTCGTTCAAAGCCAGGAGTTGCTCAGGTTTACCAATAGAGCTAGACTTGACTGTATCATCAGCAGTCATATGAATAGACTCGTACAGCACCTCTTCAAACACCAACTGTTGTATGTTACGTGACTGTCCATGACCTCGATTTCTAGGGCCTCGAATGAGTCCTGGGTGAAATGGACGCCTTGTAAAGTCCAAATGGTTGGTAGAAGTGATATAATTTGACGGCCTAAGATGGGACCTTGATCTTTCATAGCATAGGTATGAACATGAACATCTCGAACAAAGCTGATTAAGAATATGATACATCACGTCTTGTCAAGCTCACAAGCCAATACCGTCATGTAGCTGAGTCTTGGGAGTGCATCTGAGAGATGGCAGACAGAAGTCAAATATCGCCACCAGATCGACAAGGCTAGTCCGGGCTAGATGCTGAGCCGACGCGTCGCGCCGGTTGGAGGAATGTAACCAAGCAGATGGCAGGACTGCATATCTTGTGATAACCAAAAGAGAGAGGGGTAAATCCTCTGTGCTGTCGTATTCCAAGAGGACAAAGACTCTTACGTGAAGAAAGTCTCCACAGGGTTATTCGTGTCCGTTCAGATGAGGACTGTTCTTCAGGTGACATGGTCTTTATTAGTATTAGACAATCAAGTTTGGTGACGATTCATGGTGGGGCATGTATGTAGTTCGTAGTCGGCTTGGATGGGTGGATGGATGGGGCAGAGTGACCACTGCTGAGACTCAATACAAGGCTCAGCAGGGACGCCGAGTTCAAATCACATCCCGCTATTTATTGGGTTTGATGAAACGAGAGTGCCTAATACCACTTTGATGAAGAGGATATGGTCCAGGGCCATAGCGTCTCGGCACGACAAGGTATAATAACTATGAATAGTATGAAATTGTGACCGTAATGAGGATGCGAGTTTGATATCTTCTTGGACGACTGAGTATTTGATAAATGAAGCCAACCAAGAGAAGGTGCCCGGTAAATTAAGGACCCCGTTATTGGTCGTGGCGTGCAGTGGGGTGTCTCTGGGCCGTCTGTCTGGTCAGTCACGTATCTAATGTACTGAGTGATTAGAAAAAGACACCTGAGGATGAGATTGATGATTGTCAATCCACAAACTCAATGAAAGCCCCAGGTTGCAATAAATTTGGGGTTGCTGGCCAAGGTTCAGTCTGCAAGTGGAGGGTCCATGTCAAACATCGCTGGAGCCGGGGGTTAGTTAGTTAATGACTGGCCGATGGAGGGATCCGCGGGACGGGGCATGTGTCGCAAGAGTTCCCGTGTTTGTGTGAAAGGCACGAAACAACCTCTCGAACCAACCCATCGATCAATGAGAAAGTCTGGTCAAGTCATGAGCATACATACTTGGAACGCTCCAGACTAATATCAGTATTCGAGCTGCGAGACTTTCTCGTTGTTTGTCTGTTGTATCACCGTTCTCGAGATACCGTTAGCTGCGACGAATCATGTCGGAGATCGTGAGCTGACTGAGCCTCTCATCAGCCCAAGACATTGGGTCAGCAAAAGACCAGACGGTGACCACTGACCACTGACCAGTGGTGGTTGTGGTGCAGCGAGGCTCTGGAACTAAAACGGCCGCAGGTCCGGAACGATTCGAGACAGACTTGGTGGCATCCCCTCTCTGCAAGTGTGGGGTCCCTTGTCTGGGGGTCCTCAAAGGTTGAGACGACGGTCAGTCTTACTGAACAGTTGGGCTTTCGAGCTGGACCGTGTAATAGGGGCACCACGGTGACACAAGGAGCACTCAGTAGGCATTCTTGTCCATGGCACCGCCACTACCAGAGCCTTTCAAGATTCCCCTAGGATATTGCAGAGACGTGAACCAAGAGCGAGCAGAACAGTTCAACAGGTACGCAACATAAAAGGCACAGGGTTGCCAAAGGGTCGAGGGTTGGCTAGAAGGCCCACCACCAGCGTCACCCTGCCCTGGGGTGAAATGCGTACCAGATCTGATGCTGTTTAGGTAGGTAGGTATGTACATACGTGGTAGGCACGTAGGCACGTAAGTATGTACTGTGCAGAGTGCAGCAGTGAGGGACTAATACCATTCTTATTCCCATCTCGGCCAATTAGTTAACAGCCAGAGGCGTGGCCATTTTTTCGAGCTGATACGGTGGACTTGTCCAGACGATTAAAGTTGAACTCTCTTTGGAGCGATCGAGAGGCACCAACGGGCGACCCGAAGGGTATTTGCCATTGTTCCTGACTTGACTGCAAAAGGTTCTGTTTCCGGCGTCGGGTGGAAAATATCGAATATCAAATATCCACGGATATTTGTGCAGACAGAGAAGCCGACGTGAATCAGGACTGTATGTGCCTAGTAGGCACATACATACATACATGCATGCATGTTTGGTTGGTGTAGGGTGTTTCTGTAGGGTCGTTTCTGGCTGCCCTGCGAATGGATCTCTCATGACGTATATCCGACATTTTGTCGACCTTGTTCCGAGACAGTCCATTGAGATAAGAGGAAATAAACGTAGAATTTAAAAATTGTATGTATATAAAGAAAAGCAGACTGTTCTAGACTACGCTGATAAAAACGAATGATGATGAAATGTTGCAGTCTTGGTCAAGGCACGGGCAAGCAGCAATTTTTTCTTCTTCAGGGCGAGCACGGTTAGGAGGGAGCGAGCGCTAAGTACTTCCATCACGAAACACCAGAGGTACCGTTACATGTCAAATAAGGTCAGAATGATGGCGCGATATGATCAATGTACTTGTGGGGCATGGTTCTGGTTGTACCTACGGCATCCGTCACCAGGGGTTGGTTATTTTGGGCAAGATGACCGGCCAAATGAGGCGTGCCGCTGCAGTCAGTCACTGGCCTCGACATTCATCAAGATATCAGTATAGAAGTGCAAATAAACTTGGAAGAATTATTCGAGATGAGAGTATTTTTCAGTGTCGAGTTGTAATGGTAATCCATGTAGTTTTAGTATGTAGATAATTCATTTAAGGTTTTGACAGTATCGTCTGGAAGTGCCCTGTGGAATGTAAAATAACAACGACTGATTGCACTCTGACTGGAAACACTGTGAAGATCAGTTCTAGACTTCACGATACACCGTTCAAATTGATCTGGTAGGGATATCCGTCCTTTTAAAAATAAAGAAGTGCACTCTACCAGGAGTATTTAATGTGAATATTACTTGCAATATCGCTGGATATATGGATGGTCCTGGGCTGTCTGTCTTACTCTCGGCACCTTAAAATCTGAGGATGGCAGGCTACCACGAGGCAATAATGTGACGTGACTACAGTCGGAGGCCCATAGCGGAATCACATTCAAACATAATCCAAGTCGGATGATATGAAGAGATTCGAACACGGCAAATCTGTCAACGTTGCAAATGGAAGATCTTAACTATCTTAACCCTTGATCGGTTCGATCCTCACTCATTATTGACTGACGTGCCTACTCGTCGTCATTCATCTCTGCGCAATTCGTGTCATGGCCCCGTTCTCCTCCTAAGCCCTGTAAGTGATATGGACCCTGGTTTTCCGAATGCCCTGGAGAGCCGAATCGCAACGCCACACTCGAAACAAAGTGCTCTTGTTTAGTTATTGTCCAGTTTCACTGGAATTCCGCCTTTTCTTGACCCCAACATCGTAACCCGAGAGGAGAACATGAGTGACAAACCCACTCCTCAATGGAGACCGTGCTGTACATACAGTTAGTACTAACTGTTGAGGATGACGCGAAGGGAAAACAAAACAAATGTCACCGCTGTGGGAAAATGTACAAATCCCTCCCTCTCTGACCAACGTCACCCAGAATGGATTGGATGGATCCCCTCTAGTTAGTTATCGCACCCTGCCCGACCGACCACCAGGGCAGTAACTTCGGCCAACGCTTTTTCCAAGACAAATGGATGGATGGGATTCCCGTGACGCCTTCGGCCGGGCTTGGGCGAATTTGTGAAATCACTCCACTTGACTCAACTCAACTGACTGCGCTTTTGTGCTTTCCATTCTCTTTTGACTATTGCCTGCCCTTGACCTTCCATTCATCCCCACACTTGGTCTTAATGAAAAGCAAAAAGAGACCGACCGATTGATTGACTGATTGATTGGCACTCGAGTCCGATATTCCATTCCCGCCCCGTCCACTTCAGAGGTCGGGCAGTGCCCTTCAGGCGCTTATCCACTAAAGCCAGCCCCTAACACAAAACGCTTAGACCGCTGTGCCTCCCACCCGTCCACTGAACGAATTCTATTGTGGGCTGGGCTGCCCAGGTACTGTATGGATGGTCCATAACTTATCCCGCACCGCACCGCACCCTCACCACCTCATTCACCACCACACGAGGGCGCCCCCGGGTTCCTACCTAGTTCTACCCCCAGTTCCCGTTCCTTTCGCCTCTTCGCTCATCAGCCTTTCTCCTCCTCTTCACTCACCCACGACGGCTTCCTACATACCTACATGAACCTCAAGACCGACCTCATATACGAATCGACGCGACGAGTTCCACGGTCGTCTGTACCGTTCGATACAGCGCTCTTGTATCCACCTGCTCGTTTCTGTTTTTCGTGATTGCTACTACCACCACCTACACCACCTGCCTACCTACAACCTACTACCTACTACCTGCTACTGTGCTGTTAAGCCCTGGGTGGCTTTGGCTTCCCCCATCATGTCAACACCAACCACGGCGACGGCTACGCTTCCACACTACCATCCTCATCACTATCCGCCGTCATACACTCATTCGCACACGCATCATCAGCCTTATCAGCCGAACCCCAGCGCCAGTTTTCGTTCTACTGCTTCGACTCAGACTATTCTACCGCCTCCGGTTTCCTCGGCCGTCTCGCCCTCCCACAGTGCCATTCTGCCCCATCCATACCAGCTGTCACCTCTGGCATATTCATCATCGGGCTCGAATGGAATCAGTCTGACAAACTCAACTTCTCGCTCTGCACACCACGCCCAGGAACACAGCCCGCGAACCGACGCGGCATACTCTTCAGGAACCATGCCGGAGCGTGCCCCTGCCGCTCGCGCGGAGCAACCCTCGAGAAAACGTCGACGCTCCAAAGAGCCCGATTGGGATAATTTCTATAAAAATGGCCTGCCAAAGGAAATCATCGTCATTGACGACACACCTGAGCCTGAAGCAAACACAAGTCGAAAAATCACAAATGGTGCTGCTGCTGCGCCCAGCAATAGCACGAGCAGTCAGGTGGCCAAGAAGAGGAGACGAGAAGATGGCTCTGGCACTGTCCAGGCCTCGGGTTACCACATCAAAATCCTCGAATCACAACCCAACACCCCATTGCAAGTGTCAACACCAGCCGGCTCGTCCAATTCTAGTAGTGACCGCACCAATTCTGCACTCAACACTACTGCCCCGACTTCACTCTCGTCCAACGGCCAGTACGAGGAGGCACTGGTTCCCCTCAAGCGGAAGCGTACCCGTCAGCAGGTCGCTAACGAAGCCAAACGTCGCGATGTAGATGGCCTTGGGGACTTTTTCACATACAAGCCTCCGCCCTACCCTCCCAAGAAGGCCGGCGAGGTCAATGTTCAAGTCATCCATGACGTGAGTTGTTGCTCCACATTATTCAACATTTTAGCCAAGGCATTATTAACAACTCGATAGCGACATTACAACAAGAACGTCAAGGTCGATGATGACGATGGCCATTACATTGTCGTTCCTGATGCCGAACTTACAGAGAAATGTAAGTTCAAGCCTTCCTCTCCACAATACATCTCTAACTAAGTTCACAGACCAGATCGTCCGTCTTTTGGGCCAGGGAACCTTCGGCAAGGTCGTCGAAGCCCGCGATCGAAAGCGCAACAAGGCCGTCGCGGTCAAGATCATCCGATCAGTACAAAAATACAGGGACGCCTCACGGATTGAACTTCGCGTTCTTGAAACTCTTAAACGAAATGATGAGGAGAACCGCAATCGATGCATCCATCTACGAGATTGTTTCGATTATCGCGGCCACATTTGTATTGTCATGGACTTGCTTGACCAGAGTGTCTTTGATTTCTTGAAGGGCAACGGCTTCGTCCCTTTCCCTAACAGCCAAATTCAGAGCTTTGCCCGACAGCTTTTCACCAGTGTCGCTTGTGAGTTACACAGAGAACCTTCATTGGAAGCGTACTGACTTGGTTTAGTTCTGCACGACCTCAACTTGATCCATACCGATCTCAAGCCCGAGAACATCTTGCTCTGCAATCACGCTTACCAGACATTTACGTACAACCGCAAGATCCCTTCTTCATCATCGACCATCAGCCGCCAAGCCACACAGCGCCGTGTCCTGCTGGACACCGAGATTCGACTGATCGACTTTGGTTCTGCTACGTTCCAAGACGAGTACCACTCTTCCGTGGTTTCAACACGCCATTATCGTGCACCCGAGATCATCTTGGGTCTCGGATGGTCATTCCCCTGTGACATTTGGAGCATAGGATGCATCCTTGTCGAGTTCTTTACGGGTGATGCTCTCTTCCAGACTCACGACAACTTGGAACATCTTGCTATGATGGAGGCAGTCGTTGGATCACGAATCGACAGTCATCTCGTCCAGGCTGTCAACAAGATGTCGACGAGAAATGGTGGCAATGCCGCCTCAAAGTTAGTTTTTTCCCGAGCGGTCTATTCGTTCACACACTGACGCTTCTTAGA
The DNA here is from genome assembly GCA_013623715.1 of Fusarium verrucosum. Lineage (NCBI taxonomy): Eukaryota > Fungi > Ascomycota > Sordariomycetes > Hypocreales > Nectriaceae > Fusarium > Fusarium verrucosum. The sequence continues at coordinate 210,866 of JABFFJ010000005.1, forward strand.
TATTTCAAGCGACTCAAGCTTGACTATCCTACGCAAGACACAACCAGGGGTTCACGTAGGTTTGTTAAGGCGATGAAGCATCTTGATGTAAGTGACGACGGCCAACCCCACAAGACCCATTCTAACAGTCAACAGCAAATCATTCCCGGAAATAACCCTTTCCTCAAGAATTTTATCGACCTGCTTAAGAAGATCTTCGTGTATGATCCTGCTCATCGCATCACTGCAAAGCAAGCCTTGCAGCATCCTTGGCTCAAGGAAATGGCTCAGCCTGACGACGGTACTGAGGCGGCTAAGATTCGCCTGGAGCGGCTACGAATGGAGCAACAGACTCCGAGACATCAATATGTCCGAAGTTGATGACCTGCTAACGACATATGAGCATGATCACGGAGTTCTGGTTTCCCGAGGCGTTGCATTGAAGGATAGGTATCGACCAAAGGAGAGGATTGTCTGATGCCGACCCAATTTTGCTCTTGTATTCTAGTGCCACAGCCATCGTATTTCGTCGCCTTTCTGTTTACTAGGAGTTATCGCTGGCAGTCGGTCTCTGACACAACACTACGACTGCAAGGACTGGTGCATTTCGATGGAAAGCGTTGATGAGCCCGTTATGGCTCCAGCAGTATGAGAACAACTAAACTGTTCATCTTGTTCCCTTTGTCAGAACAATAAAATCGGACAAATGTTCCACGAGAACCATGCCTCACCACGATCGAACGACTAACGAATTCGCCTATTCACTCATTGCCCCATGTTTGCGGATAGCCAGCCAGTGGCTCATCTGAGCTGTCACTTCACACCTGGGCTCTTTTCCATCCCTGTTCTTGGAACGTTATTGGTAGGTGTGCACGACGGATACAGTTTTTAATTCCCTGCTAACATTTATTCAGTTGAAGGATTAGTTCTGTCGTTCACTAGTTCGCACAAGGGCAAGCACTCCGAGAACAGCACGCCCATTTCGCAAAGATGCGGCCAAGTGGCAAACTAGGCTGTTGCGCCTTGACCATGTTCATTCACCAGGAAGAACAAGAGAGGGGTTCTCTCAAGTTAAATACACGTTCATGAGGGGTACATATAAAAGTTGGGCATACGTATCTATATAAGGCAAGCCTGGGTTGATAGTGAAAGGGGGGCAAACAACCCCTCGAAGTTCAGCGATTTCTTCACCCAAAAAACTCCGTGGAAAGTTTGCACTCTTTGATGAACTAATTTACATCGAACATATTGATTCGGTACCACCAGCGTCATTATTATTTGATATTCTTGTCTAGTCTGACCTGAATTCAACAACCAACCTCACTCACTGTCTTCATGATGGCGCCCCAACGTACAAGCCACAACTCCGATGAGGGGGATGAGAAGTATCCCATGCGTGATATCTCTCCCCACCAACTTGACCAACTCACGGACTTGCTGTGGATGGACCCAGGAGTCAACATAGCTGTGCCTGATCGAGAATGGCTACTGGGTCAGCAGGCTCGCATAGCTACACTGGACAAGTCCAACCGCCGCTCGACTAAGCTTTTGGATCGCCTCTCTGCTAAAATAGACAGCCTCTCCCACAGGCTCGGGTCTGATGGCGCGCCGACAGCATGTCTCTGTTCTGCTCACCATAACCTCGACCCCAAGTTAATCCGACGTCTCATGCTCCTGATCATCGCTGAGACCACCGAGCGTATCCAGGTTATGCGTTCCTGGCGACAACGTATCGTTTACCCCAGTGCCGTCGTCGCATGGCTCGATCGTATCGATGCCGTTACTGGACTTTGGATCGGTCGTGATGCATTCAATGCTACGTTTGGCTACGAACGTGTCTCACCTACCAACCTCATAGTCAAGAGCAAGTGCGAAGCCTGCATCATGTCGGTCATTGGCGGCAGACCTCAGGTGCTTGGTGACCTACGGGCAACTTTGACCTTGCGTCGTGATCGCCATATTAAAAAGGGCGGTAAAGAGCCAAGATTGCTCCGAGTCATCGAATCTTGGATCTCACATCAACATCCCGATAGTCGCAGAGCCATCTGCACAGGGAGCACTGAGATCCAGGCAGAACTTGAGAAATTGCTGAAAACTGTCAACAGCCTGAGACAAGGGCGCCCCCGATCTGGTGCCTTGTCTAGATCTTCGCATAGATCAAGCCATCACCGCCGATCTAAAGATTCCGAGAGGCGTGGTCGTGACCGTGATCGGCCAACATCCCAACAGTCTAGCAATGAAGGCGGCAACCGTCCACCTTTTAGTCCAGGAATGAGCTACAGAAGTACTCAGACTGGAGACGACGGGCAAGCTGGGACGGATGAAGACCAGGATTGCCAGGCATCGATTTGGATGGATTGTCAGATGCAGGAACAAGGACTTAGTGCAGACGAGCGACGACAACTCTTCGAGAACGATATGCACCCTGCCTTTAGCGACTACGCACAGAGTGTTGTGGGTTTGTCAATGGGTGATCGGCTCCAGAGAGAGGGGGCGCCTGAACAACAGAAGCGAGTCTCTACTTCTACGGCGAAGAGACTGAGCCCTGTATTAAGCCCACAGATGACCGAATCATCTGTCTTTAGCAGTCCAAGTGCTGTACCGCCGCCTCTTAACCTCAACCGAGAGCCCAGTCCACCTAATAGCACATCTGGCGATAAGACTCCGCAGTCTGAGTGGGTGCCAGTTTCGGTGTTTTCACCACCACCAAGTCCTACTAGAGCTCTACCTTCACGACGTGAGCCTGGCAAGGACAGCGACGGAGACTCGATAACTACTACATTTGCTGACAATCGGGCACACGATGAGTTCTGTCAGAAATGGGGCTTCAAAACAAGTCCCCCATCTGATACGATTGAGTCGTCGTCGGCTGCTGGACCACCACTGTCTGCACCCCAACGAGACGTGGGCAATCAATCAATCGCACCAGCATCGAGTATTTACTCTGGGCATCCTGGCTTCAGACGCTCACAGGACTTTCAGAGTGTGCATTCATCGCCCTCGTTATTCTTTAATGGCCTGTTAGGCACAGGTCGCGACGGTGGTCGGAGTTTGTCGCCTCAGAACCAGAACGGCGAGAATATTTGGGAGAGGTTGCGTAAGGATAGGGATCGACTGCTAGAGGATCGTTGAGGATTAGATGGAGGATGTAATATTTCCTTTGTATTTTAGGAGTTTGTAGCGATTTTCGACTGGTAGTTGGGTTGAATTGGTTTGGATATACCCGAGGAAACATAGGACACAAACGGCAGAGCCCTGCACATACAATTTCATATGTTAATTATATATACCTATATTTGCTTATTATAAGGTGGTACTTGATTGTTCATATTATTTGTTGTCAATACCAAGCCGGGCGGCTAACTTTGAGATTGCCATCAACCAACCCCTGAGGTTCCTATATGCACTCACCCGTCATTTTCCCTATGATGTCAACTTGTATCTTCTTTTTACCTCTGTCGGTACCTATTCTCCAATAGTAATAAGGATGAAGTTATTTCGTTTACCCAAACATGTAGGTACCCGTTCTATAGTGGAATGGTCCCAGGAACTGCCTGTCACTGCGCGGCAGCTGTCCTGCCCCGAGCAGCCGGGTGCCTGCACTGCACTGGTTCAATGCCTGTAATTCACTGTCCGCACTTTTAGATTATTGATCCTTTGATCTTCTATTTTCTTTTCTCACCCTTCACCTCCCTCAGTAAACAAAGGTGTTTCTTTCACCACCAACAACCCGCCCAACTGCAGGTACGTACGTTTCATGCCATGCTTTTGATTTCATCTATTCACTCGCAAGGCCTAATATGTCTAGTGGCTCACAGGCGCGGCTTAATGCACCATGTCGGGGACTCCAAGCACCATGACTGGCGGAGGCCGTGAAAACACTCCTTCGCCCAATGTTCACAAGTCGCTCGAGTTCTTCCGCGGCGCCATGAAACCAAAGTTTCCCAAGGACCGTATCCCTAGCCAGCTGTTACCTCGAGATGCCGTCAAGGAAAAGTTCCTCGAGTCGCAGAAATCACCTACCGAGATGGTTCTTGCTACTGTCCCGAAAACACCCACGAAGGCTGTTATGAAGGCTGTCACGAAGGCTAGCTCAGAGGCGACGGATGACTTCGAAGCGAGCTCCAACAGTACCTGGAACTCACCAAAGATGGAGGAATTCCGGAGTCCCTCAGCTGAGATTCAAGGCGCTCCGTTGCCAGCGCCCCTTCATGTCATCCAAGCGGCGTTGTCAACCGATGTAGTCTGTCGCCCACGCTCTTTCAGTGCTGCTTCTCTGGCATTAAGTGGTCCCGCACCTTCAGATGGAGAGTTATCCTTCGACGCCTCCATAGAAAATGGAGGCGAATATGGTGATTTGGTCCGTGAGTGGAAGGAGGATCGGGAAAGCTATCCTGTGGTTGATCTCGCTCAGCGTCATCCTCGCATGGACGATTGTGACATTGATACTGTTACCGGAAAGCCTGTCCCCCCAGTTAGATACATCAAGCTGGAGCAAGACAGTCGAGCCAAGCACGACTGGCGACGAATGGCAGCCAACTCTGAAGGCTACATCCTGCGCGAGCTCGCTACCCGACAGGCCAAGAAGGAAGAGATCGAACGCAAGGAGCAAGAAGAGAAGTATGCCAACATGTCGTTTGAGGAAGAGAAGTGGCCCGATGCACACTGCACTCTTCGACCGGCAGAGACTAGAGACTTCCAGGGTATTGCGGATATCATTAACTTGGAAATGCAGCGAGAGGATTCGCAGATATACCTATCCAAGGTTGAGCCTGCGCACATTGCAACCCTTTACAACATTTGCCTGGCAAAGCACCGTCCTTTCATCGTCGCCATCTCCTCGCCAAGCCAGATTCCTAACCGATCCGGGTGGTCAAAGGCCGAAGAAGAAGAGTATCAGGAATTCCTCAAGTACAAGCAGTCCCGCCAAACATCACAGTCCCCCGGCATTCTTGGCTTCGCTTTTGTCACCGAGTCACGACAGGGCTTTCTGGGTGGCGCATGCCCCGGCTCGAGGTTCTCCGGCCAGATTAAGCTTGTCGTTCATCCCAATCATCGAAGAAAGCTAGTAGGATCTGCCCTACTGGACAGGGTCTTATTATGTACGGCAATCTACCATCGTAGTCTTGTGGACTACACTTGGGACTGTTCCGAGCCCAGGAAGACGTACGAGTATGTATCGGCACACAACCGACAGAAGTATAACCGGCTTTACATTGAGACCTTCTTCATCGGAAACGACGATCCTCGAATCGAAGGGATCACTCAACTTCTTGAGAAGTATGACTTTGCGCGAGTAGCACACCTGAAGGAAGCTGTGAAGGATGGAAATAAACCAGGTGTGTGGAAAGACCTGATTGTATGGGAGCACGAGGCTCGTTTGGCAGATGAGATTATTGAGGATTGAGAGAGAGGAGTTCTGATACATAGCAATGGGTGGTAAAGTGTGGGTCGTTGAAGGTACCTAGTTGCCTGATAATATGTGTTTTGAGGAAATGGGTTTATTGTAAGATGATACTAGTGCTCTGTAATGAGTTAATAGATAAAGGACCCAACTCAAGTTCTTTTTGTTCTTAGCCTTATAATGATCCTCGTGAGTGATCTTGAAGTTGTTGGCAACTTTTACTATCTTTTGTATGTATCTAGTATCTATGAATGTTTCGACTTTCCATTCCCAAGCGAGCACCAATCACGTGGAGCTATGAGAGCCGCAGGCATCTGAATTCAACGACCTTGACCATTCACTGACAATCAAGGAAAGCCCATCAAACCGAGATACCCGTCAAATCTTGCCGGATAATTGAAACAACACTGTTTCACACTAATTCGATTTCTGATATACGTTACTTGACTCAAAATGCTGTCGATCCTACGAAAAGCTCGACTCAAAGACAAGGAGATGCGAATCCTGATGCTGTGAATACAACCATGACAAATACCATCCCAAGGAACACAGCTGACTTGAAATAGCGGACTTGATAATGCAGGGAAGACTACGATTGTTAAGAAGGTTATGGGAGAGGATGTCAACACCGTAAGCCCGACATTGGGCTTCATCATCAAGACGATTGACTATGAGGGGTAAGAAAGACTCTATCTGAAACAGAACACTACTGACTACTTTGACAGGTACAAACTGAACATATGTGTGTCCCAAGAGCCCTACTCTGAGTGACGTGAGCTGACTGTTCAGGGGACGTGGGTGGCCAGAAAACGTTGCGGTCATACTGGAGAAATTACTTCGAAAAGACAGATGCGTTGATATGGGTTGTCGACGCAACCGATCGTTTACGCATTCAAGACTGTAGAGACGAACTTCAAGGATTGCTCTTGGAAGAGGTGCGCAACACAAAAACGACAACGGCCGGATAGCTACTGACAAGTGGTACAGCGTCTTGCAGGGGCCAGTCTGCTCGTATTTGCGAACAAGACGGATGTTGAGGGATGCATGACAAAAGAGGAGATTCTCTCGGTATGTTGAAGCTCTGATCATATGAGCAAACATATGTGCTCATCATGGATTTAGGAATTGCAATTGGAATCGATACGAACACATCGCTGGCATATTCTACCATGCAGCGCCATGACCGGAACCAACCTAAAAGAAGGACTGTCGTGGGTGGTGGAGGATGCAAAGAAACGACTGTTCCTCTACTAAACGTCATCTGTTGGCCGCACAACAAGATATTATTTTGCAAAAATAAACAAACCACAGACTGTGGATAGCTGAAGACTTGGAAGCAGCCTGCAGCAAAGCGTAGATACATACATAGGTAAGGGAGCCAAACCTTGGAGCCCAAGATAATAGACCGTTACGCCGGCAACGTCCCGCAAATATCTACAGCACGCAATCTTTACGGGTATTGTAGCCGAGGAGGAGCAGGGTAGGCTAAGCGGGAGAGCATCACCAAGTGCCGTGAGCCTTTTGGTACCAAGCACTCAGCGTCGTATTTCCGATCGAGAATCTGAGATAACCTGCTCGCGGTCGGAGATATAATAAGATACGCTCACAAGACGATATGTGACAAGGTTTTGGCGGACTCAAGCCATGGTTTGGGTTTGGGTTTTGAGTTTGGCTTTGTTATTGTGGTGGAGATCGCCGTGGGGGATGTTGAAAGTAAACAAAGAATGACGTTTATACCGGTTTGTTTGTTTGTTTTTATGATGCATTTGCAGGAACACAACATATGGATGGGACTGGGTGAGGGAGAAAAACACCTATGAAATCAATTGAATCTTTACTGTTCCAAGTATGCATAATGCAGGTCATGAGTTGAGGTTCATGCACATTTTGCATGAAATCAAGCTTTGATATGCATCAACATGAGATAAACCGTCTCTTTGGCCGCATTTGGGTCGGAAGCTGTCAGGTAAATCTAGCGGGCGGGAGCAAACTCACCCCCTGAGACTTCCGCTACGTGGACCCTACAACGGGCCCGTCTTATAGCGGGTTTTAGAGAGAGAGACACCTGGACACAAGTCAAGGGCCAATCACATCATGGGAGATTTTCCACTGCAGCTAAGGACATGATCCCATCCCAGTCCAGTCGGGAAGCCCAATCCATTAGTTATCAACTTCCCACCAGCAAGCACAAGCTACCACATCTACTTTAGCTCCTTTGCGAGATATTGTAGCAAAACAGACTATAATACCTACTGCAACCTTGTGCGTGGGTTCTCATCGTATTCTTTTTTTGCTCGTGCTAGCACGGTCTTCTCCCTAAAGCATCCACCCCCCATGTCCTAGAGCCATGTCGGACGAAGTCTCCCAGTTTCTCGAGCAGGTCGAGCGCCTGCGTGGTCAACAGATCGAAGAAGACGAACAAGTGAGAGCTCGTGAGCTCGAAGACTACTTGGCCGCAAAGCGAGAGAGACAGGCCCGAAGAGAAGGTGAGAAGAGAAAAACGAAATCAACACACACAGACGAGAGAGAGCTTGGGCGCCCCCGACTTGTTGCTTGCACCTCGATTTTCCCCGAGAGGCTTTGCTGCTTGCATTGATGGCGTTCCCGTCCTCATTTGCCAGGGCAACATACTCCGTCGTACACCCATTGTTTACTCTCCGTTTTTTTCTATTTTGTTATTTACTGGCTTGCCTATGATTTTCGCCTCGCCTTTTGGACGCTGTTGATAATTCGGAATCACATAATCGCCCATGTTATGTTGTCTGTCCTTTTTGCTAACCGCAACCATCCCTCGCAGAACGTGCCAGATCCATCTCACCACAAAAGTCATCCCCTGCAAACACTCCCTCACCGCGCTCGAGTCGACGTAGCGTGCATTTGTCCGAGGCATTGAGGCTCGATTCCCCCGGTTTATCCAAGGACGACGCCGCCTCCCAACCAGCTGAGCCTGAATCGAAGCCCGAAGCTGCCCCCCCAATGGACGTCAGCTCCTCGCCTAGCAAGGAGAACGAGTCTCCCTTTGACGCCGACACCAAGTCTTCGACCACACCACCACGTTATTCTGCATTGTCGTGGCAGCGCCGGCCCAAGTCCCGCAGCGGCTCTACCCGACCGTTAAGCATGCTGGCAACCCAAAATGCGACCCAGCGGTCGTTTACCGGGTCGCAGGATGGTTCACCAACTTCATCTTCAGCCACCGAGAAGACCCTCTCGAGGGACCAGATCGCAAATACTCTTGGATCCAAGGACCCTTCGTGGTTCCGCCAGACAGCCGACCGAGGGGCTAATTCAGCTGCTTACCGCAAGAACCAGGTCGAGGATGCTGATCGATCGGACATGTCCTCTGTCAAGGCGCAACTGCCGGGCATGACAGCTGAACAACCCAAGCCAAGTTCACCTGCTGAGGAGCCAGCTACTCCTACTAAGACAAGGCTGGCGAGTCCTCCGCCGCTGAACCCCCCGGGCTTTGACGCTGGTGATGACAAGCTTCCGGGAGACCGTTTTGGAAGCGTGTCATCAGGGCGTATGTCTCCTACTCGATCCAACTCACGATCCAATTCGCCCACCAAGGGTATGGGCGGCTTTGTACAGAGCGCAATGATGAAAAGGTCCGACAGTGTTAAGCGGTGGAGCGTTACAGGCCCTCCTGGTTTGAATCGTGTCAATGCGAGCCAGACGGGTCAAGGGGGCGGTCTGACTATTAATGCCAGACCCCAGAGCAGAGGTGGACCCGGATCAACAACACCAAACTCAAGCCGACCGACATCCCGACAAGGAGAGTCCGACAATGATCCTACACAAAAACCTCCTGCAATCGATACCGCCACCGAGTCAGCTACCATTCCTTCTAGCCCTTCCAAGACGATGGATCCTCGACGGTGGAGTCCGACCAAGTCAAGCTGGCTTGAGAGCGCTCTGAACAAACCACCCGAATCACCCACCAAGTCACACCACAAGGCCAACTCATCGCAGCCAGCTTGGATGGCAGAGTTGAACAAGAATAAGGGGAATGCTCCTGAGGGAACACGACCTCGCCCGGGGTCTATTTCTCACAAGCACCAAGTTAGTATCGGTGGGCTTATGAGGTCTACGCCTATGGGAACCGCCACAAAGACCAACACAACTGGCCTCGGTGGCATCTACTCCCCTCCCCCAGGCGGTAACCGACCTTATAATCATGGTGCCAGTATGAGTATTTCCAAGAGTGCTCCTAAACTCGAGCCTGGGACTCCTACTAGGGATAGGACAGCCAACGCTCCTGAACTCGCCGAAGAAGAGAAGGGGGTGCCGGAACCCGCCAAGGATGAGACGGCCGTGAGCCCAAGACAAGCAAACCCTTCTTCCACGGTTTCGCCCAAGTCCAAGTCAGACACGAAGGATTTCCGCAATTCCCTGAGACATAGGGCAACCGGCTCAGAAGTACCGAGGAGTCAGGAGCCCGAGTTCAAGAACGTTTTCGGTACTCTTCGCAGGACCAAGACACAGAACTACGTGGCTCCTGATGAATTGAAGGACAACATCCTCAGGGGCAAGGCCTCCCTCAACCAGACAGGCGGTCCAAAGAAGACTGAGAGAGTGGATGAGTTTAAAGAGGCTATTCTGAGGAAGAAGGACGACTTTCAGAAAATCCAAGCTGAGGGTAAGGGTATTACAAGGAGCAAGACCCCTTCATTTGATGCAGCGATGCCAGAGGGACTTGCGAGAAGAGCTGAGATGGCCAAGAGAAAGTCTGTGTATGAACTAAGTTCAACTTCATCGAGTAAGCCGGATTCGTCCAAGCCGACACCAGGTCCCAAGAGAATACCCAGCCAGTCCCTGTCTTCGCGCAAGTCTGCCCCTTTACTCACTGACGAGAGTCCAAAGCGAGCAATTACCGAGTCTAGTGCGAAGCCGGAGGAGCCGCGGGCCTTGCCAGGCATGCACAAGGAAACGAGCGAGCCTGCTAAACTACCGGGACGTGTGGGAGGCAAGCTCGCTGGACGGTTCAACCCAGCCCTCGCTGGCATGCTTGCACGGGGACCGCCTCCCATGGCTAGCAACGGAGGAAAGGAATCCGAGTCCAAGGGGTCTGCCGGCGGAATAGTTACAGAACCATCTGCTCCTGGCCCGCAGCTGACACACATGACTAAGGGTCGAGTGCGAGGTCCTAGGAGAAAGGCTCCATCTTCGGCTGCTCCTAAAGCCGTCTCTGCAGCCCCAGCTGCTGAACCGAAACCCGCACAAGAGAAGCCCGCGGAACCAGAACCTCCTGTTGAGAAGGCTGAGGAGTCGGCTTCTGCTCCTCTTTCTATCCAGCAGCAAGTCGCTGCCAGGGCTGCCATGCGAGGAAAGCAGGCACCTGCAAACCCCACACCTATCAAGACTCAAGAGACTGAGCCTCGGCGCTTCCAAACCCAAGAGAAAACATCTTCATTTTCACCCAAGGAGTCTTCTAAGGTTGAACCCGCCCCAAATGACGTTCCCTCGCCACTAAAGGCCCAAAAGACTGGCGATGCCGCTCCACAGCCTGGCTCACCTAAGAAGCTCGACAACAACCGCATGTCTCGATTCATGGACCAAGCGTCATCAAATGGCGCAACAGAGCCCGCCAAGGAGCCCGTACGTCTAACACATCAACGGACTGGCTCTCGATCTCCAGTCAAGATGTTCCAACGTCCACTACCAGAGCCTGAGCCGTCATCTCCAACAAAGGTTGACAGTGATCCCGTTGTATCTGTCAAGAACGCCAGGACCATGTTTGGCGGTGCTGCTCAGCCTGAGCCTGAGCCTGCGCCTGCAGCTGTACAGACACCACCAAGAGCATCTCGCCCTCTCCCTGAACCCGAACGCTCTTCTCCGCTGCAAATTAACAAGACCCCATCTCGAGTGGCCACCCGACCCTTGCCAACACCTCCTAACAAAGAACCTCAAACTCCTCAAGCCCCGCAGACCCCCAAAGCTCAAGAAACATCATCGGCAGTTCCGCCAAAGACTCCCAGCCAAGGCAACGACGTTGCTGGTCTGCTAACCGACTTCTTCGGGTCAACACCCACACGGTCTGAGTACAAGGTGGATGCTGCAGAGCTTCTCATGAACCGACCTCCGACAGGTCCCCTCAAGATCCAGAGCCTTAGCTTCCAAGTGTTCCAAATTTCAGCAGAAGGCAAGAAGACACCTGTGGCGTCCCACAACGAGCGGACACTGTTTGAGCGAGAAATGTACATTGCTCCACACAGTTTCACAAATGAGGCTGGATGGAAGCGCCTGGAAATCTACTTCTGGATTGGTAACGAGGTCCCCGAGTCTGCAGCCGATGATGCTCTTCTCTTTGTTCAGAAGGAGGCCAAGCAATTGGGTGGCAAGCTCGTCAAGATGCAGCAGGGCAAGGAGACGACAGAATTCTTGCAGGCTCTTGGTGGTATTGTGTCGGTCAGGCGAGGCTCGAGCAACAAGTACGACTCGTTGGCACCAAACATGCTCTGCGGCCGACGCTATCAGGGTCAGGTCGCTTTCGATGAGTGTGAATTTAACCCATCAAGTCTCTGTGCAGGATTCGTCTATGTACTCACCAGTCAGGGTAAGGCCTATATCTGGAAGGGACGAGGATGCGATGTGACGGAGCTGAGTGCCGCCAAGCTCATTGCTATTGAGCTCACGCTCACTGGAGAGTTGATCGAGGTCAACGACGGTGAAGAATCTGAGTCATTTTGGAGACTTTTTGAAAGTAGCTCAAAGCCTCATTCGGCTGATCATTGGAGACTCAAGCCCAACTATGCCAAGTACTGCTGCAGACTCTTCTGCTCAGACGCAGACACACGGCAACAGGTATGTTTTACACACATTGACTCAGCCTGCCAAGATACTAACGAGCATCAGGTCTTTGAGATTGCCCCCTTCAACCAGCATGACCTCTCCCCTGAGCACATTTATGTTCTTGACGCATTCTTTGAGATGTATATCATTGTTGGTGCCCGTGCTCAGTCCCGATACTCATCATTCCGCAACGCTCTCGATTTTGCTCAGGAGTATTCTATTCTTGCTGCAGGCATGGAGGACCGACCCTTTGTGCCCATCTCGACTGTTGTGCTAGAGGGCATTCCCCGGGATCTGAAGAGTGTCTTCCGCTTTTGGCGAGATGATTTGAGTCCTACGGCAACACACGACAACTCAGCCGCTGCGGGTACACTGAAAAGAGGTCGAAGTCTGAGGGTTGTATCATTGACACAAGCACTTCAGGCGCTTAGAGAGTAAGCTTGTGGGTGCATTTGCTGTATTCAAAAGCTGGGCTTGCTCATTTTCTTGTGTGGATTTTATTCTGTAGCGGTATTTCCTTGTCATGGGTTGGTCTCGGCTCGGTGCATGGTGAGATACAGATACAAGGCGGTTCTGGCGATTTTGGAGTTGAATCTCGTTTCTGATCCTCCGGTTTTTGCGAGTAGATGATGATAGACGATGTTAAATGAAACACGAAATGTGTAGATACTGAAAAGCTGTACATATCCGATTCTGATGAATGCCGAGGGGCTGTGTATATATGTGTATATGTATATACGTCTATTCATTCCATCATGCGACTACATGGTAAAAACATGTCATGAGCCGCGTTATGAGTCCCACAAACAAGTACAAATCAACCAGCAAACAAGCTCCAGAGTAATAAAACAAAAAATATTAAACAAAAGCAGTCGGGAATGCTCAAGCAAGCCCAAACCGACCGAGCACAAGCGGCCTCATGCGTCTATGGGGGTATCAAAAGGCTGTCTGTCTCTAGTCTTTGCATCCGATGTGACTCCCCCCTTTCTCTCCAAATCCGACACATCCTCGTCCTTGGGAATTTTCTTCTTTTTTTGACATTTGCTCTGTTTAATGCGCTGACCCGTTGGTGTCAATGGCAGAGCTCTTGCCAGTTGTTGAGTTTTCGAGTGAAGCCGACACGGGTACAGCCATGGGTTGACCGCGGGCCTTTGCTGTGATGGTTACAAGCTCGTTGAGCATGAGTTCTTGCGTTGTGCGGGTGAGCTCGTCGACGTCGGCGGCTGTCAAGTCCTTTGTGGGGATAGGCTTGAGAACTATATACGGTTAGATATGAGGGAGAAAGGGTGTATATATAGGTACGTACTCTTGACGGGGATCTTGCCAGAGTTGAAGGTGAAGGTCTTGAGGTAGAGGATGTGGCTGTAGTTTGCGACAACACAAGGCACGATAGGGACACCGGCCTGGACAGCAAGGTGGAAAGCACCCTTCTTGAAGGGAAGCAGAACGGGCTCCTTGGCGTAACTTCGAGTACCCTCGGGGAACATGTAGACGCTCTGGCGCTTAGACTGAATCTCGTTTGCAGCACCCTTCATGGCCTCACGGGCATCCTTGCTGTTCTTGCGATCGATAAAGATGGAGCCACTCAGAGACATGAACCAGCCGAGAAAAGGCACCTTCTTGAGAGAAGCCTTTGCAGTAACACTGCAGTACTTTGGAAACACCCTTCCGAGCATGAGAACATCGAGCTCCGTCTGGTGGTTACCGACAAAGATGGCGGGGCGAGTGGTACCGAGGACGTTATCCGGGTCTTCCACGACGAACTCGATGCCGGTTGTGAAGCGCATGACATAGTGAAAGCAGCGACCGACGGCCCATTGCGCGATCTGCTGCTGGCCGATGATGGTGAGGAAGATGGAGGTTAAGACGCCGGAGGCTGCTACGGCGAGGAGAGAGATGTAGGATGCGAGAGCGCGAGCGGCGAAGGCGGCTTTGGGGAGGACGAGAGCCATGGCGTACAAGGAGATTGTGAGGGCGAAGTAGCCGAGGAGGAAGTAGAGGAGGAGGATGAGTATAGACATGATGGGCTGTCGTTTAGAGAAGTAGAAGTAGAAGATAGAATAGTACAGGACAGGACAGGACAGGTGATGTAGAAGAGGAACTAAGGTAGAGTTAAATTAGTCTAGGTTGAAGGTTGAGTTAAAGGTAGAGAGAGGTTGTGGTGGTTGTGGTAGGTCAGCTGAAGAAGAGGATGGATGGTGGATGGTTTTGGTGGGGGGTTGGTTTGTTGAGTGGGGGGGTAGGTTACAGTACAATTCTAGCGATGGCGGGGTTTTACAGTGAAGAGGTTATAGCTGTCCACTACGGAGTATGTACCTGTAATGTAGAGGGTTGACCTGAGACATGGAGGATGCTTTTTATTATACCATTTTAAATTCAGAGCATAAAATCTCATTTATTATCACAAGATCAAGTTTCAACAAGGTTTAAATAGAAAAATACACAAAAAATGGCGAGTAAGTTATAAACGGCGTTGACACGAGACAGCGGGAACGTCTTGGATTACAAAGCTGTGATTGGTTGGGGTGTGATGTCACAGGCTAGAAGCTAAGGTACAGGGACCTTCTTTTTTTTCTCTTACTCTGATGGCTTGTGAAAGTCGACCTGCGCCGAGGATGTTGAGTCAGTAGTGGGGATGTCATACTACAAATGAGTTGATGAAGCTCATTATTACTAGGGGTATATGAATTATCGAGATTATTATTGACACTGATGGTTACACTACTGAGTTGCTAGAATTTGATTCTCACAATGTGGTCATACCCTTCATAAAATCGAGGTTTCATGGTCTAACGGTTATGACTGCGGATTCTGATTCCGCCAGCGAGGGTTCGACTCCCTCTGAGACCTTTCTTTTGCACTATGTTTTTTGCTGCACTCGTCCATCATATAAACTAGCATCGAGATATCCTCATGAACCTCCCTATACCTCTCCGTACGACCTTGGATCGTACAAGACACGCAGTGCCCCTTGTCGTCACAGCAGATACCACTGTAGGAGACGGTATAGGGTTCCGGTTTGGACTTGTAGATTGCCTGCATCTGAGAACACCCTGGGAGAGGTACCACTGGGATCTGGTCAAAGAACGAGGCGCGGACTATTTTTTGGTCAGTATTACACCTCATAAACAGACATGTCAATATATGGTTAGATTTACCTCCGACAATGGCGAACAACGCCATGGCAAGTATCATGACCCAAGCTTGGCGTAACATCTTGGTAGGCGAGTTGCTAGCAAGTCAAGTCGTAATGAAAACAATAACCAAAATCGTCATATATTCAGTCGTGATGATCTCTCAAGTTATTTCTGAGATGCTAAGATTGAGAACTTTGCATAGGGAGAGTCAAGGTTATATAACCTACAAACTTCACTTCATGACAAACACAAACAGACGCTCCCGTTTAATTTGTTTGCCAAAGAGAGGGACCTTGCATATTCTTTGTTGAATAACTCACAAATAGGATATCAAACAAATATATTCAAACCGCTAGAAACAAACTCCTTTAATAAACGCCCCCAGTTGAGCATTACCAGCATACCCAACACATCCCTAATCAACCCTCAAACGAATTCATACTATCAACATAAGCCATATTCAAAGACGTCGAAAACACCGTCGGAAACCTAATAGCTTCCATATCCATCCGCAAACTACCGCTTCCTAAAAACAAGTTAGCCAGTCTTCTTCACTGCCGATGCATTAATAGACCTACCGATCGCAATGGCAACACTTCCAGCAACCATTGTTCCAATACTACTCTTTGTGCTTCTCGTCTTTGAACCTAGAGTCAAGAGCCAGACGCCTATTGCGAGAGACGCAGGTTGGGGTTGTTCGTTTGATGGTCGTTCCATGCTGAAGAGTGCGTTGATCTCACCGGGTGGAAAGAATGAGAAGCAGAGATAGTTGAATATTGTAACTTGAATTCTAGACAGTTGAGCTCGCATTTATAGCAAAGTAGTCCCTCTCTCTCTCTTCAACCAAAGACCTCCTAAACAAAGCATTAACGAACATTATGAATACTTTGTCGTGATATATCCAACAAAGACCATGCACCTCACCGTTCAATGAACACCACCCACAACACATTGATTCTGGGCTCAAAAGCTTTCAATTTTGGTAGTCCCGCTGATGACAACTCCACAAGCCGATACATCTAATTACAAAGTAACCTCTTTCTTCATTATGTCCAGTTCCTTATCGTCTCCCTCCCTGTCTCTTTCGTACCCTCTCAGCTTCCCCTTCGTCCTCGCTTCATCGGCGGCGGCGACCGAGAACCACTATCGCTATAACGTCTCCTCTTTGGCGGCACAGGACTTTGTGCTCCGCGGCGAGCCGGGCTGGGTGACCGTGAGTGTGAAGCTGGACGTCCGTTGCGCGCGGGTGGAGGCGACCCGCTCTCTGGGTTGGCTCTCCTGGGTGGAGGAGATCGAGAATCGTAAGAAGGTGAACGGCTGTACTGCTTGGGCGCACCTCGCGGTCCGTCACTGACAGATGAGCTATTACGCCGGTGTGGGCCTGGACCGGCATTTCCGCGCGGTCGACCTCGGCGAGGTGGGCTACCAGAGTATGACCTCTCCCGTTTTCTCGCAGGAGATGGGGATCGACTCTGTGAATCATACGACCGGCTTCGGCCATCTTGGGCCGGGGGCAGCGGTGAGCGTCCTTCTGAGGCGTAAGAATCCTTTCGACCACGAACTTGTCGTGGTGGTGGGGTGCGTGAACGACTCCGAGACGAGTATGAAGCACTGCGAGCTCGTCCCTTGCCGTTGCGAGGAGCAGGAGATCGCGAGCGACTCTGGCTATCGTAACGACGACGACGGGCAGGGCTGGCTGAGTGAGACTGGCTACGTCCCCTCCCTCGTGCAGATACAGATCTTGAGTAAGACCTAGATCTGGACGAGCTGTATGAACGTCCCCGACTCCTTCTCTCAGGAGATCGAGAACCGGATCGGCCTCTGTCAGCGACCCTGCGTGGTGTCCGCGACCGAGATCGAGATCGTGAGTAAGAAGAGCCCGTGTACGACGAGTAACTGGAAACAGAATCCGAGTCTGAGTCAGCTGCAGCGGGAGCAGGCAAGGCAGGCTTGGGCATGTTCTGAAGGTGGGTGCGCATCTCTTCTGTGAGAGCGCCCATACCAATACTTGTAAAGTAGTTGATAGAGAATCTGATGTTGCGGGGGTTGTCCTTGGGGAAGAGACCTTCCAGGTTGGGTCGTAGCGTTTCGTCTGTCATACGTGCCCTCAACTTGGGCATGCCTGTTTCCTCTGCGATAAACTGGAAAAGAATCTTGATAAAGATACGGCTACTGGATGTGGTCTCGTCCTCGTTCAAGTGAATGACAGATAGACAGTGCCAGCCCAGAGCATCCGATGCGAACATGTGACCAAAAAGCATAGCAATGTTGCGAAGCTTGTTGTTCTCGTATCGATGGATGGTATCGTAGTACTTGGCAAAAGCCTGCTCAAACAGGTCGCACCAAAGTCGGTTGATCTTGGCGAAGCGCTCACCAATCATGCCAAAGAACTTTGTGTAAGTCTTTTCTTGCGAACAACACTCCACGATCATGGAGGGAAGCTCTGGCTCCTGCCCTGCAGGGAGGTTGATCTTCATGAGCTTGTGAACAGCTTCCTCGGGGTCGGCACTAGACATGATAGTGAGGTAGATGGTCCTGCGCAGGTTGACCAGATCAGCATTGGACTGGTCCTTGATCTCCATAGCTTTTGTCTTCTCGTCCTCTTCGTCCTCAGATGAGCTCTCGTATTCGTCCTCATCATCCTCGTCGTCGCTACCTTCACCCAGAATCTCAGCCTTGAGCTTCTTGTACGCCTCTTCGTGCTCCTCCCATTCGGAGTCGAACTTGAAAATATTGAGACCATCCTGCACATCAATCTCGCCTTCCAATTCGACTCGATGCGTGATCTGATCCTCCTCTTCAACCAAATCCAACTCCTCCTTGACAGCAGGGTTGTCCTTGAACTTGTCCTTGCGCACCTGGAATAACACCTCAATCATGTACTGCGTTCGCTTATCGATGTCGGCCTCGTGCAGAATGTTTCGGAACTGGTCAAACACAGCCATAGAAATAGATGGCTGCATTTCCTCAAGGTACTGCCCAACCTCTCGGCAGAAACCAACCGCGATCTCAACACTGTCGTCGGTAGGTTTGTGGAGTAGGAGGAGAAGAATCTGACCGGCGAGCATTTCGTGCTGGACCTGCTGGTTGATAAGATGCGCGAGGAAGGTAGTCGAAGAAAGGCAGACGGCCTTGTCGTTTCGCTTGAAGCCTTTTCGGAACTGCATAACCAGACGACGGATAAGGAGCTCGCCAACTTGGGGTAGCTTGGTGTTGACAATGGCAGCCATGGCGGCATAAATAGGCGTGAATGGTAAACTGGCAGCCTGGGCCTTCATAATCGATCGACAAAACAAACCGCGACCACGAACCAAATTCTCCCCAAACAGCTCCGGAACAATAAACTTGATGTTTGCAGTATTGACCTTGTTGATCAGACCGTTTATACTCTTCTTGAGGGCCTCCCATGCCATGCGCTGATACTCCTTGCTCGTTTTATCCGTGATCTGGGCCTGGAGCGCGCGCAGTCTCGCGGGTGGGATATATGTACCGCCGGATCGCATCGTGAGAAGCTTCTCGTACTCTGCCTTTGCAGCAGCCTGCTTCTCCTCCTCTGTTCGCACAGGCGCGGCCTCTCGTTTTTGCCTGGGTGACGGGGATCGCTGGGCCCTCGCTGGGCGATATGAATCACCATCACGCTTGTCGCTACGGTCACGATCCCGACGCGGGAGATCGACCTCGGCGGAAGCCATCGTGAAAAATTGTAGCTACAGCTGCAGTCGCGATCGATGTATGTTTTTCGTTTCGATTGCCGCTTCTTGATATTCGATGGCGTGGTGGTGAGTAGATGTGAAATCTTTACAATCCGAAAAAAGATGTCGTTGCTAACTTGCTTGGCTGAGAAGCTGGCGCGCGACAAGACTTTCCAATGGGAAAAAAAGCAGGTAGCCACAGTAAAGCATCAAGGGTGTGGCTGTGCTGTGGCGCCCCACCTTTAATCGTCACTCACTTCTCTTCTCCTTAAGCTTGCCTGCCTCTAAATGCCAGCTAGACTTTTTGCTTGACGGCAACTATCCATCCGTATTTCACCACCAAAAGATACTGCCACGACGCTCCTTTATTTCTACTTCACGGCCTCAATCTTCTCTTCGGCTAAACAAAGACTACGCTCGATCGTTCCCTTTGCGCATCTTTGACAATGGTCAGTAGCTACCTACAGGCCCCCGATGCATTTACACGCTGTCCCCTTTACGCGCCTCAGACGGGACAACTGGGGCACCGTAGCAACCCCTCGCTCTTGATCAACTTTACTAACATAACTCTCTTCTCTTTCAGTTGGACAAAATCGTCGGTCTCGCCATGCTCGTGGCCGCTTCCGTCGTCTTCACCTACTACACCATCTGGACCCTTCTCATGGTAAGATGCCCCTCATGTCATTGCTCAACTCCAACAGACAACCAACCAACCCCTGCCCTACATCGTGTCCAAACACACTATAAGCTAACAATGCTTCAGCCCTTTGTCGACGACGATCACCCTCTCCAGAACTTCTTCCCTCCTCGCGTCTGGGCCATTCGCATCCCCGTCGTCATCATCCTCCTCGGTTCCGCTGTTGTTGGCTCATTCCTCGGCATGGTTATGATTCGGAGCAACCAGAAGAAGGCTGCAAAGGCCAAGGCTGCCGCTAAGAAGTCCAACTAGACGGCAAGCGTGTCGATTCATATACCTTGTAATCATTCAGTGTCATTTAAAGGCTCCTCCTTTGGCCTATGAGACCTAATCACACCACCGGAACACCTCAAATCCCGTGAGGCAATGCAATGTCTTGATGCAGACGAGATGAACACTACAGGAAATGGGTATCTAATCTTTTTCTATTTATTTAATAAGGCATTATGACCTGCCAAACGAATCCCGTGCTAAAGAGTGTCTCTACCGTACAAGCAAAATGACCAAATACCAGAATCAAACAACACCAACATGCCGGAACAAAAAGTTGAGTTGAGTTGAACGTA
This sequence comes from Fusarium verrucosum, assembly GCA_013623715.1. Taxonomy (NCBI): domain Eukaryota; kingdom Fungi; phylum Ascomycota; class Sordariomycetes; order Hypocreales; family Nectriaceae; genus Fusarium; species Fusarium verrucosum. The sequence goes on from JABFFJ010000005.1 coordinate 231,133, forward strand.
GCCATTCATGCTAAGGCATTATAAGATACAACTTTGCTCCATATCGCTCGCCAAACAGCTTAAGCAATGGGTGCCCATTGCCAGCAACATATGAATATAATCAAGCAAAGTCCAAGTACTCAGACGCCAATCTCAAGACACGCACATGTTGTTTGTTCAAGAGTTCACCCCTCACACCCTCTGATCTGCAAAGTCGAGGACTTCACAATCATCCTCAAAGAAGCCATCCTCACCTTGGCTTCCACCGTGAGCTCCACGTCGTCTCCTTGTAGTCACCACAATCTGCTCCTGATCACCATACTGCATCACACGCTCCATGGCAGAAGGGGGCAGGGCGATATGGTCTTCAGGGCCGTCATACTCCTCCTCAGCGACAGTGGGCAAGCCTAAATCCAGTCGCACAACTGGAATATCTTGACCAAAGGCCCAAGCTGTTGTGTTTGATACTCCTCTCGAGTTTGATTCTCCTCTCGAGCTTGATTCCACGGGTTGCCCCTTCTTCTTCTTTTTCTTCGATGTCGTGTTTTCTTCTATGTTTGTCTCGGCCAGTATGGCAGAGACAACTTCAAGTTGATCAGCTGTTCCCCGCCGGTACTCGCAGAGAGTTACTCGTCGATCCGTGTGAAAAGGCTGATAGGGTGCACTAGACTCTATCTCGGCTTGAGGGATCGACGACTCCATTGTCTGATCTACCGGTGCAACACGAGGTCGAGCATTATTGAGCGTCATAGTGTTTCCAGCATCCATGTCGCGATCTGAAAGATCAAGAATTTCATCCTGAGCTCCCAAGTCCACCATCTGTCGCACAGCTGGAGCAACCAAGTCGCTGGGTAGAATCGGCACGTTATAGTCGTGATACCTGCTAGCTCGTGTCACTCGTCTGCCAGCCTGTACGCTAGATCGGCGAGTTCGACAAGAGAAACCTCGTACCAAACCGTTGCCAACCACAAAAAGCCCTTGATGTTTCCTGCTCTTGACCCAAGTCACGCAGGATGCTGACGGAAGACCGGAACTGGATGGCAAGGAAACTCGGTTCTCGCCAGTATGTCGAAGCTGGTTGATGGCGGTTCCGGTCTTTCCAAGTGAATTGCTGATACTAGCAGCAATCACTCGCCCTCCCATAGCCGCCGAGTCTTTCAGACTGTTGCCGGACATGTTTGACACATTGCCACTGCTGCGACGAGGTCGTGATACAGCGTGGTAGGCCGCCCCAAAAGCGCCAGTAGCCAAAGAAACAGCCGTGCTCGACTGCTCTGGAGTTGCAGTGCCACTCTCCTGAACAGCTTGACGACGGCGAGGGGCAGGCCACATGAAGGCACTTGAGGGCATGTCGAGAAGATGAACGGTGCCACGCTCTGTCACCATAGCCAACCGCTCGCCCTGTGATTGCGTCCAAGCAACATCGACAATGCGTGCGACGGTCATTCGTGAGAATTGTGCAATTTGACGGACCTGAGGTCCCGTGCTTGCGTTTGGTGTAACAGTGGTCTGGAGAGGGGATGATCTTGTATGTTGAATACGGAAGAGGTCCCAGACCGTCTGCACATCGCCTTTGCTACTTGCTGTAAACAGAGCCAAAGACGATGGCGAAAATGAAAGAAAGCTGCATCCCAGGGGAGGCGAGAACGTAATGATCGGGTGAATTGAGGACGCAGTACTGAGTGACTCGGCATCAATGATTGACACAAGCCCTGGATCCTTTGAGACAACCGGTCCAGCTGGTCCATGGGTAGGAGGGAAGTTGATTCCGTCGCTACGAGGAGACCGAGAACCGGCCCATCCTTGAGGAGGCGAGCGGGCTTGTTGAGACTGGGATTGAGGGTTTGGCGCCTTATTCCAGTATGAGTTCCAGGCTTGCCAGCCTTGCTGGCCAACCCATTTAGCACCCTGGATAAGCTCCTGTGTCGTCTCGCGCATGATCTTGTTAACGACGCTATCGGATATGGGCAGATCTACCGACGCAGAAGTTGAAGGGAGCTGCGGCGGCGTCACAGTGGCGAGTCCAGGTGCTTTGCCCAGAATGGGAAGTGGTACATGAGCTCTCGTCGAAACCTGTGACGAAGGAGTCGCGGGACAGTAAGAAATCCATCGTCCACTAATCGCCAGAATTGGTGTTTGCGGACAGGAGCGTGGCGGCGCGCTTGAAGGCTGCGTCTTATCAGCCTCCTCCGGCACCTCACCTCTAGTGCTTTGCTGAAGCCTGGTCCAGATCTTGCCAACGCATGTAAAGATATGTCCGTTCTGATCTTCCAGCAATTGCAAGTAAACCCAGCACTCGCCTGTAACGCCTGAGCATACTGCAACTGTACCTGAATCTGCTCGAACTGTAAAGGAGCCACTGGGCGAAGGAGGTCTGAAGATGGGGTTCGTGACGGAGATTTCAGGGTTGATTGATATCTTTGGCGCCTGAAGCAACACATCCACAAGTTGGTTTGTTCTAAGTGAATATATCTCGACCGAAGTTTGATAGGCGTCGATTGTTTGTCGTCCCTGGAAGCCATCCTGGTGGGTGTAAACAGAACGAGGACTGGCCGCGCCATCGGGTCTAGGACTTGGCCCTTCGTCTTGGGCAGAACTGGACGCAGCTGAAGGTAGGACAGGCCCATGCAATACCACCGCTACAAGAGGAAAAAGTTCTTTATTATTGTTGTCAAGCGTCCATGGAAGAATCTTGGCGTGATGTACACCTCCTCGTAGTCCTTTTAGACTTGCAACAGGTTCAAGGCCTCTCTTGCCGACAGCGTATACATCCAAACCACCTTCATACCCCGCGATGACGACGTTGCTGGGGCCAAATGGGAAATCGGGGCACTCGGGGAGCTTGTCGAAGCCAAAGAAGTAGCCTCGTTCGCCGGCTTTCATGCCCGAGTTGTTGGTCATGTTGAGGTCGATATCCGGGACACCATAGAAGTGTGCCTGGGGTTGATGAGGTAGCGGCGGATGGTTTCCCATTCTCAAACTGGGGAAAGGAGAGTTAACCGAGCTACGTCGATAGTGTGCACTCAAAGGCGGAGTTTCTGGAGATTGATACTGGGGGTCCATCTGGAAGCTCAAGGGACGTCGACCATGGCTTGGTGGGGACAGAGATGAGGGAGAAGGGCTCATGAAAGTACGCTGACCATTCCATCCATGATGCAGTCGACCCGAGTCCTCATACGAAGATGGCTGAGTAGGAGGTGAGTCGCCCATGATGCTGATCAGATTCCCTGGAGAGCCGGCCATGCCGTTCCTGATCCACTCGTTATTCATACTCGGCGCTGTGCTCACGGAAGCTGGAGTTGTAGATAATGCAGCGAGCATAGGGGAGACGGCAGGGTTGACATTGTCAGGGCCAGATGAAGGCTTAATCTCGGGGGTGTCGACGGGGGGCGTGGAAGCGACCGAAGTAGATGAAGAGCTCTTATTGTCTCCGCCGTTGATATTTGCGTTGGTATTATCCTTGTTGGCGTTGGCGTTGCCGTTATTGACACTGCTATGTGACTGCGGTCAGCTAGGTACTTAAGTGGTGATATCAGAGTCATGCGGACAGACGCACGCGAACTTCCCAGCTGTTTGCTTTGTCACGGCCGCGGCGATGCCGCCACTTTCTCTGGCATGTTTCCTATCCTTCTTGGAGGCTGTAAAGAGGGTCATGGTCAGCTCTCATGGTTGTCAAAAGAGGAGCACAGCACAGGTTCGCGCAGGTGGTTTTGGGGGAAAGCCTCAGGGCGGCTGAGGGGTAGTGGTAATAGAGTTGAGAGGTCGATCGGTCACTTACAAGGCATCCAACTGATTTGGACAAGTGTCGGAGCAGTTTCCTACCCCTAAAAACTACCTTACTGTAAAACGCTACGCTCGCGTTTCTGCAGAGCGCGTTTTTCCAGAAAAGAGGCGTCAAAGTCGATTATCTTTGCAGTCGAGGTGACGCCGGCACTTGTCTATGTATTTCGCTTGGTAGTAACAGTCCAGGGTTGAGCAAATGGATGGTGCCAAAGGAAGCGAGTGACTCGCACTGGTTATGAGGTCGATTACTGCCGATATAGGAGGCAAATCCAGGTAAAAAGAAGACCAGTATTGGTCAAGTTGAGTTAATATTAGATAGAATGAAGTGCAAGTGCTTGTCGAGTAGCGGCGCAGTCCAGCTTCGTCGCGTCTAATGAGTTGTTGAGCAGAACAGAACAGAAAGAGAGAAGAAAATCAAAGATCGTTATAGAGTTGGAAGTCAAAGGAATAGTATAGGCAGACGCTTGTTTGATGCTTGTATCGTGTAGTCATTCACTGGTGGTTTGGTTTGTAAGTGAAAGGAGAGAGAGCTCAAAGGGAGCTGGCCGAAGAGTCACTCAGTCTCTCTCTCTGATAGATCCCATGTGTAAGGCCTACATTCACACCTCCACTCCCGGGCATGGATCCCGGTCTGTTGTGACGTGGGGTTTAATAGAGGGGTCGGGTGTCTAGTACGGGGGCCCGGCTTAGGGGAGCTAGCAGGCAACATACACTGTAAGCGATAAGACGGGCTGTTCCCCCTTCAGTGATGATAAGACGCCCCCCTTCCACCGTACATTGGATTCAATCATCTCAATGGCGGATCTACTAATCCCTCGGCCTGTCAGGAACGGCAAACAAGCTGCATTTCTAGCTCAACCGGATGGAAGTCAAATGGTCAGTCACTTTTTCGTACCGGGCGGCTGGCTAGCGAGGCATGATTGACACAGCCAGAATAGGCGGTCGACCAACGGACAATCCCTTGATACATACATACTGTACTAGGTAGATGACGAGATCGAGAACGAACAAGAATAAGCTGGAGCCTCTGCTTTGATGGAACAAGTTCCTACCTTACCTTTCATCTTGCGCGGGGTTGAGTTCATGCGCTGGCATCCATCCTCAGAGATGGGAGTGCATGGTAGGGTACAAATCCGGAGGTTACAGCATGTTGGCGCCTCAGTTACACCTTGGATCGATGTTCGATTCGATCATGGCCATGCCTTGCTATTAGCTTGTCATCCGCCATCATAACAGGTTTCCATGAGACTGGACTGGACTGGACTCGGCTATCTTTGACTTAAAGATGACGACTGATATCTCGATCTTATGCTTCTCTATTGTCTTCCACAAGACATCATTCACCAAGAACCGTGGTCCATCCATCCGACCCAGCTCAGCCACATGATTCCGTTCCGTGATCATGGGTCAGGTGAGCTATGCCATTTACGCCATGCCATGCCCTCTCTAATAATCACCAGGGGGCGACACGCTGATATCCCAGATTTAGCAGCACCCAAAGCAAGGGACGGTGAACCTTGGCCTACAGTAGCTCAAGCCGTACAGTAAAATTGACACCTGAGCTGCCCGCCTTCTGGGTGTGCCGTTAACGTTTGCCTACCAAGGTTCCGTCGGCTTCCCGTTAATCGGCGTGATGATCCCAGCTCAACCATTCGACAACGGCACCCTTCGGCATTTGTTAATTCCCTCCGCAAATTTCAACATCGTCCACGGGCCTTTGATGACGTACCCGGTTGGGTGAAGCTTCTTTTGAGACTGTTTGAGCCACTTTCTTTAGCAGTAACTATTGAATACTGTAACTAATGGCTATGCGCAACAAATTCACTTTTCATGGCTTGCCCTCATCGATTTTGTCCTCTTTTACAACAGATGCCCGTCATCTTGCAGCCAGACTCGATATTGGCTAAACTTCCAGTGTCCATCCACCTTGCTAACAACTGCATGTGCCGACCAAGCAGCTTCTTTGAGACGTCCATCTGTCGTGGTGACGCTGACCTCTCCCAAAATCATGCACTCATTTGAGTCGGAGAATCGCCCAGGAAAGACCTTGAGAACCGTGTGTTTACGTTCTTTGATGTGCTTCCACATCCGGCTGCGAAATTCGGCAATATCTAATTACTTGTCAGCCCAACAATTCGGAACTGGTGATGAATGCATCAGCATACCTTTTGAGCCACGTGCCTTGTCCGCACCAATCTGCACGCATGCGTCTTCTGTGAAAGAGTCCACCCAACGTTGGTTCTCATCAAAATTGTCCGAGATGCGATAAAAGTCGATGGTAAACTGCTGGAGTTGTTTGTCTTCCCACTCATCCTGGGAAGCATACTGCGGAACGTAGTTGTCGGGTGTCTTCTGAGCCATGGTGAGTATGTCGTGCAGTTTCTGTGCTTTTTCTCAAGTTTTTCAAAGAACAAAGGAAGAGATTTATTTAAATGCCGATCAGAGAAGAGAAATCAAATCTTTCATGATTTCTAAACTTGGAGAGATATAGATGGAGATTGACCCAGTGATGTAATTACTCTCCATCCGAGTGGATCATCATGACTTATGTTCCTAGTTGAACCTTCTTTATTCGGAAAGATGCCGTTAAGACTTCTTTTGGATTCTCTCTGGAAGGTATGAGGCCGTTCTTTACGCGTTCTTTGGAAGTTCTTGATCCAGTATCTGGGTACCTTGATGAGCTGAGGAATGCCCTACCTATGCCAACAAGTGCGATTACACGATTGCCAACTTTTCAATGTTCTACTGGGATGATATATACAGAAGTCATGTTAGGCATATGAGCATTAAGACCAAAAGTCAGTGATCATTACAGATCGTTTATCACGGTATCTGTATGCATCTTTTCTCCTTTCCTTGAGACGTATCCTTTTGTCGTGTTAGATGTAAGTTGAGGTGAGGGAGTTATCTACCCTAGAACCCCAGAACAGAAATACACCAGAAAAGGATTCCTTTCGCCATCATATCGATATCCCATGGTTTTCTTTATCATGTCCCTGATATGAACTAAGTATATGAAACTGTCGTTGTTATTGAATTTTGTGCGGTATCAGCACTTGGACCGAAGAGTTACTCTCAAGCCTTAGACCTTGTCTACCGTACCATCTACGTCCCAGTACAAGATCTCCCATTTAAGAGAACAACAAACCCAAAATCTTTAATGACGCTGCTCGAATGGACGAAGAATTTTACTACTAAACCAATTACACCTTAATGTATGAACGAAATGTTATTTACCTACGGGACTTAGTTGACTACAAGACAACTCCCCGTCCATGACATTTAAAGGCTACGCTTGAACGACTAAATTCTTACACTAGGGTATCATCCCCAAGAGCTCAAAACGAGCCCCAGAAGCATCCCAAACTATTTTCCCGACCTACGCCATTCAAAACCGATTGCATTCTAACCTAAGGACCCCACGTTGTCCTCACAACACCCTACTTCTTGACACCACGCGCGCTGACCTCGCCCTTCTCACCAATGTTGAGCTTGATCCGGCACTCAGGACAGTACCACTTCGTTGTACGTGCAGGCACGTCAGTAAGACCGACACATTCGACGTGAAACCACTCCTGCTTGCACTGCTGGTTTGTCAGTTTCATGTCTGCTTGCTTCTTGCGTGCTGCTGAGGTAGAAGGATGGGTATGTGCGGCGGAAGAGTCGCTTACGTCGGACGAGTTTTCGCAATAAATCATAAGACCAAAACTGACTCTATTGCAGAGACAATACCTCGGCTCGTCAGGGTCAATGGGGTTCCCATCATCATCAACGTCCTCCATCTCGACCTCTACAGATCCCTTGTCCTTCTTCGCACGAGCCTTCTTCTTCGGCGGGGCCTTTCGTTTACCAACAGCGCTGTTACCGCCGCTTTTGGTGGTGCTAACAATCCCAGGAGCAGGCCGCTTTGTTCGCTTTGGTGGTCGAGGTTCAGGCGCGGGTGTGTTGCGAGCAGTGCTCGCTCGTCGTGGCCGATCTGCAGCTAACGAAGTCTGCGGTTCTTGACTCGCAGCTTTGCCTCGAGAGCTGGGTCGACGTATGGCAAGACCTTCAGGGCCGGGAGTCAATCGAGGAGTCGGCCCACGAGAAGGAACCTGTCTGCTTGCTACTCTATTTGCTGCTTCAGGAGTGGGTTGAGGGGGCGGAGAGGATTGAGAGGGAGCAGCGGTAACCTGTGTAGGTTGGAGTTGAGGTGCTGGAGATGATTTCGGCTCAGTTTTCAGAGGTTCCTCTTCAGGCACCTCTGGAATTGGCTGGATCACTGGAGGTGGCTGTGGTTCTGTCTGCTGCTGTGCTTGCTGTGTTCGCTTCGCCGCATCACCTCGCGTTTCTCTTCTACTGGGTTCCCTCACTGGAGGCAGTACAGGAGTCACTGACTTTCGAACCTCAGTAATTGGCAGAGGAACTGGAGTCTCATGGGGCGGGGGTTTGGACTGTCCTGTATTGGACACTGCGGCTGGGCTAGGCGTTGGGGACTTAGCTGATCCTCTTGTGGTTCGGCCAGGGACAGGTATAGGAACAGGCGTCTCGGCGTGTGGCACCGCAGGATGTTCTCCAGACGCTGTAGACCCAGACAGTACCTGCTCAGGACTTGGGCCCTTACTCAAAGTGAGCTGAGGAGGCGGCGGGACCGGCGTCTCGGTTTTAGACCGCTTGACCTGAGGTCGTAGGGACTGGTTCTCGTTCTTTTCAGTATTCTCGTTGGTGTTGTTGGGTTCTTCAGGCTCAGGTTCTCTCTTCCGCTTTGTCGATCGCGATGCTGCTCGGGTTTTTGTGGGCTTGGGGGTCTCTTTGGACGTCTCAGACGTCGGGGTCTTTGGCATGTTGCCGTTGTTGTTGTTGCTACTATTATTGTTCCCATTCCCGAGAAATAACTTTGCAGCTTCGTTCATCTTTCTCGCAGATTCCTCTGCTTCTTCCGCTGCCATCTTTGCAAGAGCCTCCCTTTTTAGCTTCTTGGCCTCATTAAGTTTCATACCCCTGTTACTAGTTGGAACCTCTTCAGCATCCAGTACCTCAACACTCATAGCTCCAGCAGGTAACTGTTTCTCACCCGATTCGGAATCAACAACCGGTTTGGGAACTGGAGGCTCAAAGGATTCTCCCTCATCTTCAGCCTTTTTCTTGGCTTCATGATATGCATCGGGACCACGTCCAAGAGCTTTGAGCTCACGAGCGATCATAGTCTCGCTGGGTGTCCATGTCGCATTCTTCTTCATGCGCTTTCGTAATTTGGCTAACTCATATTGTGTAAGCTGCAGCCATGGAGCATCGGGGCTGCCCACAACAGCGTCCTCAGGGGGAGGCTGAAGTAAAGCGGCGTTATTTGCGGCAGCCGCCTGGCTCAGAGCTGGCGTAGCATATGTGACTGGACGAGCAAGGCGATTCGGTGTCTTGGGCGGTTTGTTGGTTACAAATTTGATCCGTGCTCCGAACGCTGGCGTTCTTCGATTTGGTACAGGTGTATCCGAATCTTCGTCAGAGCTTACATCGCTTTCGTCGGTATAGGTTTCATAGTCAATATCGTATGGTGCCATTACCTCGCCAGGCACGATGATTCTAGGAACTTGTGGGCGCCGGGGTTTCTGGCCATCAGCTCCAGCCTTGGTTGGCACCTTGGTCCTGACCACTTGTGGTGATTTTGACTGAACAGGGCTCTTAGGTTCCTCTGTTGGGTAGTTATCCCTCATCTTCCGGAGCTTCGTGAGCAAAACCTTGGCCTTGGTGTAGTGTCGATTTATATTGTCCGACATCCTGATAGCTTCAGCGTGGGCAAAGGCACGAGAGTTCACGGCCTGTTCGAGCTGCTCCGAGATGTCCGCCCTCAGTTGTACTGGCGCTGGACGCTCCTCCGGGGCAAGTGTTGGTAGTCGACCCCATGTCGTAGTCAAGTCATGAACTTTGTGGGATGCGTTCGCGTAGGTTTGGTCGAGTTTGCCAATGAGGGTTAGGGATCGCACAATATCGGACGGTAGGTAATCGGTAAAGTCGAGAAAATCGGTGACAGTAGTCTGGGCATCAGGATCTGCGCGCGATTCCATTGATGCAAGACTGTCGATGCGCTCAAGGGAGGGCGCCTTGATTACAGCCTGGTTCTTGGGGGAGATGGCGTCCATATTCGTGTCGCCATCGGGATCTGCTACTGCAGCCATAGTGGCGAGTCGAGGCTGAAGATTCTTGGGCGAAAAATAGTGGCGACTGTGTATAAAGCAGGATTCAATGCGCTACGATGATGTATAAGGTGATGAAGCCATTTGACGATACGATGTGGGTTGGTGGTTGTTGCGCGTCTGAGCTTAACGCGACGGAAGCTTGCCCGGCGACGTCAATGGTGAGGTGAGTGCCCTGTGCTTGCCCTGAAATGACTTAGCCTTGCGATGCAGGCAGACGGGAGGCAGAGCCGGGCGTAGTGGGGCAAGCTATCATCATGTGATCCACCTCGCTTGGCTGGCTGAGTCATCGCCCGGCTGCGCTGCAACGACAATACGCAGAAGTTGACTATCTCTGCCCGCGCTTTTGCGAGTTAAGGCTTGTGCCCAATTCTTGAGGACTCATTGCATGTTTCCCGTATCTAGACGGAGTTCAAGGCGTATTTGTGATCCGATAATGCCTTGCCGAGGAGTCACGACTGGAACTCATTGGAGTAGCATCAAGTATGCCTTGGTGAATAGGCAGGCAATTGACTTGAAACTTGGGAATTTTGATATTGATTGCCCAAGACGAGGTAAAACATGCAGATTAATACCTAATCGTAGGAATTAATTAGTAATTTGGTATATTGAGTTTGTCAAGGGCGATAAATCTAGCTGAGTAATGTAGGTAAGTAAGGCTTGTCTAGACACAGAGGGGCATTGGCTTGAAATGAAGTTACAAACTCATCATGGATGCAAACAATTTGCTTCACTTGGTAGGCTCTTCAAGCCATTGAATTACAATGACATAATATTCCCTTGTAACAGTATATTCCAATCTAAATATCTAGTTACAACATCCTCCACATGCAAGTGATTTCCTCCTCTAACATATAACCATATAAGATAACCCATCTATCCAAACGCCAAACAAAAGCTCAAAATTCTATGCCCATATCCCATAATACAAAAACACACCATCCAACATAATGGTTTCAAAATCTACCACCTTACACCATCCAGTTACCAATCCCAATCAGGCTCCGTCTCCCTCATCATGACAGTCCCGGCCACTTGCTCAGACTCTTCGACGCAGTAGTTCGAATCGCTTCCGATCAATGTCAAGTTTCCGTAGACAACAAGACGTCTGCATCTCCTGTTTCATGTCAGTCATGTCTCCCTCTCATTTAGAATTGGTATACTTACAAGTATCCCGTGATGCTCACGTTTCCGTAAATCTCTAATTCAGTGCCTTCGAGTGTTCCTAGAACTCGGAGCTTTCCACAGCCCTTTATCTTGTCGTTGGCAACAGTGTATCCGTTCACGAGGATGTTTCCATAGGCTTTGACCTTGCCGCTGTTATATGTTAGCTTCATGGTCTACTTCGACACGGTGATATACTTACTCGCATCTGATGCTTCCGTTCAGACTAAGACCTCCATACGCATCGATCTTTTCTCGGACGATAACATCGCCGTTTAGGTTGATGCTGCTCCCAGACTTGACGGATCCCACAACCTCAACAGGTCCGTTGACATCAATCTCATGGTCGCTCTTGATGCTTCTCGATCTCTTGTAGGCAGGCGGGCTAGCATAGGAAGCGGTAGTGTTGTAATAGCTAGCCATGTTTACGACTTTGGAGTTTGTTTCAGTGTTGTTGTAGAAGATTGCAATTGTTTGTTTGTAAATGACAGTAATTGTATTGTAAGGCTTGAGCAAGATGCAAGTGAAGATGGAATTGTGAATTGCTTTCCTCAGGAACAAGGACGCTCCTCTTATACTTTACATTTTCAACCCATCTGCGCAAAAGAGGTTGAAACACATACTGGAGCCTCGAGACTCAGGTCCATACAAAACTACCCTTGTTCAGCCCAGCCATAAGGCATATCTTGCAGACGGTCTCCTATTACTCATACCTACTCAAGCCAGGCACGGGACCCATGGATGGATACCGACATGTCGGGCACTGCAGCAAAAAAAAGGCGTGACGCCTTGTGTTGGTTGGAGCGTTTGATAGAGGCTTGTCAGGCTGGCCAATAGACACATGCAGGTCTATATGAAGTATGGAGGACTAGTTACAGTTTTGTGATTCACTGTCGATGTTGGTCATTCGGTCTTAGTCAAACTTGATTAACTTGCAGTGTTGTATTCTTCTACCATACAACATAAATGTGTTTAAACAACAACTGTATTAATAAATTATTATTTCAACCAAATTCAAGTCCTCAATTATTTAGGAATTCTGTATGAGACATTCACAAGGCACACTCTTGTCCACAGCCTAGAAATGTCTATCAACAGGGGTCTTGGTGAATAGTCCTGGATAGGACAGCCCATTTGTCCCACGAACACCAAGGCCCCCACCGTCTCTGCCATCTCTTGCATATGCGTCCTGGGTTGGGGAACATGCTCTTAGGACTTCTCTGTTTGGTGTTTGCCTTGAACAAGATCCTCAAGAGCATACCGAATTTGTCCAATCTGTCTGCATATAATTCTGCTGCCTTGAATTCTCCCAACCCAACCACCCAACGTCAAAACTAACAAACAAACAATCCTTGCTCCCGTTAGGAATCGCCCGAGGCTGTACAGGCCCCCAGTCCCGCCTAGTTTATCGTCCATCGCTGGATGGTTGCATCACCTCAGCCCTACGAGGACCGTTTGCTTGCCGTTAATTCGTTAATTCTTCACGTCTTCCCCGTCAAAAGGCGCACGCCTTCTAGAAGACGCCAAGCAAACGCCTGGAGTGCCCCGGGCATCGTTGCCTAATCAGCAACCACCTCAGTCAGGCATCTATTGACATTCGATTGGTTAATTGACATCTTCTTCAGCTGCGGTGATTTTGATGATTCTTGCCTGCCTAAAGTTAATATTAATATTTTATATGATCTGATATAACAGAGGTAAGTAAAACAAGATAAAAATACAAAGTGGTATTATTCATACAATAACATAACAAACCTAGCATAACATCCATTACATAGAAAAATAGTATAAACAAAATCGCAATCACCAGCAATGACTTGTACATCGTCAAGTGACCACACCCTGAATCCTTCTGGCTCCGATCGATAATTAGAAACCGGGGTATTTATCCCTCCATCTTAATACAAGGATATTCTTGACATCCTTTCTTTCCTTGGCTACCCACCAGGTTCGTCTTCGTAAGGCTGATCTCAGTCTTCTAGAACATGACAACCCAGTCATCTATTCTCCGCCCACAAACCCAAGGCCAATGCCACTGAAGATAGCAGCAAGCGCCCAAACGCCCGCATACACAGCAGCGCCATTAGCATCGACTCGATACAAAGTCTTGGATGAGGCAAGGAACGTGTTGACCGCAGTGACAAAGGCAACAACAATTGTTCGACGAATTACCACTTTGGTCTTGACAGTGTAACCCCACACGTTCCACCAGACGGTCTCCCCGAGAGATGCAGCCACCGGGTCAAACTGCTCGACCCTATCATCCTCTTTGGCACGTGCCGTTGTCGCAAAAGGCGCAAAGATAAAGGTGCTGGCGGCGATGCCGAACAAGGTCGTCACGGGGAGAATGGCGCCGTACGAGGCATTATAGGCAGGCTCCACGCTCGGGACTCCTGGGTAGTTGACCACCAGGATACGAGGCATAATAAAGCGCAGCGACAGAACGAGGACAACAGTGTAGATCCCTGTCGACAGAGCGGTCGTCAACATCTGGAGAGGAAGGTCGAGAAGCTCGCGGTTGGGCAGACCTGCGGCTGAACGTGTATGGATGGCAGAAAGCGGGCGAAACAGGAAAAAGGGCACGGCGACTGAGAAAACGTCAATGGCCAGAGCCGAGGCTGCTGTCGTCCAGTCGAGACCGTAAAAGGTAGTGAGGAGGTAGAACTATCCATGAGTCAGCTTTTTACATGGCCAAACACTTAAGGCGGATGGGTTAACTGACGTGAGGCCCATGAGACAAGAGATCCAGCATCGCAGCATCCAAGCTGTCCAATTTGCCATACCATCCTATCGTCAGCTCAACCCTAGAGTTGCCATTAGCATATCTCCCATTGCGCATTGTCCATCTAACTCACACTCTCCAACCCGCCAGAAGCAGAACCTCTTCCCACGTGTCCTGGCTTCTGCTGAAGGCGGCAAGTTTGGCGTTGGAAAGCTCGGCCAGCAAGCTATACCCCAGAGAAGCCATCGCAAAACTTGTCGCTACAGCGAGAGGAAACTTCAACATGCTAGGAACCATCCCGCGAAAGCTGTTTTGAGATTCCTGAACCTCCTTTGGGATTGTTGTCAATGCCGTGTCATCATCGCCGGCCGCGGCGCTTCGTCGCGAAGTCATATTTACTCGAGTTGAGACAATGTTATGTCTAGGATTCGTGTTTACGCCACTTGTCCTAGACAGGTCGATATGAGGTATGCTGAGAGCGTCGCGGCGGAGAGACAGAAGGGCGTTGGTAGTTGGCGATGAAGGTTTTGGTGTGTGTATTGTATTGTATTGTATTGAATTGTGTTAATGTGTCAATGTGCAATAGACTCTTGTGTCAGTGGAATATGGAAGTGACAGTGAGTGGGGTGATGGATCCAATGTGACGTCGCCTGGTTGTTCGGGTAACTGACTTCACTTTTCTCCACCTGCAGCATAAGATGACCTCTAGCTAGGAACTCAAATTGGGTTAGTCAGTTTAACAAGCGACCGAGATGAATTTTCTTCTTGTTCGAGAAGTCTACATACTCTTCTTCTTCTTCCTCTACAAGCACAATCAAACAGTGACGCTTTAATCAAGTGTGACCAAGAAGAAGGACTCTGATCATCTTGTCCTTGTCCGTCTTGCTATCTTCACTTTTCCTTCTGTCTTTTGATAGATGAGGCTGGCTATCTCGTCCCATTGTGACTTGCTGTGATGTGATGTTTGTCTCACCACAGACAGCTGTTCACTTCACTCCCACCCATCAGTGAATGCTTCCTCATATTCATTCACCCTCTCTTCGTCTCATGGTGATTCAAAGTTGTAAACACGACAATGTGGTTTCAATATTTGATTTCCATTTGGTAGGTATTTATTTGGGTGCCAACTCGACGCCTGTCCGAATCCTCACTTTAACCTCGTGGCAATGCAATCTCATCTAGCTCCTCAAACCCCAGAATAACATGGGCGAACGAAGCAAAGAAGGGCCTTTCCAACTCATCGGTGCTAAGAATCCGTGCGGAGCTTGGTCCACCTTAACGCTGTATAGGTATGTAATATAAAAAAGACGAGATAACGCGCCTGTCCATCGACGTCATCCGATAATCCAACTCCAGAGCCAACATGCCCGCCTGCCCGCCCGACCCAAGAGATATACTCCGTCCCATTCGTTAACCCATTAATGATGAATCCAAAAATCATTCCTCCATGCGACCAAAAACACCGTCATCTTCATCTTCGCTGCGACCACGCGAACGCATCTCGAAATCGTCGTCGTCCATGACCGAATCCCCGCTACCGTCCATTCTGACTTCGTCACTGGGACGTCTCATCTCACCACGAGTAAAGCTCTCGGGCTGTCGACTTGGAAAGCTGTTGATGAAGCTCGCTGTCGACAGAGATGTCGCTTGGTCCAAGTACTGTGCTGGCAGCGGAGGAACAGGAGGAGCGTCCATGGGAACCATGGCAGGACGGGATCCGTTGTTGCTACCAAAGCTGCAGCTCAGAAGCTCAACCGCAGCAGCCAGATCCCGGTCGTCTTCGCCGGTAGCGTTGCGGCCGGATGATCCTGGGCGGTGTTCATTGCTCGGCTGGCGGTAGTGACCAAATCCTGAGCCATATGATACACTTCCTGCTCCAAAAGAAGCCGCCGAAGTTGACTGGAAGCTTCTCGCATACCCGCCGTTACCGCTGAAAAGTTTATTTCTATATGATGTGCCGTTGACATTGACCCCTTCGGCATACGGAGGCGGGGTAGTGTCGGCAGAGCTCTGTCGCTCCACGGGGTCGGAGTATCCGGACGCAGCAGGCGAGGAGGAGCCGGCTTCACTCTGGAAGTCCTTGGTAGACTCGGGAGGAGTGTCAGCGTTGTTTTCAACGCCGTTCATGGTTACAAGGACAGAAGCAGCCTCGAGAAGCTGAACCTGCTGATGCTTCGAAATGAGCAGCTTCGAAGTCAAAGCCCACTCAGGTGTGTGTTCCCACCTAGACACAGTCAGTGACACCGATCCACGATACGAAACGTTACACGCCAACAACAGCTCTCATCTCAGACAAGACTTGCTGTACTGGGGGCAAGTCATTGGGAGGAGGGGGACCAACAAGTGCTTAGTCAAGCAGCTGCTATGCTTGTAGCCTTTACCGCACTTGTCACAGCGAACCTCAACCCTGTTGCTCTTCTTGCTCTCCTTGAGAGTCTGGCCATCGCTCGCACGGCGTTGACGAGCCTTCTGGAACTTGTTGGTTCCTTCATCGGCCGAGCCGTCGTTCATATCGTCGTCAATGGCGCTACCATTGAGTTCTTGCTTCGTTTCGGGTATCGACTTGTGGTTCGGGAGACTAGCGGGAGGAGAGGGAAGGCTACCGACGATGGCAGCACGGGCAGCAGCGCTCTTGGACATCCGGCGGCCACCGTTGCTGATGGGCAAGGCGGCAGAACGCTCACTTTCCCTCAGAGCGGCGGCGATGGCGGTCACATTGGCATTCGGGTTGGTGACAGACTTGCGTCGAGTCACTCGGTGGTTGGCGTTGAGGGCACCTGTGAGCAGCGAGTGCGAGCTCGTCCGAGCGTGGGACTGGCGGCCGGGCAGAGCCGACGATGTGGACGACATCGGAGAACGATTCTGAGTCAATGGCCTCGAGGACTGCTGCATTTCCTGAAGAGGATGAAGGAGATCAGCAAATCTGGGCCTTGGTAGGTTGTTTTGCCATCTGGCAGGTCGATCACGGAAAGATCATGACAGGACAAGATCGGGGCATCAGGGCTCGGGTCGGTCTCCCTCCGAGTGGTGGTGGTGGTGGTTGAGGGCAGCGTACTTTGGATGAGGCCATTGCCGGCGATTTGGGACGGATGTTCAGGATTCGACCGACTGCAGTCGTGTCGATCACGAACTAGGTGTTTAGTAGTAGATTGGTGTTTTGCGTGGAAGTTGCTGAACGTATGTTTTTACAAAGTCGAGTGGTTGAGGAGGAGCGAGTTTCCCAGAGCAGATGAGAAATAATAATATTTTAGGAAGCGGCCAAGAGGGCGTATGTGTGGCAGGTGCGGGGAGTAGGAATATCGGACTCTGAATAGATGGCTGGCTGTGTGATTTTATCACAATGGATGTATGTACACCCAGCTAGTACATTTGAGGAACCACTGGGCATGGCCTTTGCCTTTGCCTTGGAAATCTGAGGGGCTCTCTACTGTACGGTACCGTACCGTACCTCAGGGAGCCTTGGTCCTGGACCGGCGACCGGTTC
Source organism: Fusarium verrucosum (assembly GCA_013623715.1). Lineage (NCBI taxonomy): Eukaryota > Fungi > Ascomycota > Sordariomycetes > Hypocreales > Nectriaceae > Fusarium > Fusarium verrucosum. The sequence continues at coordinate 248,435 of JABFFJ010000005.1, forward strand.
CAACGCCTTCCAGGCGATTTTTTGGTTTCTCCCCAGGTGCCAGGCCAGGCCAGCCAGGCCCAGGGGCATCCATCCTTTCATTGTCGACAGGTGGAGAGGATAGCACGAGCTAATTGGTTGGTCCAATGACCCGAACTGAGTTGCAGCAAGGAAGAGGAAGAGGAGTGGCAGAGCGCCTGACCTGGCTCTTAGGGGCGTGTCTTTGCTAAACAGTGGGCGTACGATGCACCCTATTAAGAAACTGGCCAGAGCACGTCGCAATCGGCTGGCGGACAGGGGCTGAGCCATCATCCCCTTGTGGTCGACCTGAACGGATATGTGAAAAGAAGACACGACACGATAGTGCCTAGCTCCGTTTATCAGCAGAAGGTAACAGGAGAATAAACCCCTATCAGAGTACATATATCTTGAGAGTCAGTAGCGAGTAAAGAGAACTGGCCCAGAAGATACAGTACGGGTAGAAAACCGAAGCACATACGTATCCCCTCAATTCCCCTCCTCGTGGTGCATGAGGCGTTGTGCTTTGCGCTGTGCCCATGATTGGTTTGGGCCTTTGAATCCCCCTCACTGGCCTTGCTCGATAAGGTATAAAAATGGTGATGGTTTCTCTTTGCTTTGTGCACCAACATAAAAAAAGAAGTGCAGACGTACCAGGGTCCCTCTGGCCGCTGCACAACGTTGTAGCCAGGGGATGAAACTAAGCGTTTCCCTCTGTATCCGTACCGTACCGTCTGGACAAACGTTGCCGATAGAGAGACGGGACAAGAATCTATTGGCATCTCAACGAACTCTATAGGCAAGGAGATAGATCGTATCCGGACGGGTTCTCATGGTCCGTTTTTCTTGTTGGGAATTATCGCCAGTCAATCGTCATTATCATGGGCGATTCTGGGCTGATTCGTCACCCGACGCGTCCATGTCCTCAGTGCTCGTCGTACATAAAATACAGTACACGATTTTGTACAGTTCACTGCGCTGATGCCTCTCCATTTCCCCAACTTCCGAGACGGGTAGAGTGGACAGCAGACTGTACAGTGGCCCCGTGGCCCAGCTTGGCGAGGCCATCCGATGTCCGCTCCAGGCTTAATCGAGATGGGACATTGGGAACTCGCACTGGGCGGGGAGGGAGGGTGTTGGGTGAAATGAGCGAGTGAAGTCGAGAAAGGGCTGATTTGGGGATGCAGTGGGGTGTGCGAGTTGGTGAATGAAGGTGAAGCCTGGGGAATCGAAAGAGGGGCATTGGATGTTCGCACGGTGTATATCTGCACTGTGCAGCGTTGGCGTTGGTAGAGTACAGTACAGTACAGCATCTAACTCAAAAGAGGTTGTTTCGATGGTGTCTTCGATGCTCGAGGTTTAACCATCGAAAACGATAGTTCGATGCATGTCGAGAGCATACCTGTCTTTCAGTCCGTCCGTCCATGCGGTGTAGCGAACCTGTCTCAGATTCCAATCCCAGGTCCAGATGTTGATCTCGGTTCTCGTTTTGATTCGAGATTTGTTCACCATTCTTCATATCGACTCATCTTGCATCGGATATTTTTGAAGCGAGCCGAGAATCTTTACCGAGAATTTTATGGATCGGAACAAGTGCTGCATTGAAACTTTTCTATTGCCATAGAATCTGTAGAATAGACTCTCCTGTTGTTTGTGGCTTGAGATCCCCACGATGAAGACATTGCTCCGTTTTTGGACGAGGCTTGAAGTGAAGATGCAGTGGATAGTTATGTAATTACGAGTTCCAGAAAGTCAAGCAGGGACAAGGCGTGACGAGGTTCTCGTGTCTCTCGCTATCTGTGCCCATCTTGAGACGCGTCTAATAGCAGGTCAGATAAAGGAGTGATGGGGGTTTGTTTCGAGCCCTGGGTGTTGGGAAAACCTGTTTCAGAGGCCCTTTCACGCGTAATCCTTTTTGTGGTTTGCATTGAAGGTTTATGTTTTGAGTTTAATTGTGCAGTTGAGAGCTGCTGTGTTCCTGAATGGATGGTTGTTGGGTGAAGGAAGTTTAAGCGCGAGCCGCTGAAGCTGAAGCTGACATCAGCCGCATTCAGGAACGAGGGATTAATAGACTGAGCGGCAAAGTAGAAATTTACAACCAGTAATTCAATATTTCTCATAAAATGCTACAGTAATTAATTCCAATTTCCAATTAAAAGTCTACGATTCCGATCCATACAATTACATTACTGTCAACATCCTGATATTGAATATGACTCCTCCCTCTACCACTTACACGTGGTAAAGATCCCCATCGCATCGCTTCAGACCTAAACCCTTGACCTAACCCTGGGCCCTGACCTCGTAGCCTCAATTGGCTTAACGTCCAGCTCAGCCAAGGTGAACGAGCCCTGATCTGATCTGATAACAACACTGCTGGGCTGATATTTTTACTTTATTACTGTACTGTGCTGTACTATTGGGCCTGGACATGTCTCGTGTCTCGTCTCTGCTGGTCGGACAAAAGTTAAACGGACAAAGGAGTTCTTATTCGGCAATGGCTGATCTCTGGCGATCCAATAAGAAAAAAAAAGTCAAAGACCCCTTCTTCAACTTTTTTTTTGCCTTAGTTTTAAGTGATAAATTAACCATATATCTGTACTACGTAAGCCGCAAGTTCCATAACGTCTCTGCCTCTATTGTCTATACGGATTGCATTGATTGTTCCTGGTATTATTCTATTACTTGATATTAAAGGCTCGTGGAGAACATTCTCGCATCTCGAGTACGAGATGTAAACTCCATCTCAGCACTGGATTGCATTTGCCCGAAATGGGTTTGGGTGTGTGTGTAATAAAACGCCCGAACGGTTTAGGTACTTCTTCATGGGCTCAGCTAAGCACACCACACACACACACTGTGGCGCTGTCATCTCTTGAGAGGAGTTGAACCACTGCCTTGTAAAGGAGAGATCCATAGGCCCTGAATGTAGCTGCCACCGCAATCTTAACCTCTAGAGTGCAGCTAAGGCGCAGGGCGGAGGCCAAGCAGGCATCACTAATTGGAAAGCTGAGAAAAGAGAACCGTGCTCAGGGTGAAGTGAAGGAAGCGAAGTGAAGGAGAATCTCGTCGGCTTATTCCTGCAATGCACTGTGCCTCTGTTTCTGTTAGTTAGTGTTTGCTCTTTATAGAAGGACGACAAGATTAACCAGGTTCTCACGTAAGGAGAGACAAAAAGGATGGCGGGTGTGAATGGTAACAAACAGTACAGTCCGAGCGAGGATGGAAAAAGAGATCCATCTCCAGGCCTGCCTCGGTCTGTTGCGGCAATTACCTTATGTACCTTGACTGTGAGCATTGATATCCGACATTCAGAGTTCATACATACATACAAACATACATACAGTATCCGAACTACATACCTCAGGTTCGTGATATTCAGCCAGGATTATTCCAGAGATGCATCTTCTACTGTACTGTACCTAACTATGGATTAGTAGTTACCCCTCAATTCGAAGCATTAGCGGGCAATCATCCCGTCTCTGTTCTTAACCCGTCCTGGATATTGATATTAACCGATCGATCACACGCTCTCTCACCTGACTGACCTACTGCAGCTGATCACAAGGACCTTGAGAGTATCGCGGGGAAGATTTATCTTTCTCCAGCTAATATGTATATGTACATACCTACTATACGGTACACGATAATTGTGGAAAGAGACCATGTAACGTCAAGTGGTGGACTGCCGGTATCGAGATCTTTCTCTTGTTTAAATTTTAATTCCAATTTAATTTTCTCAGTCCTTTTTTTCTCTACTCAATCAAAAGTTGAATCCATTTTTAGCAGTCAGGATTTATCTGCAACATGTTCCTGACTATTCCGCAGAGCACTACCATCTTGAGATAGAACCTCGACGATCCTCAATATGAATCCCAGTTCTCATCGGAAAAATTCTGCCAATAAAGCTATCTCTTTAGGTGGCACAAGGCATCAACAGGTCACTCGCCCCACTTAACCCCACGTACAAGCAGGTTACAGAGGCATAGGTGAAGCTATCTCTAAGAGGGCTGTATTTCTCTGTAACTGGTCTACTTCTAGTGAAGTATAGCCTCCTAATTTATAGTAGAAAGAATACAGGCCGCTCTGTATTAGTAGAATCTAATCCTCTAATTGGCCTGGTATCCCTGTAGTGACCGCTTTGATGCCTTGTGCCACCTAAAGAGATACCCTCCAATGCCAATTTTTTTAATGAATGAGCTTTGACATATGGAGCTAATGATCCGGAACATGATTGGAAATAAAATCCAAGTTTGTTTGAAACCATAGGCGTCATCAAGAGTCCTCCTGGCCATGGAACCCCTGTCAACAAGTTCATATTATGTCCTGATTTTTTTTTTTCTTTCTCTCTTTTTTACACATTGCACTTGGACTTTTTTAATTTGTTATACTCAATGATGTAATTCTGACATTTCAACGCAGCAAACCAACAATCCGTGCTCAAGTGGATTAAAGATGTGTTCCTCCTACATAACAACAAAAGACTCAGTGGAATTCTTGGACAACCGCATTGGGGAGCTCTGTTTGAGCTCTGAATACTCTGCTGTAGAGCCAATCAGACTCGACAAGCCATTCCCCCACATTCTCGTTCCCAATCTCGATCCTGTGGGATTGCTTGTTCAAAAAACTCCCTCACTGCCGTGCGAGTATGTCACTTATTGGCTACAACACAAAACAGAACCTGGGCACTAAGACATTGGCACGAGTACAGTGCATTGCAGCTTCATTGTTGTCCTTCTGTCTCTCCATTCAAATCACAGACCGTCTGCTTGCACACTATCATGGCGATCCGGGTGCTTGTTGATAACTCAAGGCCGCCGCCGCCCGGGTACAGACACTTTTCCCATTGGAGTATAATTAGACTCAAGTGGCTTGGGTCGGATTCATGACAGCTGGGGCCGGGTGGGTTTGTGATACCTGCTAGCAGGAAACGAAACACGCATTCTACACTTCAGCAACTCATCCCGACATAACCTCTTCCCCGGGGGCAGAAGACCTAACACTAATCCAAAAGGGTTTGATGCCCTGGAATGTTGCCTGTCTACAAGGCAACAATGAATTTGAAGTGGATGAGCTGGTGAATTATCATACATGCAGTAGTTGGTAGGTGATTCCGAGACAACATATTGATCCATTCGGACCTTTGAATCCACTTGTAAAGAATCACAGTCACAGAGCCATGGACTGGACACCCGATGGATGTACCGTACAGCACATAACGTACCGCGGCTTCACTCGTACCACCGGCACTTAGATCATGGTGCAGTCGGTTTAGAGCGGCAACCAAGTCCGAAACTCCGTGAGATCTCATTCTCTGCCCGCCGAGGCTTCAGTGAAATACCTACCTACCCCTCTATCACGATGCCCGTCTGGTCTCGTTGGGCGGCGCTGTAAGGTATGTATGGGTGAGCGGGTCTTATCTGGCACATATCACGCAAACAAATACACACAGGGGTGTGCGTACTGTACTCCGTACTGGATGCTTTGCACCACAGCAGGGATTCTAATGAGTATGTGGATATTTTCCTTTCAGTACGTCTTTGATAAGAATGGGGAAATTCATGCCTCAGTTAACTGGATACAATGACAAAGAGCTGTTTGGAAGGCATGGCCTCTGCATTACGACGAGGGCAACGTAAGCATGGTGTTGTTATTACTCTCTTGTCTGTTCCTGAGCTGTTCCTGCATGAAATGGAAGCCCAGTTTCCACGTGTATCATATCATATTGCGTTTTGGAATCTGCCTCACAATGCCCCCATGAGCCCAACATATGTATCCAACAGACAAGGATTCCCTCACAGAAGATCAGCTGCTGCTACACATGTTCCCAACGCCATGGTCTGTCTAGTCTGTCAGTTCCCGAGATCAGCAAATGCTTATCGGGCTCGGCCAGTTTAGAACATGGGACGAAGGAATGTTGGAGGGGACCCTGCCGACGAGCCCTACGACGGGTAGTTAGTTACCCAAGTTAATTCCTTGTTTCCTTGGTTTTCTTCTGTCTGGTTCCAGAAGTGTAGTGTCTGTGGCTTGACAATCGCCAGCTGTGAGTTATGGTGAGGCTTGCATGACCTGTTTCCGAGACTTGAGTATCCAGAGAAGTCATGACGTGAGTAGATGAGCTCAAAATAGTTTATTATTTACAATTCTGAAGATCCATAACGAATAGGGTAAGTATCTGTGAGTTGCGCAATTGTAGTCATATATTGGAGTCAACTTTCACCACCGATGTCGGAGCATCAAGCTACTTTTGTCATGTGAGAAAGGACTCAAGAGATGAGGAAAGTTTCTGAGCGGTAATTCCTCAGTTGACAGATTCCTCTTTTATTGTTTTGAATATTCCAGATCTCGGCAGTAGCGAAAGGCTCTTGTATCGTGGCAGAAGCCTTCATACCTACGAGAGGCGGATCTCGAATAAAGACGCCGATCATGACATCAACCTCTCCAAGCCACAGGAACAAGATCAGAGACTTATCCAAAGACATTCCATATCATCACAGATAATAATATTCTAAAGAGAGTCAGAGAAATATAAATAATAATAGCTCTAACCCTACGCATGTGAACCAAAAGTCACACAGAGCACACGATGGACATGGCGATCTACAGCGTGGTTCATGTACCCCAGATTAATTAAAAAAAACCACGTTAGTTAGTTTCGATTTTCCCGGCGGGCGCTGGCCCAAATGCGTTGACACACGGAAAATAAAAGGCATGATAGATAGCTAGTAAGTAATGCGTCGTAACACTTCCGGCACCAAGATAGAGGCATATATGTAACAGATCAAAGACGCGAGACAGGCCACCCCCCCACGCGTGGCGTAGTAACTACTTTGATAATTTCTGTAAGACTTAAGGAGCTCGAGAGAAGGATTTTTTTCTCTGTTTTTTTTTTATTTGATTCTGAGACGGGAGGGAAAAGTCAATTGTTATTACTCCACCAACATATTTGTTTACCTATCCCAACGCATAGGTACACACAACATGGCGCCTGATCAAGATGTATACCGCAAAGTCGGACGAGGCGGCGCAGGGAATTTCGTCTCTGGCAACGATACCACCACCGTAAGCCAAACCTCTTCACTAACAATTCTATCTAAATAACTCACTCTAGCAGCGCGATCTCGAAGCGCAGAACCCAGCAACAGAAGAAGTGCAACCCATCGCACACGCCCCTCCACGAGCCGGCCGCGGTGGATTTGGAAACTACATTAGTCCAGAGGAGCTGCCTGATGCGCGAGAGCAGGATGCGATGGCACTGAGGACAGCTGCGGCAGTGAGCGCGAGTCTCAAGAAGAACCATGCTGTGAGGGGAGGGCTTGGCGGGAGAGGAGGGGCGGGGAATTGGAAGCATGCTGTTTCGTTTGAGGAGGAGGAGAGGATGCAGGAGGAGGAGAGATCTAGAGGGGAGGAGTTGGAGAAGAGGGCGAGGGAGGAGGTTGATAAGGGGTTGAAGATGCCTGAGAGGGCACATCATGGACCTCATGATAAGCATAATGATCGATGAGATGTGTGATTTCATTAACGGATACCAAGATGACCATATGTTAGAATGCTTTTAGATTTGGCTCAATGATAGTTTGTCAAGATCATTTATTTATATCCTTTATACCACACCTGCTTCTACATATCTCTATATTCACGACGATTTTATATCAATTCTAGCGCCTTCATCTTGTAACACAACTCCCTATATCCCATACCCAATAACAAAACAGAGAGTCGTCTTCTTAAAATGGGTTAGGAATCTCAACCTCTCTAGACAACCTGAGTGCAATTGAGCTAAACTCATCCAGACTGGTCACTTCCTCTTCCAACCCAGGCATCTCAAAAAGATCATAATCCGAATCACACTCAGTGCCAGAAGGCGGCAGCGTACCTTTCTGGAAATACTCACGCACATGGCGAATAGAGCATGCAGAGGGCGCTGCGAGGGAACAGTGCTTACAAGATAAGTTAGTTTAACAGAACGCAATGTTGGAGTGGACTTACACCGTAGGAATTCTGCTTCAGAACAACAGAGCTGGGAAACTTGGCAGAGTTATTGAAGGCACTCTGCAGAGGCGTCACATTATCGGCCATATTGCCGATATACAGGATCGGATGTGCAGTGTCGCCCCTGAAATCAGCTTTTCAAAGTGTCAGGACTCACAACTATGTCATACGGGTTCAGGGTTACTCACCATCTGTAAACTTCCACTTTGGTCTTGTCTTTTTTCCAATACAAAGCACACGGAAGTTAGAATTAACTGCTCCCGCCCAGCGACTTGTATGTGTGATCCTTTCAAAATAAGCTGCAATTTCCTGTGGTGTTTCTGTGACTGGCTTGGAGTCCAAACACATAATAGCAGGGAACGCATCAATCTCCATGGGGGTTTCCCGAGGCATGGTGGACGGAGTTTCTGCTAGCTTGCACATATCTCCATCCATGGTTTTGTTTCTGCGCCCAAGCACCATCTCGTAAAAAGGCATTCCATCACCCTTCTCCAAGCCAGCGAATACACGAGCTAGCTGAGGAAATTTGAGAAGTGGAGAGTAAATTGATGTTTGAATGAGGCGTTGAAGATGGGAGTAGGAGATGAGAAGAGGCAGCTCGGGGCCCAGATCATGTGTCCAGGCGGGCAGAAGAACGGGGGATGTCTTGAGATTAGCGAGCAGATTGCTTCGACGATACTCGATAGCCTTTGGCGAGTCGGCGTAGAAGGCACACTTGAGGGGACCGACTTTATAACAGGCTTTGTCGAAGCCATCAAAGATCATGTCTGTATCAGAGACGAAGTTGCCATGATCCAAGTTGAACCAGTCATGATAGTCGACGTTTCCTAAATTCTACATTAGTCATAAGTAGAGAGTTGTGTATCTCCAATACTCACCATCGCTGACCAGTCTCTCCACTCGCTCGGGATATAGTCCAGCAAAGACACCGCCGAGAATAGTACCATAGCTGAATCCCCAATAACGAAGCTTCTCATGACCCGTCTTGACGAGGATCTCGAGCATGTCTCGGGCGATGGAGGCACTGCCAAGGAACTCCATGATGCCTGTCTCTTCCATAGCCTGCTCACATGTGCCGGAGTAAGCTGAGGCACGAGCGTAGGCATCGTAGATAAGGCCTGGGCGTTCGTCTGCAACGGGGGTTTCTTGGAGACTCCAGAGTTTTCTCTTCTGGGACGAGCCCCAACACTCGACACGAGGTGTAGAGACACCGACTAAAAGAGTCAGTTGGGCTACTGTTACTCGATAAGAAATTGATATAACAACTTACCTCCTCGGGGATCAAAGCTGATGACGTCCTATGATAATGAGTATAATAGGTCTGTGTTGTTCTCATCCGATCAACTTACATGGTTGTCACCAGCAGCTGCTTGTAGGATATGACCCTGACTTCTCACAAAGGCAACACCCGATCCACCAGGTCCCTAATTTACAAGTCAGTTTCTGTTCACTTCAGAAAGATGGAAAACATACACCAGGGTTCACAAATAGCGGAGAAACGGGATTATCCTTGGACTTGGCTGGTAGCTTGATAACACCAAGAACAACTCTCTTCTCATCCGAAGGCTCAAGCCAATCCATTGGGACCTAGATATGAGTTAGCTAACAATTACAAGACGACTAGGGTAAGTTGTGAATGATTCACATCAAGTCTCGCACACTCAAACTTATCATAGCATGGTTCCCAGTGCAGTTCTCGGCTTGGTTTAACCTATTCTACTTGTTAGTTCCCATCAACTTGCTTATCTATAGTGTGTTCTTACATCTCCCCACGTCCACGAGTTCTCCTCGATATTCACTGGATGCAGATGAGGTCGATGATGGAAAAAGGTGATGAGACAAACGGCAGCAAATAGTCCTAGAATGGTTGAATAATTCGATTTGCGTGGTCGTTGCTGAAGTCGTCCTCGTAGTAGAGGCGCTGCCTCTGCGGTTATCTTTTCACTCATAGCGAGACAGGGTACCGTGTATAGCCCAACTGAAGGGAGTGAGATCGCTTCAAATAAACAAAATAAATCTACAACCAACACATAAATACCAAATTCACAGGTTTAAAGAAAAAACATAAAGAAATAAAATCCAAGAATAAAAAGAAAAGGGTGAAAGATTGGACCCAAGACCTGAGTCGGTCAGCAGCCTCCATAAAAGCCAACTTACGAATCATTAGCTCTTCCCTAAGACATGCAACATACAAACAGAATGATAAGCAGCCATAACCACCAAAGTTGGAAACATCCCTTTTTCAGCTCCTGTACCTTAAAACTCTACAAGGACTTTCCTGGCTACTACCACGTTTTAAACTTCTGCTTACGTCGCCCCCTATCACACGGCACTTTTCTTTCCAATTGCTTAATTTGAAACGGGGTCATCAGACTCTAATTCTGATTCTTCCTAAATAGTCTCCCCGCATTATCCGGCTGAACAGCACATGACAACCCATGGTGTTGAGCTGTAGATCGGCAAAGATAACGACAACTTGGGGCTTCCGTGGGATACTCTGGAACACGACTCATTCCCGCCCAAGTCACATCGCAAAGACACCAATTCCTGCAAATTGAATCGGTGTTGGTGTGGAACTTATGACGAAGAAAAATGGCTTCTCTCTATAGTATCCCAACGCCGTGGTATGCCTTCGAATCAAAAACACCCATAACGCCCTGTCTCGTAGACCAGACCTCTCGCCGTCTCTGCCATGTAAACCTTTTTGTCCTTTCAGATCATCTCTCCCAAGACGTTTTCCACTCAGTCATCCATTTCGACATCTTCCATCTCATCGTCGTCCTCCTCGTCCTCGTCCTCGTCTTCATCGTCCAACATGCCGCTATCACCCTCCTCATCCTCATCCTCGTCATCGTCAACCTCGAGCGCAATGGCAACCTTCTTCTTCTCACCACCGAAAGCCGTAGCCTTCTCGCGCTCTGGCTCCATCTCCTCAATCTCCTCCTCTGTCATGCCCAGGTCGCGCAGGCGCTTCTTCTCGCTACCGCGCATGCGGGGCAGGAGATGCTCGTTCTCTGCGACCAGCTTGCGTGCGATGGCGAGCTCGCGCTCACGCTTGCCAGCCATGCGCTTCTTGTAGAAGACGCGCTCGCGGCGCTGGCGGATCTCGGACACGCGCTCCATGGCCTTGAGGGTCTTGCCCATCAGGTCTCGGTCGTAGCGGACGGGCACGTTGCGGCGGGCGGCGAACTGCAGTGTTGAGTCGACAGTCATCTCCTTGCCGGCGGCCTTGCGGAAAGCCTTTGTCCACTTGAGCTTGCGAGGGTTACGCTTCATCTTGAACTGTAGAGAATATGTGTGTCAGTGACCTGGAATCTTTGGGTAGGTCGGGATGTTTGTAGACGTACGTTCTTGTGGCATTTGCTGCGACAGAAACGGAATACTCTGGCATCGTTGCGCACAAAAGTGATTCCCTTGCTGGGATAAGCAGGGCGACTGCAAAAGTAACAGGTTTCGATTCTGAAGCAATTCGTTAGTGCAAGTTCAAAGTAGAGCTCGAGATTCTATATCGTAGATGCTCATCCTTGAAGCGAGAGCACCAAGTGATTCACCTCGACAAAGCCAAGCACCCGATATAGATCTCGTCAACCATTGACAACATACCTCATTTTGCCTGACTGGTGGTCTGAAAGACCAAAACAACTTCAATTCAACTTCCACCCCGCTGGTTTGACAGCCGTCTCTTTTCCGCGGTCAATCAAAAAACTTTTTGCTCACTGAGTCTTATCGATAACACTTTTTTCCCCGGACAAACTTTTGTCCCCCCGCCCCTCCGCCTCCGGTCCGCGCCGGTTGGAAAAATCCAGTGGCCCCGATCTCAAGACCGAACCTCTTTTGGTAGTCACTCAACTACATTTCAACACCGAAATAACTCTACAAAATGGCTTCTGTTATGGCATGGGGTGCCGGCGCGGCCGTTGCGGCCTTCTTGGTGCGTTGAGAAGCAATCACCGACCTCGAATTCTATGTACTAACAACTTTCTCAGGGCCGAGCTGGTCTTGTCGCATGGAGACGCTCGCGCGGCGGCGTTGGAGCCATGGGCAAGGCTTTCTACAAGGGTGGATTCGAGCCCAAGATGACCAAGAAGGAGGCCACTCTGATTCTTTCTCTCAAGTACGTCTTGACCAAATCCTTCATATGCAGTGTACTGACATCTTCCCAGCGAGCGGGCTGTTACCAAGGACAAGGTCCGAAAGGCCCACCGAACCCTTATGCTTCTCAACCATCCCGATCGAGGCGGTAGCCCTTACCTTGCGACCAAGGTGAACGAAGCCAAGGAGTTTTTGGATAAACACAGTTAACCCCCCACGATATCGAAAGCGACTCGTCCAGGCCTGGTATTCGAATTATGAGCCAGCAATTACATGAGGGCGTTACCATAATAATCAACGACTGGGGTCTCAGCGTGGGCGTATGGCCGCGTGTGTATAATGTACACTACTTGTTTCCATAGCGATGGCGTTTGTTGGGTTTAAGAGGAGGCTCTTTTAGGCTATGCGATGGGATATGCCGTCGTTAAAAGCTATCGAGGCTGAATGTTGTATGAATAAAGGGCGCTAACGACCCGTTCTCTTCTCACGCTGATTTTCACTGTAATTACGACTCTAGATAAACCCTGATGTATCATCTTTCCCTCGTGGTCCTCTTTCCTTTTGATGATACTCAGGTTGATCTTCTGGGTATGTTGCTCAACCTTTCCTCTGCCTCTCATTGTTCTACGGGTCCTCTTCAGTCAACCTTGTTGAGCATCACGTTGCTCAACTCTTCTTCCTTACGAATGGATTCCAGCGCAATCCCAAGCATAGCACACAGTGTGTAGTGAGCATCGTTTCCTGCATTGTGAAGGTTTTTGTTCTCAATGTCCAGGTCGTCGAGTACGGTGACGAGGCCTCGTCCGTTGGTCGTACCACACCAAGCTTTGTGGATTTCCTGAGTGTCGATGGGTTCTGCACCCCCTCCGAGGAGCCGTAGGTCTAAGCCCAATTCTGTGAAATATTTGATATCTTGGCTGAGATCATGCCCGACGATGACGATGTTTCGTTGATTGTACCACGGATTAAAGATGCCCATAATGGCATCTTTGACCTTGGCCTTCCGTGGGAATACACTCTTTCTAGAAAACAGTTAGCCATCAAGAATTGAATTACTGGGGAATAATTCTTACCCAAAGTCGAACGAGTCGGGGCATCCTTTGACGAACCGGTGGTTTCGCAAACCAGCATACTCATAGACTCGGAGATGATGAGTCTGGATCATGGGCCACCAGCCACGACCAACAGATCCAGGATCGACGCCTTTGATGCTTTGGGTGTCAAGAACAGCGATTCCAATCTCAGAAATGGGGTTTGGTTTCATTTCGATGGCCTCGACATCGACACAGATGAATACCACGTCATAACCATCAGGATCACCCAGAAGGCCAAGAATTCTTTGAGTCCTGCGAAGCATCTTGTCCCTGTGAACCTTCTTCCTCTCAGCCTTGTCCGAGTCTCCCCTATTCTTGGGGCTAAAACCGGACTTAACGGTTCGGAACTTGGTTCTCCAAGCCAGCTGCTTTTGTAGAGGTGCTGCCTCGAAGGCTTTGACGTCGTCGGCGTTGATCTTGGGCCATGGTCGAATGTCAAGAGATGTCTCTTCCTCAGATCGTCGCAAGTACCGAGGGCGAGGAGTACCCGCTTCGCCGAATTTGAGGTAGAATTTGTCCTTGTTGACACCTGGAGGAATCTTGAGCGCTGTACCGAGCTCGAGATTGACCTCTTCAAGGAAGACTTCGAACTGAGCGGATGGGATCAAGAGGTAGGGATCTCTGGCTGGCTCTGTGGGGTCATGAAGATAAAAGCTTGTCAGGTTAGCAATGTAAATAAAATGTAAAAAGAAGCTCTTACAAATCCCATGTTCTTTCGTAGAGAATTCTGGTGAAGAACGGTCTCGCCTGTGGTGTGGTCAGCTAGTGAATGACGCTATTAGAGTTGGGAATGTAATACGCACACGAGGTTTGTTGACCTTGCCGATGAAGCGCTCAGGGTATGTGACTACAACCTTGAAGGGGCAAAAGACGAAATCCTTGTCGACCGTCTGGCCGATGCGAAACTTGGAGTTGTCAAAGGCCTTTGCCTTTTTGTCGGCGAACTCGCGTCGTCTGGCGGCATCCTCATCGGCTAGTTGCTGTTCCCAGGACCGGGCTTGAGGATTCTGATTCTGATTCTGACTCTGCTCTCCGGCAGGAGTTCTCTGGTGTTGCGTCCAATCAATGCTATTGTCAAGCCATTTTCCAGGCGAAGTCTTTGGTGCGTTGTTGTCGTTTTCTTCGTCTTGCGGTCTCTCCACCAGCTTCACACCGTTGCCTAGTAGCTGCTGCAGCTTCTCCAACTGCGCATCAATGTTGGACATTGTAGCCCGGTTTTGAAAGTGAGGAAAAGGCACTGATTAATAATTAACAGCAAAAAGTATTTGGAGAAGAAATGTTAAAAGAAAGGATGAGAAATGAAGATGGCGGTTGGATAAAAGAAGTACCCGTGGTAGAGGTTGAAAGAGGGTGTTGCGGAAGGGGGAATGGAAGCAGAGGGCAGAAAAATGTGCCTTCTTGATCTCAGCCAATAATGGTCTGCAAGAAATGATTCACTGTCAAAAAAGACACATTTGCTTAAATTTAATAGTAAACAGCACCTAGGGATGCCAAACATTAACTACCTAAATTGTTTGGTATCTGCAGGTGGCAGTTGAAAATGCCACTGCACGACACAGCTGGTTACATGAGCACATCTACCTACAAACACCACCCAACCCATCCATATCTTGATACAAACGCCATTGTCTTTTACTGGAAACAAACACATTTTCTATCACAAGCCTACTTTGATTTGTAGAACTACATAATGTCAGTGGATCGCCCATAATCATGTTGTTTGCAAACTTACCTCGTCTGCGTCTTCTGGTGATACCTCTGACACCTCCGACTGCTTACTGTCAATGAGACCCAGACGACCCCATCGAATCTTGAACCAGATGTCTCGTCTGTCACCTCCTAGGGCCCCAGAAAGGAGCTGCTTCTTCATGCCTCGCATGAAGGTGTTGTACAGTCCAGGCTCTTCGAGGTTGATAAGTTCCTCCCGCATGACACCCAAACATTCCAAGGCGCGTTGATATTTGGCATCGCCAAAGCTTTCTGTGACCAACGTAGAGATGATTTCACCCATCTGCTTTGCTGCATCCTCAATCTGAGAAAGATCATCAGTTGCAGCAAGCCTTTGCTTGAACTCGGGCACTGCATTATCAGGGCTAATGTCGCCCTTCTCCTCTTCACCCAGAAGGGCATCCACATCAAGGCCTGAAATAGGCTTGACGGTTTCCCTGCCACGCTTGCCCTTGACCTTTGGTGGTACTATAATGCCCAGTTAGCTATGAGCTTTGACCATCGCACGGCGGAGAACAAACCTTTCTTGACATCTGCTACTTCAACAAGAGCATCCACCTTGCTCTGGACCTTTTCAATCAGGTCCTGTGGCGGTTGAGCAAACCGTAGCAACACGGGTGGAATGTCTGAAACTGCCTTCTCGGGATAAACTGCTCGTGATTTCACAGCGTGGTTGACCCGATGGATCATGGGATTGAAGGACTCATCAACGGGTACGTATTCTGCCGGGTCACTACTCAAGTTAGTTGTTAAGTTCGTCAAGACGGGATGTGCCCTACCCGTTATCATCCATCCCATATGTCGACAAGTCCATGGCGTCGACGTAGTCGCTCATGGCATCATTTAACTCGTCCGTGGGCAGTAGCCTGTGTTTGGTGAGGGTTTGGCCAGTAACCGTGATCACCCTGTCCAAAGGAGGGAACTGATAGCTTCGAATGTCCTCTGCAAACGGCAGTGGGATATCATATAGACACTCCATGTCTGGCTCCATCCCTGGCGCGAGCAATACCAACAGCGGGTCTTTGCCATCCTTGGTTACAATCCGGGCAATCGCATAAGACTCAAGCTCGGAGAGAGCCCAAACAAGGGATGAAAGAGCAAGAGCGGATTTGGCATCGAATTTGCGAGCTATCGTCACACAAGTCTCGCCCAGATTGAGAACAGGTTCGTACTAAACATCATGAGCACGGGAAGGTCTTGAGAACTGGTTACAGACGTACCTTTGAGCATGGAATGAAGCCAACAATTGAGAAGCTCTTCTGCGTATCGATCTTTGTGATGTTGTGTTCCGACTCACTGATATGCACAGCTGTTCGGCCATACTCATAACCCTTGGCAAGATCATCAAACTCGACGTCTCGCTTTCCTCCAGGGGCGTCTGGGTCATTGACCTTGTATGAACGAGCCTGCTTGACCGCAGAAAACTCAATTCCCTCCATGTCGTCGGCATCGGCTTGCGTAGCCTCAGTTTCCGGCGCACCTTCGGATTTGAGGACCACTGTGCTTGACGTCAAAGGCCGCGCCAGGTGGGTCTTGAAGTATCTCTCGACATTGATATTCAGTGCAGCAGGGAATGTTTTGGGGTCTCCAAGGGTAAGAGGACCATCATAGGTCTTGTAGGGCTTCACTGCCTTAATTCGGGGAGTGTCGAGCTCATCGATGGCCTCTGCAATGGTTGCGAAAACACCGTCTTTGCAATCATTGACAAAAGACTTCAGGGCTTTCTCGTTCTCTTCCTGCAAATTATTAGTTGTGGCTGGAGAATTCTGATCATGATGCTGACCTTGGTGCCCGGCTTATCCTCTTCCTTAAAGCCATAGCCCGGGTCATCAAAATCTATACCCCTGCAACATGTTAAAACTGGAACTTGAAGGGTATTGGCAACTTACAGAACAGTGAGTTGGATATTCGAGTCATTCATCTTCTTAGAAATGTCGCCCAAATCATCCGCGTCCATTGGGCCTTGACCATCAGTGATCAAGATGATTTTTCTATTCCACTTGAGTCTCTTGGTGAATGTGTCTATCATGTCAACAGCAAGAACAATAGCTGAAACAGCATCTCCAGACCATGTGCTGCTTGGCCTCACAACTGCTTGGAGATTCCTCAGAGATGACATGGTCATCGGGCCTAGCTCTTGGAGCACAGAGATGTTCTCATAGCCATCGTCATCCTGGAGCTTGTTGTCGGTCTCGTCTGTTCTCAAGCCCAACACGCCAACACATAGCGTCTTTCTGTTTGCTGCGACGATGTCTGTGATTTTGTCCCATACATATTGCATGCTCCAGTCCAAATCGGACTGGGTTCTTCCACTGTGGGTTTGGGCCGTAGTCGACCCAAGGTCCAATATGAATACGGTGGCTTCCTTCTCGGCCATGATGAAGTTGCTTCCTGTGATGGCTGAGATGATGTTGAGTATAGTTGCCGAGAGATTGAGCGGGAGTCGAGCCTTTGGAAATAAATCAGCTCTCACTATGAACGAAAGAGAGTCGAAAAGAAGGAGTCAAGTTTCTGTAGACCAGTCGCGCCTTTAAGTGAATGACAAGCGCAAGAAGCGTCTCACATGAATCCTTGTATCAATTAGGCAGAACCTCTCAGCTCCGTAGCTATTGCAGGCGACTGGACCTAGCGCGTTGAACGGTCCAAGCTCCAACCTTCCGTCTCGCGACAGGGCGCGAGGTCACGTGTAGCTGATGCCTACCTAGGTAAGAAAGCTGCATTATTGGATGAGGTTGTTACACGGCGCAACTAAGAGGACGGGAAGCAATGGGATAATTAGATAAAAGTTTACATATCTACATACTCAATCACATACCTAGCTACATATTTCAATGATTGTTTGCATTGTCTCGTTATGGAGCTTACTCGGCATTCCATAGAATCACGTGATTCGGTGTGATATCATGGTCATCGAAACATCTCATGGCCTCAACAAGGTGGATCTGATATACATACCTTATTCATATCAATTCAATCCCCCGTGAAAGAATTGCAACAATGGCAAGCACAGCAAAGGCAGTCGTCTTCTCGCCGGCTCCCTATCACATTATCACGTAAGTTTCCTCATTCAACCAATAGAGCAAACAAGCAGCTAACTGAACGGCAGCTACGGAACTCTCCTAGGAACGACATTCTTCCATGTACGCATCCATCTCTCAAGTTAATATGTCTCCAATTTTAACAACTCAATAGACCTTCATCAATGGCATCGTAATGTTCAGGGCGGTCGACCGTCCTAGCTTCTCCGCCATCCAGCAGAAACTCTTCCCCATCTACTTCGGCCTTCAAACTGTCTTGCCCGGTGTTCTAGCTTTGACATTTCCCGGAAACACTCTCATTGGTCTTTCGAACGGTCCCGCTGGTTTGGTATCGGAGTTTGCTCGCTGGCACTCCCTGCTGCCTATTAGTGTCATGGCTCTGACCGGCGCTATCAACTTGGTTGTCTTCCTTCCCAAGACGGTTGAGGTTATGAAGCAGCGACGTGGTCAAGGTATGTCTAGTGTCATGCATTCGCTTAATGACCATGCTAATTAGGTTACAGTCAAGCGAGACGGCAAAGAGTGGTATGCCAAGGGTCCCCACTCGGACGAGATGAAGGCTTTGAACAAGAAGTTCGGCATGCTCCATGGTATCTCATCTGTGTTCAACTTGGTCACATTTGCTGCTGCTGTTGTATACGGCTTCACTCTCGGTGGCCGTGTGCTATCCGTTGCGGATCTAGCCTAAACAAAGTACTGATGGAAATTAAAATGTATATTCGAAACTCTAAAATCGAAAGCTTAAAACCTCCTCTCCATCCTTGATCCTTTTTTGTTCCATCATAGAAACGAGATCTATAGTGTCTATTCGTTGGGTCGTAATTCATCGAGCTCTTGGGTATATCCCTCTAAACAATGCGCCATGGTTTTTCCTGTACATAGAAACCGATGCTTTAAAGCGTTCGGTGTATGAAGATAGGTGCATGTGTCTTAGATTCCCCATCCAGCACGAAGTTCCTCCTTGGTCTTCTCGAACTCTCGCTGGCGTTGGGTCTTGTCCTCCTCGCTGTGGGCGTTCTGAGCTCGGCGCTGGTTTGCTTCATATTGTCCCTTGAAGGTCCATCGTCCAGGCTGACGATCAAGCATGCTCTGGATGTCAAGTTCCTCGGATGGCTTGGGGAACTCGCGATCAAGGGCAGGGAGTCTTTGCACGTCTTGATCGTTCTCTTGGGCCTTGAGACCGGGAGTAGAGATAGGAGTGGTGTCGGTGGATTGAGACTTGTGAACAGCGTCGCCGAAATAACTGTTGGCATTGCTGGAGGTAGCAGCCGTGGTGGTGGGAGCGGCGTGATTGTAAGACATTTTGGGTGGTGTTTGAGTGAAACTTGGGTTGATTTGGGTTTGGGATGAAATTGATGTTTGTGTCAAGCGTGATCAGGAGGATATTGTGCGAGACAGAGACGCTTAATATAGGTCTTGAGATATTGTGATATTTATAGATACTTCGACGACGAGGTCGTGTGCTTTGGTCTGGTGACTTATAACGGGAGATACTTTGCGCTTATATGGCTCCAGAAAAAATACAGCAGAACGAAAACGAGAAGATGAAAAGTTTGCGTTCAAGGAGCCAGATAAGCCAACTCCAGAGACGGTCCTATTGATATTTATAATTACGTACGTCGGTATCAATCTGGGTCAACTTCAAAACTTCATAATCAAGTGGAACCCCTATATTAGTCGATCGCGGAAATGGTGGTGCGGGACCCTGAAGGAGGCTCTAGCGTCAGGGTCCACGGCGCCACAGTTGATTCGATACGGAAGCAACCAGGGCAGTGAATGGGTGTTGCAAATTCCATGATTTCGGTAGGTTTAATAAGTCCAGGTGACGAGATTTCGCCTCGGGGTTAGCGAGTCCCAAAATCACCAGGCATCAACCAACACGGATGGAACCCGTATCTCCGTGAAGTGGGAAAAAAACGTGGATTTGGATTTGGATTTTCTAGAAAAACCCACCGATGACGAATGCGGCTGCACAATTACTCGCATGGCGGATACTCGGACTTGACGAACCAATGGAGCCGTACATGTTACTGGGTCGTTAAAATATTGATAAAGGTTTGGAGTTGAAACTCGTCGCCACACAGAAGGGTCTAGAGAGTTTGCAACAGTTGCTGGCACAAGTAATGTATCATCCTGGGGCCAATCATTATGCTTCGGTACCTATTATATTTAAAGGATCCTGGTTTGCAGGGTTGCTATTTTTGCATGAACTTGCCTTGAGAGTTTGCATTGAGTCATTCAGCATCTGAGAGGAGATGTCGCATCTCTACAACATTACCCTATATCAATAATCCAAAAGGGAGTTGTTCAAAAAGAAGACTTCCAGAAATCAACCAGAGCCAGTAGATTACATAGCACTATCGGCATTATCTCTTGCGATATCATTAGTAGCCCCATGCGTATTCGTGTCTTAATAATAGACAATTACATCATAGCATTAATTGAAAATCTTCGACTCAACCTGACTAAGCACAAGAATAATTCGTAGTCTGCTACCGTTGTCGTTGATGATCCATCTCGAATCCACCAACTGAATTTATTGGCCTTCATATAATTATTTCCTCATTTTATCGACTCACACAGAAGATGGCATCTACACCAAAGTACATCACTGGCGATGCTGCTGCTACCAGCGAGTTCATTGACAAATTTGATGTGAGTCATTTACTGTATACACATCCTTAACATCCAACTAATTTTCATCGATAGGTCTTCCTTCTTGACTGCGATGGTAGATACTATTAATTCGTGTCAAGAACTGGTAACTGACTCATCTAGGCGTCCTATGGTCTGGAGATCATGTGTACGAGGGTGTTCCTGAGACCATCCAATACTTGAGATCAAAAGGTTAGTTTACTACATGCACGATCTGAACTCAATACTCACTTCAATACAGGAAAGAGAGTTGTCTTTGTGACAAATAACTCCACAAAGTCCCGTGATGAGTACCTCAAGAAACTCACCAATCTTGGTATCCCAAGCGAGAAGGATGATGTATTCGGTTCAAGCTACTCTGCTGCCATCTACATCTCCCGTATCTTGAAGCTTCCCGAGAACAAGCGCAAAGTCTTCATCATCGGAGAAGCAGGTATCGAACATGAGCTTGATTCCGAAGGTGTTCCTCACACTGGAGGCACAGAGGCGGCCTTCCAGCGAGATATCACAAGCGAAGACTTCAAGGGTATCGCTGATGGCTCACTGCTCGACCCCGAGGTCGGAGTGGTTCTCTGTGGCCTCGACTTTCACGTCAACTACCTCAAGTATGCCTACGCCATGCACTACATAAAGCGGGGTGCTGTCTTCCTGGCCACCAACGTCGACTCAACACTGCCAATGCATCAAGACTTCTTCCTTGGAGCTGGATCCTGTCACATCCCCGTTGTTCACGCTACAGGAAAGCAACCACTGGCACTCGGAAAGCCTAGTCAAGCCATGATGGACGCTGTTGAGGGCAAGTTCCATCTCGACCGTGCTCGAACCTGTATGATTGGTGACCGACTCAACACTGATATCAAGTTTGGTGTTGAGGGTCGACTGGGTGGAACACTGCACGTTTCAACTGGTGTGAACAAGAAGGAGGACTGGGAGAAGGAGGATCCCATTGCTGTACCCTCGCACTACGCCGACAAGTTCAGCGATCTTAGACTGGGGAAGCAATAGACAGTGATAGACCATCATATAGACTATAGACTAGCTAAACGTTCGATTCCTAGACATTGACTTCCTTGAATGGGACACTATGAGTCTGCCAACCAAGATAACACATATCTCAGTCATGATGTCGTTGTACCATATGCTATGAGTTGTAGGATATGCTTAAGCCTGCTTCTTACCCTCCATCTTCTTGGCGAGATCGCTGGTGCGAATGATCTTGGGCGGAGGTGTCTTGTATGGTCGGAAGGACTTGGGCAAAAACATGCCAACTTGTTCCTGATATTTCGGATACTCGGTGTACTTGCCAGCCGTAATGAGCTCAGTGAGCCAGGTTGAGCCCTGGAAGAGGAGGATCAAGGCGGCAGAACCGGCAAAGGTGTAGCTGTACGTGCTCTTTGTTGCAAAGCAGCTCCACTGGTACAACACAAACCAAATCATTTGTTCTGCAGCAAAGTTGGGGTGTCGGCTATAAGCCCACATGCCAGAGGTGTTGAAACCTCTATCCAAATCGGCTTGAGTATAGTTGAATTGCTTGGGGACCTTGGCCTCGGCTTGATACTGATGCTTGGCTGCATGGTAATCTATAAACGGTCAACATAGTCCAGCCCCTGGACAGGTATAGTACTCACCCCATTGTTGGCCGTCACTAACCCACTCGCTGTAAACCAGCCCGATCATGATGAGGGAAAAGGCAACATCAGCGCCGGTCACATCTTGCTCAAACTTGGTAGAGCACAAGATGGCGTATGCAGGAACGCAGGAGAAGCTGAAGAGCAGAACACTCTGAATGAAAGAAATGAATGTGACGTTGAAGATGAACCAGACGAATCTAGGTACATATTGCTGAAGAATTGCCCTGCATGATATCAGCTGGATGAAGGAATATGAGTGGGTGATCAGCCTACCATCGATAATCTTCAGATCCTCGATCGTACCCACCCTTACGCCAGTAATTGAACGTTAGGCGGCACTGTTGTACAGCATCAGCAAGTCAAGCCACCATCTAGAAGCGTGAGATATAAGTCCACTTACACTCCAAAGAGTCGTAGCAAGAGCAATTAAATCAACTCGTGAAGAAGAAACACCAGCAAGACGGGCCCAGATTGAAAGATGAACCACATATAAGTTTGGTAGGATGGACCACATTCTATCAACCTGAGAGTAGTTCTTGTTGATTTCAGACACAACGAGAAAGACGATGCCGAGAGCGAGGGAACCTGCAAAGGCTGAGATGAGAGGGTTGGTATCGACATATAACTGCCTTAGCCCATCTGGACTGGCGATATTGTCGAGGATCTGTTGAGGAAGAGCATAGAGCTGAGGAATAAATGGTTCGACTGTCTTTGCGTACTCGCCGCAGTCCTCGATGGACTTTACAAATGGGAGAGCCATGTTGCTTGGTCTTGAGTAGTAAAGCAATTGTTGATTGTGATTTGGACGTGTTCAGTCTATGCAGTGCAAGCAGTTTAATACCCACGTATTAATGCACTGCTTCAATAGCGTCATAGATGTCGAGTTGAAGTGGAAACAACTACCGGAATGACACTTCTTTTGCCTGATGCCCGCTTTGTGTTAGGTTCCATGTCTGTGGGACCGCTAAAGCTTTTAGGGGACAGCTCCCCTGGAATAAACGGACCCAGCCGCTGTGGCTAGTATGACCCGTCTGTAAAGCCACTGAACTTAATTTTCAACGTCAAGTCTCCATTGACCTTTGTTTTCTCACCGTGAATATCGTGAGTGAACAACAAAGTGTCGGGATTATTGTTGAGGCTACACCGTGTTTCACACGCAAAATATCATGCCAGCTGCAAAATAACTACTAACTAATTTAACGATGCGTTATTCATGAGAGTAGGTACCTATGGCTGCAAATCATTATTACTGCAAACGAGCCTATCTGGTTAATTGTGCTTGCTCTGCGCATCGTACCTACCTCAGCGCAAAACTTCATCTGCCTTCCAACCTAAGGCAACTCTCCACTCGCTCCTTGAAACCACTCCAGCAGCTGAACACGCCTCATCCTAAAGGAATCGCTTTTCTAAGCACCAAAACCTCCAAAATGAAAGTCCTCTGTGTGGCTGAGAAGCCATCCATATCCAAAGCTGTTGCTACACATCTTTCTGGAGGCCGTATCGAAACAGTAAGAAACCCCCTGACGCTGCTTGGGACGCTGTACTAATTCTACCTTGCAGCACAATACAAGAAACAAGTACATCAAAAACTACTCATTCGACTTCGACTTTGGCGCTCAGTTGGGCAATTGCTCCGTTACTATGACTTGTGTTACTGGACACTTGACCAATGTCGACTTTACGCCCGCTAATAAAAACTGGTATCAGCCGCCTCCAGAGTCTTTATTCACCGCTCCTATTGTCACGAGTGTCAGCGATGTAAGATTTACAACCTTTATCCTGAGGGTTGATGCTAACCCTGCAAAGGATAAAAAGACAATTGCCCAGAATTTGGAATCACAAGCAAGATATGCCCAGGCCCTGGTGATCTGGACAGATTGTGATCGTGAAGGTGAGCACATCGGTAATGAAATCGTCGAAGCTGCAAGAAAAGGCAAACCGGGGATCCGGGTTTTGCGGGCGAGGTTCAGCAACGTAGAGCGGGCGTACGTTCTCCCAAGTCTTTCCACAGCAGAACAGTAACTGACTGCAACAGCCATGTTATTTCAGCAGCCAAGAACCTTGGAACCTTGGATGAGAGGCAAGTCCATGCTGTATCTGCAAGAATCGAGCTGGATCTCCGTATCGGATATGCCTTTACCCGTTTCCTTACAAACAATCTACGACCTCTTGGAGGACCCATGGAAAAGCTAACACTAAGCTATGGTTTGTCCTCTATCTTGGTCATCCACACTTCTTGCTAATTATTCAGGGTCTTGCCAGTTCCCAACCCTTGGGTTCGTTGTGGATCGCTACTTTCGTGTCAAGAACTTCGTCCCAGAGCCGTTTTGGAGCATAAAGCTGACGCACAACCGAGACGGTAAAAAGGTCGATTTCTCCTGGCAGCGTAATAGGCTTTTTGATCGAATGTCTACAGTCATTCTATATGAAAGATGTCTTGCAGCCAAAACAGCAACAGTGAAAAAGGTCCAGCAGAAACCTACCCGAAAGTTCAAACCATTACCTCTTACAACCGTGGAATTACAAAAGGCTGCGACGAGGTTGCTTCACATGACCGGACAGCAGGCCATGACCATTGCCGAAGGCCTTTATAACAAGGGATTCCTCAGCTACCCTCGAACCGAGACGGATCGCTTTGATCGAGGTATGAACCTCCGCGCACTTGTTGAGAAGCAAACCAGCGATCAGAGATGGGGCCCATTTGCGCAAAATCTTGTAAATGGCGCTTTCAAACAACCAAGAGAGGGTAGAAACGATGATAAGGCACATCCCCCTATTCATCCAATTACGTATGCCTCACCATCCGTCTTGAGTCGCGACGAGGCTCGTTTATACGAGTACGTTGCCCGCCGATTCCTTGCCTGCTGCTCAGATGACGCACAAGGCATGGCAACTGATGTTGAGCTTGAATTTGGAGAGGAGCGCTTCAATGCCCACGGAGTCATTGTGCTAGAGAGGAACTATCTGGACGTGTTCATATACGAAAAATGGAACAACACCGTGGAACTTCCAAGATTCACAGAAGGAGAGCGTTTCCAGCCCACTGAGGCTATGATGACAGAAGGGAAGACCACAGCGCCTGGTTATCTCACTGAGGCTGATTTGATCGCTCTCATGGATGCCAATGGAATCGGCACAGATGCTACTATGGCCGAGCACATCCAAAAGATCCAGGACAGAGAATATGTCGCTACTATTAGCCCATCAGGTCAAGTATCGGCAGATGATGGGGAGCCGGACACAGGGACGTCCACAAGAGGCCGTGGACGTGGTCGTGGAGGCCGAGCCGCCAGAGGTGGACGCGGTGGTTCATCGTCGTCAGGGGGGCGAGGTGGCCAGAAAGTCTTCGTCCCTACACAACTCGGAGTGGCTCTGATCTTAGGATTCGATCGAATGAACTTTGAGACCAGTCTGGGTAAACCCTTTCTCCGCAAAGAGATGGAAATCAAGATGAAAGCTATATGTGAGGGTCGTACGAACAAGGAACTTGTCCTACGGGAAAGCCTCGCTCAGTACAGGGAGGTATTCGAGCAGTCACAACAGAAACTAGGAGTTCTACGAACGGTATGTCCCCAACTGCTACACAACTCTTCGTCATGTCACTCACCTTATCAACTAGGCATGTCGCGAATTTGTCTTTGCCTCGTAAGACTTAGGCTCGACATTCAGGGCATGTAAACCCTTAGTCGATGCCACACTCACAACTTGGAACTCGTATTCTTTGAAGATGTCTGGGGTTGAGTGACCAACCTTGGAAGTTGACGCCATAGCGAGAACTTACTTGCACCCACGTTGTTTCATTTGTGGGTCGCCAGACTTGTGAAGTTGAGATTCAAACCTGGCTTGGAACCTCTTAGCCGGTGGATCATGCACACGTACGATCTGAATGATGTGATTTGGGTATCGTCAACGATGGCCTCGAAACATGGCGGCGGCATATATATCAAACCACCCCTCATTCGATGGACTTGGCGGCGGGGTTGGCTCAACTGCAACGGTAACCATGTCCCAAAGAGTCACAGTGTTGTAAGCATGGCAATGACGAGTCTACTGAACTCGGCAATAGACAGGCGAGACAGGGAAAGGTTGTGCGTCAACCGCCTGGTTGGGAACGAATGGATGAGGTCTCTTAATGTGGAGGTCCTCGGAGCGGGATAGAACGGGATCGCCAACGGCACAAAGGCATCAGCCCCCGCACGACGACGCGATATCGTAGCCTCGGACTTCAAGAGCGCGGGGCAATGGGATTGATGGATGGATTGAATCCGTCTCTCCTCTGTCTTCCCATTGATGCGTGGGGGAGAGGCTTTCACGAGGCGCCCACGGCGCAGCATTGTTCAACGTGGGGTTATATCAATGGATGACGGGCCACACAGACGCCCAATGATGAAGTTCCTTGGTTTGGTGAAGCGACAAGAAGAGGGGAGGCTTCGTAGCTATCGGCCGTTCGGTGCCTCCACTATGCGAAGCAGAAGTTGCTGTTGGGCGACGATACCGGCATCTAGAAAAGGTGACGACGAAGTAGAGCCGGTAATACTGACGGCATCGTGAGTCCAATCATAGAGAAGGACCTCGACAACGTGACAGTAACACATCAAGGATGATTTCCTTAGATGATGTGTTAGTCAGTACATACTCGAATTCCAGCATCTGACACAACAAATCAAGTTGTTTTGCAAATGAGAGAAAATACGCGAATGCGTCTATTTACGAACTTGGACTCAGCCATCAACAATACGAAGGCTCCGATAATGGCAGTGACTGATTACGTGGGATTGGCTAGGAATCACCTTGCATACATACAACCCGGATACAGACAGAGTTTCGAGCTGCGATACTTGGGTACCTCGGTCAAGCCGGTGAAGACGATGGTGGTGTCCTATCTTTGGGACTTGTTAGGGTTATTCGCGATTGTTTGCAACGGGCGCTCGTGCGGTCACAAGGGAAACGAGTATTGATATGAAGCGATTACACAAATGACCAAGCCAAAGAATGGGCCGTATGAGCAATATTGAAAAAAACGGTACCACGGGAACAGACAGGTGTGCCCACGCCTTGGAAGCGGGTTTTAGGAACACGCCCCCATCGCGATACACAGCACAAGACGGGATGCCACAGCTGCAACACGGGTGGCTTTGGGTTCGTCGGCCTCTACAGGCTTCTAGCCCTACACACTTGAACAAAGGATTCGGGCCAAGGTACAGTACAGTACGTGTCAAATTGGACACACAATAATTTTGGGCAAATTCAAGTTTGATGGCCTGTCTCAGTCCTCGTCTCCAAAGCACCAAGGGCTCACTAACAGCAACCGGACAAGATTAGGGCATGATGGTGGAAATTGGTCCATCGGATCGCTCATGACTTGAGGTTCCAAGGTCCAAGGCCAAGGAGGGACCCCTTACCCCTGTTGTTATTCTTCAACAGGGACCGTTGGTTCCGGGTAAGGGGGTCAAGTCAAAGAAAGGCTTACATATGTACAGCAGAGAGTGAGGACGAAGACAAAGACCAACAAGATGCCTTTATGGCGGATTTATACTAGAGGGTGCCTGCATTATTCTTGCATGGGCCAACTAAATGCAGGTATGCAATTTACGATCTGCATGCTTCCATGGATGTCCCTGCGATGCATGTCATGACGACCACGTTTCGATGAGCAAGAAGATAGGTAATGCTGCGCCGCCGATGACTTTATCCTGAGTTGAGTTGAGTCACCATTCGGATGAATCAATAAGCGACAATTCAACCTGATCCAAGATGGATGGATGGAATGTTGGCATCCTTCATCTGGGTGGCTGATGTTGAATCGCAAACAGCCACAATCAGTGACTAACATCAACAATCAACCCAGGCAACCTTAACTTGTGCTCGTGGCCTAAGGCGTTGGCCAGAAGGGAACCTTGTGATCTCTTACGCGCTAAAGGTGACACCGGCTCAGTAACAAAGCTGCAACTAATTAATTAATGAATCCCCAGACTCTGTGGAAAACTGGGGGCATTTTCACAACTTGGTCCTTGACAGACGGAGAAGCGAGCCCCATTGTGCCGGGAGACCAGAGCCAGCCGTGGATAACACGGGGCCCATCCCATCCCATGGCTGGGTCCTGCTTGAAGCTGGAAAAGCAGGATGACGATTAATGCTGGTGTTAGTTAGTTAGACGCGCCGTCCCGGGATTTTGAGGCCAAATGCCCCGACTCCATCCGTGTCAAGTCTCGAGTAGACTTTGAAGATATCGCACATGATGATATTCTATTTATGTATGTATGTACATATGTACAATATCATGGTGGAGGGAATTATATGCGCCGTAATGCTCCGAATTCCGGAACTGCAGCAAGCCGGAGCCGGGAGTGAGTGCACTGACTGATTGCTTTGCTTTTGTTTGTGATGAGAATTCAGCTTTGTCATTTTTGTCATCCGGAAGTTGACCCGACATTTGGTGCCATGCCCAAACCCTAGTTTCCATCCTCATAAAAACCCACGAAAGGAGATGAACAACACAGAGCCCGAGCCATATCGTGGGCTCTGTGCTGAAGCAAGCTGGAGCTGCTAGGGCTTGAAACGGGTAATTTATTTCGTTTGGCTGGACCGGATCCCTTCCGCTCGCTGTGGCCCCCCCGGATCCTCTTGTTTCCCTAGACTACCAGATGCTTGGAATTAAAAGCGAATGAATAACACAAAAAATTAAAAATGAAATAAAAAAAACAATTTTGACATGGGACCAGGGCATGGAACAAAAGAAGCGTAAATGGAATCAGAGAGAAAAAAAAGGAGAAACCTTGTTGGGTTCCAGGCTGTTTTGTCTACCATGGCTTTGGGTTGCATACCTCAGAAGCAGCGGACTTGCACTTGTAAGTCAAGTCGAGTTCGCCCAAATACTGTACCGCGTGCCTAGAGTTGTCTATCGCATTCCCCCATCACAACCTTATCAGCCCAGCGATAGTTACAGTGCCTTACGGGTAGGTAAGGTAGGTCTACACTAAACAGACCCCCTAATCATCTCCAACAAAAACATGGGGGCAGAAAAAGTCCTATTCCGTTTTGGGACCGTGGTCTGTGTAATCGAGGTCTGCGATCGAGCTGTGATTTGTCGGTTTTGGTGGTGTGGATGTAGTATGCACGTAGCCAAGACCTGGGCATGCAAATTCACACCACCCACCAAGCACCGCCTTTACCTTACTGTACAAACAGGTGGTTGTGTGAGAATTACCTTCCATCAGGCAGAGAGAGGCACATGGACCTTGCGATAGGTGATAACAGTCAAAGACCAAGCGCAAGTCTAAATACGTACCTGCCTGGGATGGGCGACGCCTACACGGGCACACACCTCAGACTCACTCACCCTGTATAATATACATATCTCGACCTCGCCCTCCCATTCCCCTTCTCTCTTCCTCAACAACAACAAACACCAATAAAGGAAATCTACGATTCGAACAAGAGTCTCTTGTCACAGTCTTGATCATCACGCCAGCTCTGCCCAGGCCAGCCATACGATATATCGCCATCGCTACAGCCATATTTGTGCCCAGCCCGCTCTCCTTACACCCGGCTTCTGAATAGGTACGTACCCTGCCTGGTCTGACGCAGCCTGTGCGTTCGCGGTGACTCGGCCACGAGCATCCACTTCCCATGACCGCAACTCTTCCTTTACCGCTCCCGTTGAGCGAGCAAAAAGGTCCAGAGATTCGCAGTCGCAAATCTTTCTCTCTCATCAAGAACACGTTCGCTGACCGCAGTCTCTCAAAATCAGACTTGCTCGTTCGGAAGCGCGTACTACAAGACCGACAATCGGTAATCATGGCTACCATGGCAGCGGCTGCTCGTGATATCTCCCAGGCCTCCTTGAGCCGAGACAACTTAACTGCTGTAGCGGCTCGGAGTGTCCCTGCGACTGTGACACGATCTCAACAACCCCTTCCTACTCCCCCCAATTCCATCTCTCCCAACCTGCCGCCTCATGGCCTAAAGGCGCAGCTCCAGAAGGCCAAGCTTGAGCCTATCGACTCAGACCTGGACCTTCACGAGTCTTCGGGTCCGCGACGATCCATCTCGCCTGCCCTCGAGGCTTCGGGTGCAATCACCGGCTCTCTCCTCGCCAAATACCACCTGCCAGAGATTCTGCTCAATCATGGTCCCTTGGCCATCAGACACATTATGGGGTACCTGACCACTTCGGTCCCCGGATTCTCTGGAATTCCTCCAACAAAGGCGCGGAGACTGGTCGTGGGAGCTTTGGAGGGTCGGGGAGGAGAAGGAGGCGGAGTGGACGGGGAGGTGGAATTTGAAAAGGTGGGATGGGGCCGATGGGATGCTCGTAAGCGAGGAGAGCCTTCGCGACACCGACAGGGAACACCTCCTTCGTCCTACGGTGCGGGCATCCCCATCAGCAAGAACGGCGGTAGGGGTCAGGACCGACTCAGGCTCAGCACTGCGTCGAGCAATGGAGATTCGGCTCATTACTCTCACGATGACCACGATATTTCCATGATGGAGCATGAAGCCGACAAAATGTCCATGGATGGATCCGGGTCCGCTTCGTGCTCCGAGGCTCCGGATGACGATGTCGTTATGAACGACGACCCTGAGGATGCGACAGACGATGAGGATTGGGCCACCATGGGCGC
Source organism: Fusarium verrucosum (assembly GCA_013623715.1). Classification (NCBI taxonomy): domain Eukaryota; kingdom Fungi; phylum Ascomycota; class Sordariomycetes; order Hypocreales; family Nectriaceae; genus Fusarium; species Fusarium verrucosum. The sequence goes on from JABFFJ010000005.1 coordinate 279,286, forward strand.
TGCTGCTCTTCGAGCCGAGTCCTACCCCAACCAGGCGGCGGCTCAGATGGATCACGGCTTCCGATCCTCTTCTGCATATACACCAGGTGGACTTCGTTCGTTCTCGGCAACCTCTGGCATGGCGCGCACACCTCAAACACTCAACATCGACTTCTCGGCGTTGGCGGGTACCTCTGACGCACAGGAGCGGGAGGCCGTCGAGGCCCTTCTGCAGCTCGGTTCTGTATAATACCTCTCTGCATGCGCGGCGTTTTTGGGGGGCTTTCGGGTTTTCTGAAAGCAATTGATTTGGGGTTGGTTGGCTTAAGGGGAGGCCGTGTCGGCCCACTTCCTCGACCGAGGCGACGACCTCTGGATCATCATCATTATTATCACGATGACACGGCTCTCTCACGTTTTTCTTCGGGCTTTTATCTCTCTTATAATACGGGCTCGGTTTTCGGCGTTTTGGTACTCGGCGGCATCCTGTCTACGAGACAGTTGAATCATCGTCGGCTGTTGAAGGTCAGCACACGGGCAAGATTCCAAAGACTGGGTGTCCCGATATGTTTCGGTGCCCAGAAGTGGAATCTCATGATACCCGGGTCTTATTTCTTTGTATTGAGGGGACACAAGTTGTTGGAGCGCTGCTTCTGTCACTTGATATTCCTGTCGCTCCATGGGGGCTGTTCGATTCTAGCCCCAGGGCGCATACTTGCTTTGGCTCCGAGCGACACGACAACACCCTTGACGGGAAGGGCTGGTCTCCGATGTTGAGTCGTCTCCTTGGGGTATTTGCTTTAATACCCGGTTACCCAAGTTTTGGCTTTGCATCATAACCAAATCCTACCACTTCTTCAACACCACGTGGAGGATGATGACGACGACGACGACGATTATATTATACCATTTGTGGGCAGTTGCTGCCACTGTTTGGACCTTGTTTTGCAACCTTCTCGACTCTTTGTTTAATTAACTTTTTCATGGGCATTTGAGGCGGGGTACGCATCAACATCAATAACAGATAGAGGAGGAAAATGACGGAAAGAGGGGACATGTTGGATGGACCCTTGACACATGGAAGATATGGGATATGATATCATGGCTGGAACCAGATGGGCTCGAATGCTGCATGCTCGCCCTCGTGTCTTTTGTTTGCCGAGGGCACAAAGACTGAAAAAAGGAGTAAAATCATATTGGAGCGAGGGATTAGATAGCTTCCTGATGATTAGTATCTAAAGCCTTGTGAGCTTACCAATGGAAGTTCTGATCTTTCCTTTCCACATGGAGTGTCGATAACATTGAGCGTGTGAATGTTAGTGTTGATGTGAGACCAAAGAGGTTGGTCGGTACAGGCCGCTGGGGAATATGCAGTATGGCGTAAGTCTCGATCGGTTGGGAAACAGAATTGTTGGTGTTGATGTTGAGAAACGGAAGTAAACGGAGCATGTGATGATAGTATGGGTGGGATAAGAGGTCCTAGATAAGGAGCTCGTATTCAGCCGTTGTGTTTATCGATGATATTTCGATTTTGAAATTTTCAAGTTAAACTATATTTGAAAGAGTTTTGCGGCGGAGAAAAAGTGAAGTCATTCGATTTGATACGAAGACGGAGATAATTAATTGCAGGTCACGTGAATGGTCATGTTTTTGATGACCTCGGGATAGTTGATAGCATGGAGATGATTATTGCTTTTTTGTATGCAGTATGATGGTTTGGTCGCTCTCTTAGGAATTGGAATGATTATGATAAAATCGATTAAGTAAATGAGAGTATTAATTGTATTGGGGAGGGGAAGTTATCAACAATATGCAGTCGGTATATATGTTTGATGAGTTGATGGGTTAAGGATTGTTGATGAGATTACCTACCTACCCTAAAGACTTGCATTTTTTGTATGGAAATAATGAATGCGCCAGAGGCCTTATGTTCTCGTAGTTAGGCGCGATATAATGAATGTAATAATTCAATGAAATCTGTAAGCCAGTTTGGTTCCAGAGCTCAGTTGAGTTGTTATCACATTCCTTCAATTAGTGACAATAGTTACTGACAGTATCTTTCCCCTCGATCGCACAGAAAGTAATTATACCAAGATAACAAGAATCGAACCAACGATAGAACACAAGTCAAAGTGCACGTTATTTCCCAACTCTATCTTACTATTGGCATATTCTTGGCTTCACGCACGATGAGGTGACGGCTACGGAGTAAAAGCCCGAAGGATCTTGGCTACAAAGCTTGAGCAGGCTTATCATCACGGGTCAAAAAAGCAGCAACGATGAGACAAGCGCTTGGCTTGCACTGCCACGTTTGTCGTCATCTCCAAGACCTTGGCGCGGAAAGGGGGTGGGATGCTTGGAGTTCTGGGCATTCTCTTGGCTTTGCTTGGCCTGGAGAGATAATGGTATCATGGTGCTTGGCCTGGGGTAATAGCTCGGGGGAAAGGAGAGGATTTTATATGGATGTGTAGAGGAGGAGGGACTTTGGTTGGATAGAAGAGGAACTGGTTCTGTGATGTAGATAATATTTGTGGTGGAGGGTTTTGTAACGGCGCTTAGATTACCTGCTGCCAGATTGGATGACGATGTAAGAAGGGTAGAACCTGTATGTATTCAAGGCTGCATCATGTTTGTCTGGGCGTTTGACTAGAAGTCGCAGACGCATCTTCATCTCCGATCCCCATTACGGCAACGATTTTAGATCCTCGGCGTTCTTGATTGCTCGGCGCGTTTAATGGAACATGTGGTAAACAACGGGGATGCTTATAATTGCGATTAACTATTACTGCCTGCTACGTAGTATTATGTCTGTATACTGTGCTGCAACTTGCCAAAATGAGAGATCTCGGATGTTTCAAAGGCGTGATATCTCGGTCAGAGACACATGTTAATATGGAGTATCAATATCGGGGAGCATTGCCTTTTAGATCCGACCTGCACTTTTCGGTCAGATGGTCAAAATAAACGTGATTAACAGGTTATTATGAACAATGAATAACTTGGGTTCTGTATAGAGGCGAGTGAATATAATCTTACAATACCAGCCTTGCAGACAACACAGTCTCTCCTTATTCTCAAAAGCAAGTATCAAAGTTTAGTGCGATCGATTTAATTTAAGCTAGACAAGCAAGCGGCAGCGAAAAGAAGCATAAACTCCCTCGTGGGCTTGGCTCTTGTAATTCTTGGCTCTTAGCGGGCAAGAAAAAAACCAAGAACAGGACAAGAAAAGGACGTCTTGGCCTAGGGCGACACCAAGATAGGTATTCTTGGCAGCCTTGGCGAATAGCCTGGGCGAAGAAGAGGAGGGCAGAGAGACGCTGACGTTTAGTGGAGAGACAGTCAGTCAGTAATGCAATGTGTGCCATGCACGGAGAAAAAGAGCCTGGAGGGAGGAGATGGAGATGGGCGGAAAGCTTGAGTTTGTGTGGGTGCCCGTCTTGGCTGATGCCATGGACACTTACAGTAATTACATACAGTACAGTACTGTCTTGTGAGAGACGGGGTTGCCCGAGTGAGTTTTTTTTTATTGGATAGGTAGTTAGACACAATTAGTAATGGTATGTATGTATTGTTTCTGCGAGACCTTTTTTGAGTTTCTTATTGTCATTGTCTTTTTAAACTGGCGTGCTTTTGTGTTGGCTATCGGAAGACGTCAATTCCACTTCCGACAACCTGGGAATAACCATTAACCAAACAAAACATGGGCTACCTTATTCCGGGCAGAGTTTGTCAACGGTACAGTACGTAAGTCAGTTACGGGGTATAACAGTTTCCGATAAATCCGGAACTTAACTATCCAATCATAATCTTGGCTGGTGGTCTACTCTTTTTTCCCCTGCTTTATTTAATCTGCATGCAGCGCATTTTATTTGCATGTATGTACAACCAACATATTTCTCGCACGGCATATGTATGTCTTGTCTCTTGGATTTGGCCCCCTCGAGCCAAGCATGGTAGAAGGATGTCAGGTCAGTCCAGGGCCGAATTCCCCCCCATGGCTCAGGTGACGGAAGGACAAAACACTTGACGCAGTAGGTGGCCAGCTTGTGTGAGGCCCAATACGGCCAAGACCAATAGAAGCGACGCGATGAGGGGCAGTGCCCAGAATGCCAAGACTTGGCATCCTTGGCACCGTTCCCTCCGCCTCTGAACTTGGCGTAGCTCTGGGCGAGAGTACTTGCAGAATGCTGCAGCTCAATGTGCGACATCAGGTACTTGTCTCCTGTCAGTACTTGGCCATTTTCGCCAAGAACGCCAAGACTGCCAAGACTTTCCGCTCGTTCTCACCCTCTTGCCCAGAGTTTTGAGTGAATGTAAAGGGAGCACATTCCCCCCGTCGCTCATTTATCAAAGGTGAATTCTCTTTTGAACATCTCATTCATCTATAATCTTGCCTCTATCGATCAATCCTGTTCTTGTTTCTTTTCAACAAGTTTGGATCGATTTTGCACCGAGAGACTTACCCTTGTTGTACTAAACAAGACCCTCTCATTTATTGCCTACTTTGACTAGTCAGTCTCAGTCACTCAGCCATTTAGCCCGGGCTTGATCAGATATTCCCGTCATGTCTCCTCCAGTCCCCGAGCAGAAGCCTCAGCTTCCGCAACAACAGCAACCTCAGCAGCAACAGCAGGCTTCATCAGGAGATTCATCTTCTGGCAGTGCTAGCAATGACTCCAAGTCTGTGACGCCTGCGCCCAGCGCCACATCTAATACTTCCCACGGTAGCAATGCTCCTTCAACATCAAGCGACGACAACCTTATCTGCCGATGGAATGCTTGTAATCAGAAGTTTCCTGCCCCCGAGGCTCTCTACGTAAGAAACAGATGAACCAAGAAAAGGAAAAAAGATCGGAAGTTGACCTCTTACAGGAGCACATCTGTGAGCGCCATGTTGGTCGCAAGAGCACAAACAACCTCAACTTGACCTGCCAGTGGAATTCTTGCCGAACTACCACGGTCAAGCGAGACCACATCACCTCGCACATTCGTGTTCATGTTCCCCTCAAGCCTCACAAGTGTGAGTTCTGCGGCAAGTCTTTCAAGCGTCCCCAGGACTTGAAGAAGCACGTCAAGGTAAGGATATACAGCCCATCTTCCAACAAAAACACACCAAACTCACACGTACCAGACACACGCCGATGACTCTGTGCTTGTTCGCCCATCCCAGGATCCCCAAGGTGGACTCAACTACAGGCCGCAGCCTCCCAAGGGTATGTCCCAACTCGACTCCAGTCCACGGCTGTGGTCCTCCGGTTTTCCTTCTCTCGAGGCTAATCCGCCTCCAGGCCCTTCTAGCTACTATGATCACACTGGTCAGATGCGAACTAACGCAGCTGCCTTTGCTCACCAGGCCGGACATCCTAGCGGTGGTTACTATGCTCCTCAGCCCAGCACCAACTACGGTCTCTACTTCAACCAGCCTCCTATCAACAATGCCCGCACCGAGCACCTTGGATACAGCGCTGCTCCCGGCGGATATGACCGAAAGCGCACCTACGACATGGTTGACGACTTCTTTGGCAATGCCAAGCGTCGCCAGATCGATCCCTCGTCCTATGCCCAGATTGGCCGTTCCTTGATGCCCCTCCACGGCAACCTCTCCATCCCCAACGGTCCCATGGCTGCTACCGAGCAGTACATGCCTCAGCCTGCTCCCGCTCCTGTCCACGCTGGCCCTAGTCCCGGCGCGAACCCCTTGGCCCAGCAATATTACCTTCCCATGCCCAGCGCGCGAACCCAGAAGGATCTCATTCACATCGACAACATACTCGGCCAGATGCAAGACACCATCTATGAGAACGCCAACCACGCTACTGCCGGTGTTCACATTCATCACTCTGAGGGCAGTTTCAACGGTTACCGCAACACTCCTTCGCCCCCTACCACTCACAGGTCGCCTACTGGTATGCATGTGGCGACTGAGGGCTACCAGCCTGTGTCTGCGGCTAGCATGGCCTCGCCTCTGACGGCCATCTCATCTACCGGCACTCCTGCTGTTACACCACCCTCAAGCTCCATGTCCTACACCTCTGGCCACTCACCAAGCCCATCATCCTCTGCCATGTCTCCTCAGTCCCGCCATGGCTCAACTGCCTCGGTCATGTATCCCACTCTTCCCACAAGCCTTCCCGCTGTCAGTCAGGGCTTTGGCCACTCTGCCACAACCACTCTTGGCCCTAGCTTTGACGGCAGTGAGCGTCGCCGCTACTCTGGTGGTATGCTCCAGCGAGCTCGTGGCGGTCCTCTTCCTCTGCCTCACGAGGACAGCAGTGGTGCTTCTACCCCCAAGGCCAGCGAGTCTGCTCTCTCTGTTGGCTCACCCTCTTCAGAGTCTGATGTCAGTGATGCTACCCGTGAGCGCGAGGAGCAGTATGACCGCTGGCTCGAGAACATGCGGGTCATTGAGACTCTCCGCGAGTACGTGCGTGGACGCCTGGAGCGCAAGGAGTTTGTGGATGAGAAGGAGTCTCGACGACCAAGCCACGCTGACGCCATGGACGTTGACCCCAAGAGCCCCCAGGTTCCTCCTCGGGAACTGGGTGCTCAACGTGAGGGACCTTCTCTTTATCCCATCCTTCGCATGCCTGGTGCTTAGGTCAGTCGTTGAGTCAGCTGCCAGTTTGGTTGTACATGTACTATTATCGTCTATTCTTTTCTGTTGCATCAAGGCGATGCAGCTTACGTTCACGCGGTTTAAATGTTGGTATGAAATCTGGACCTTTAGTTCTGGGACGCTGTGTTACTGGGCTTCTCTCAAGAGTAGCTGGGTATGGTTTGTTACTTGATGTGTGGGATTAGGTTGAATGGGCAATGGTGTGAAAGTCCATTTCTTCTTTCTTTTTCGGGTTCTTCTTTTGTCAGCTACTGCTAGACACTCTTTGTGGTCTATCTACGATGGATTATGATGATATAGGGAAAAGGTGGCTCGGTTTTGGTGGTAGTTGGGATTCCGAGTTAGTTATCGTACTATGAACAAGACACAATATCAAAATGTGCTGAACAATTAATTCTTTCGAGATCACGTTGACTTTGACGCATCATCGCTGATGTCATTGTATACGAGACACGTTACTCAATACGAAGTATCGCGTGGGTATCATGTTGATCTTGGAAGAAGAAAGACAGGATGACCCGACTTGGTCAAAGACGCTACACAGGCATAAGCTGACAATGGCAGTGGTACATGCACTCCACGATCAAGTAGAAAATGACGGTTGGACAAGTATTCTCCGAAGATGGATCGTCTTCATTCCAGCGACAGGTCGATCGATCCCTGTAGTAGCGAGTCCCGTGCTGGCTGAAGCAGCGATCTCTTAGATTCGCTGTCGCAGGATGTAGCCAAGGAGGGGGCCATGCGGTGTCGATCACTGTCAGATTGAAAAAGTTTACAGTAAATAAATGAATTAGTTTGTGAATGATGGGTTGTTTCATGGATATAAATTGCTCTGTGGGGAGGTAAGCAAGGCATGATGATGTTTGTACCATGTGGAACAAGGACTGGTATTGGATTTAGGAATTGAGTTGTTTGGCATATAACTAATCAATTGGCAGGTGATGGATTATTTGGCATATATTACGTAGTAAAGAGGATTTAGTATGGATGAATGAAAGTATTAAGCTGGGTTAGTTGGGTATATTCAAGAGTACTACATAGTAAAACGGCTGCTGAAAGTTAATTTGACATGGAACCAAATACAGTCTAGCCTGGTCCGTTCTCCCGCTCTGACTTGTCAAGCACGAGGCTTCAGGCCCTGTATGCATGATGATATCTGAAACAGATCGGGAAATGAGTGACGGCACTTGAGCGAAGGATAGAGAGTATTAACTCTGAACGAGTCGGACAGTTTTGAGTAGATGATTTAAAGATAAAATGTGTATTTTATACTCACTAGTTGGTCCTTTAATCGCTGAGAATAAGGAGGAGGATGAAGGATTTAGTGTAGGTTGGTTCCCCTTTAATCTATTAAATGACTACCTTGTGTTGTACGGAGTACTATGTAAGGGAGTAAAGGATGATTAGGATTGTCAGGCATACCAAGTTCCCTTACTTATAATAAAGTAACACCAAAAGTACCCGTAGGTAATGATCTTCAACATGGAATGAACAGACGGAACCGTTTCATCCGCTGTTTGCTCTGTTGTGTGAAGCATTAGGTTGCTACATTACAAACATATATTTAAGGATCCTTGCTCCTCGTGTAAATTCAATGCTTTATGCCCCCTTCGCCTCGTCGCTTAAGTTGTCCATCCTATTCTGTACCTAGTAATCACCTGCCTGTTTCTTGTTCTCCTTTGTCAACCGTGATTCACAAAGACACTGGTTGTTTTCTTGTTCACTCACACAACCCAAGTTCTCTCATCTAAGTTCTCTCACCTACAACAACTACTCTTCCTCCTCCTACACCTATCAGTTTCACCACCAAAAACACCATCATCATGCGTTTCTTCACCATCGCCCTCTTCACCACCGTCGCCCTCGCCGCGCCAGCCTACGACAAGCCCTCAGAGGCATGCTGCTGCTGCGACATGTCCCAACCCGCCATGGTCTGCAGAAAGGACGTCAAGCCCCAAGACTGCATCTGCGCCGCCGTCATCTGTCCCAAGGACGCCCCGACCGTCTGGCCCGTCTCCACGCCCTCCCTCGCCAAGCGCGACGAACCCCCCAAGCCCACCGGCGAGCCCTGCTGCTGCTGCGACGCCTCCTCCATGGAGATGGTCTGCACCGTTCGTCCCTTTGGAGAAGACGATTCCTGCATGTGTGCCGATGTTATGTGTCCCCCTACCGCGACTACCATGACCGTTTACGCTCCCCCTAAGCCTACGGGTAACTAAAAGGGGGGAGTGGTTTCGAAACTCTTCACTTCTTGATGTTATATTCTTCTACGGGTTTCGATTTGTATAGCAAGGCGCAAAAAGCATGGAGAAGGGCCAGAATGAATACAGTATGGAATATAAAAGTGTCCCATACCTTATCTATACAAGATAAACTGAAACAGTAGCAGACTTCTTTGTACGCCCGTCAGCAGAGTTTATGGTTACTTGAAAAACTCGCGGCGGTGTTTTGAGTGTGTTCGCAGATGTAGTTGTTGAAAATGCAATATCAAGAGGAGGCTACAGCTGGCTTTAGCCTAGTCACTTAATGAGAGAGACTTCAACTTCAAAAAACTACCTTATTTATTAATATCTGTACATAATCTAAACGTCTTGAGATTCGGAAGCCGTTCAACGTCAACGCCAAGGGATGGTATAAGCCACTGCTTACACGCATGCAGCCAATCAAGAGCTCTATACAACAAGACATTTTATGGAAGAGGCAATCGTAGGAATGTAGATGTATTCCATGACGAGCCTGGTAAATGCCACACCAGCCCCCTTCAGTCAGTCTCTCAATCATTACAGTCACCATCACATCAAATATCACAGTCAGTCACTATTGGTACAAATGGTGTTAGGATAAGAAATTATACACTATCGACTACGGATAGATATAGATATAGTTGCTACTCCAAAGTGTTTCATGTGTCATATCCCAAGGCTCAAACCCATGGAAATAATAGTTGTTCTACTTGATGTAGAAGTGTTTTGCTTTGGCCCTTGTTACCCATCAACTGCCAGAGTGATCCAAGGTCTGTCTCTCCTCGGGTCGCATCACTGCCACCCCCTCCACCTCTTTTCCAAACCATTCGTTTATCCCTCTTTTCCTAGGACCTTGGACCATGCATGGCAGCTTGTTCTGACTGTGCAAGTCGTTTAGAGGGAAATGAAATAGGGTATATGCAAAAGTATGATGGTTGAGGGGCGACCACCGATGGGTAGCAATGCGAAAATTAGACCGCAGCATAAACGGGTATATAGTAACGGGTCGTGAAAGTGCCGTTGACTCTCCGGTTGCGATGGCAAGGTCGAGCCATAATAGGCGGGTTATAGTTCGCTAAGTTTTGGTGAGGACTAAAAGTCCCAAAAAATGAAGAATCGTATTCAAAGCTTTGTCGTGACTAGGTCGTCCAGACGGCTCCAAGATGCATCGCCGGCGACGAGGGAAAGAAAAGAGAGGCGTCAAAAGGGAAGCATATCTTTATTGAAATTGAGTACGGTCCTTCTCCTTGAGGCCGCCAATATCATTCATGTCGATCGAGTAGAACTGACCCTTGGCCTCCTTCTCGTAGGCGGGGAGTTGCTCGTCGTTCATGGGCTCCAGACCAACGGCTGAGTTATCACCAACACGGACAACAAGCACACGGCCGCTCTGCTGTCGGCCTTGGTCGTCCTGCTCATCAGGGAAGGTGATGTGAATCTCGGGGACGTTGTCGGGAGAGTAAGGAGGAGAGTTGGGGTTGGCAAGCATGGGGCGCCCATCTTGGTTGATGTACAGGACGCTGGATCTGCCGTTGTGTGTCGTCTCGATGGTTAGGCCGCGGTGGTTGGTGAATTTCTTGCTGTTGCTGTCGTAGTAAGAAGGCAGACCGTCCTCCTCGGAGTGATAGATCTGCTGCTTCTGGCGACGAGCGCGGCGGAAGAGGAAGAGAATGGCAACCAGAATAAGGCCGAGGAAGACGAGACCGAGAAGGCCCAGCATCAGGTTGATCATGTTGTCGTTTTGGCCATCAGAATCGGCAGGCATATCAGTTCGGGGAATGAGGTTGGCGAGAGAAGGCATCGTGAATATAGTTGAGGTTGAATGTTATGTTGATATAGCAACAGATTTTAAGTTTGTGGTAACGATGGTGGTAGCTCCGCGTACAAGAGAACGAATACAAAGGCCGCAACGTCTATCCATCACAATGTTAGCAAGCCATCTATCTCATGACTGTAATGCCATTCGGCGAGAGCGATCGAATCGTGCTGTGGCGGTCGTCATGTCCTTCTGCAACGTAGCCTCCAATAATTACAACCAACCGCCATTCCGTATCATGGCCGGAAGAGCCCATCTAGACTCGACAATCGGCTTGTGTTGGAGGATTGACCAATTCGAAGCCATGGCGATCCCACCAATTCAATGCATGCCATGCATGACGTGTTGCAGAATGACGAACGACGACCCCAGACAGACGATTCGAAAAATAAAGGTGGCAGGTGGAGGGTCAGATGGGACAGAAGAACGTACGCCAGGGAGAGAATATCGCCAATAGTTCGATCTTGAATGTCTGGCGAATATCCGTTCCGAGAAACGAGGTGGTTGGTGATAGGCCTATGTGATAGTGGGTAGCAGTAATAAGGGAGAGAGGGGGGGTTGGAAAGAGAGGACGGAAATCAGCTGAAAGAGTGAAGCTGATGATTCCAAAAATGATGGTATAACTGTACTAGGAGCGAAAAAACGATGCCGGTTGAAGATATTCACAAATAATAAACTTGGCCCGCGAGGATTGGGGTTGGAGAAGAAGAGGGAACATCAGCAGAGGGAGAGGCCGTGTTTTTGGCTCGGAGCCTGTCCTGAGATGGACCTGATCCTGGTCGGTCATCCATTAGGGAAGACAGGGGGGCCGGCCCCGGAAATGAGACTGGGGCCAGGCGCAGGGCCATCTTAGGGGCCGCTAGGCGCTCCAGAGGCTGGACAGCCACTAAGGCCACTGTTTCGTGGGTGCAATTGGCCGCTCGAGTACCCTAGGGCACCTTCACCGCAGGTGGGTTGGTTCGGCCATCCAATGACAACAGTAGTGCAGCCCCGCTTTCATCATCTAATATCGGCTTCTTGAACAGGAGATGCAACCCGTTGGCTCCAGGTTCTTCCTCTTGTTCCTTGTTGAGCAGAATTCTTCATGGAACTTGGCTTTTTCTTAATGCTGGGTTACTCGCCAGGATTCGCTGTCCTTGATCCCCTGTAAGCGCGCGCTTCATTGGTCGAGGCCGTTGAGCTTCCCCTGCCAAGCCGCGACAAAGGCTTGGATGTGCTTTTCCGATCGACCAAGGCAGACAAAACAAAGAATGGGCTCTGTGCGCTGCTCTATTTTACCACGTTTGATACTGTACAAAATGAACAAGGTAAATGTTTCTGCTACTACTGGATTGGACTGAATTCTTTGTGCTCATCTAACGATGCTGAAAAGGGCCTAGAATCCACGCGAGTGTGGCAGCCATGCACCCATCCCATCCCATGCCCTTCGACGCCAATGCAAGGTACGAACGGTTATCACACACAAATGGACAAGCTCAAGCCCCCCCAACGACGTTTGCATGATGGAGTGAAACGCCTCAACCGAATGCGCGTGAATTGACTGTGTCCGGACGTCACATAGCCACTCTTCTTTTGTCTTGTGCTGATTGAATACGGACATGAGCACACGCGTTCGACAATGTGATGCTGCTATTTACAGCAAAAGACAATCGCAAAAAGGTAATCGGCCGAGCGCTTGCTTACAAGCCATATCCATGCTCGGGGAAACGGCCGGGCACGCAATCGACTGTTCCTTGCATTTCGTTTCGTCCTCTCTAACTAGCCCCTCCTCCAGGGTGGCACCAAGCCAATATCTACCAGCGATAATCTGATATGATCAGGAGACATATAGCTCTCCTTTCTCATTTTTCTTACAGAGATTTGACTGGGTCTTGAGTCATTGCTTACACCGTTCTTTGGGGTTTGTTTATTCGGCCAACTAGTCGATGGACAAAACATACCCTGGCTGTTAATGTCACTCATTGTTTGCGACAGGCACATTGTACAGGGTGCTCTGTAAATTTGTTTGTGAAGGGAAAACTGTCGTAGCAAATGGTTGCGTGACTCTACGTAGACATCTCTCTTGTTTATTTGCAGTCTTGCGACAAAGCGCCAGTCGCTCAAACAGCCTCACTTATCTACCATAGCATGTTCGCCATAGTTGTCTATTATTAGATTTCTTCATCTTACAGATAGGTAGTTCCCTGATCATCGTTTTGTTTCTGTTTGGTCCAAGTGCCGCAGACAATATTTGTTTATCTCGCTAGAATCGCTTTCCAAATGTTAGCTATTGATCACATAAGACACTAATACTCCAGGACACTAGAAACAATATGCACTAGAAGGGCACCTCGTGGGTTAAGAATCATTCAACCTAAATGACAAGGCCTCTATACTCCTTTAGCATTGGTGTTTTGTCGCCTGCCATCTGCCGATATAAAACGGACGATCGATGGTATGTTAAAAAGCTCACTTTTTCACCATGGTGATGGGAAATTTGGTCCTCACACTCAACAACGACGCTTTGACGGATTGACACCTTGACTGCATGAAGTCTCTGAGAAGTTTTAGGCTATTTTTTCTTCAACCTCATGCGAAAGTGATTGTTGCTGGGTCAAAGGTGAGCATTATCCAGGCCGGGAATACTGGTGTTATGGAATGGAATGGCGAGGTCAAGCACAGACTAAAAACATATCTGGACCACAACAAACAAAAGAACGGACCATGGCTGACGACAGCTAACCCGCAAAATACTGCGTATAAAGTCAGCACGTCCTCACTCAATTTGGCAAAGTATATCTTGCTACTATGAGTTGGCAAAGACACGTGCGTATATAAACTGCGACTAGGCGAACCATCCGGGTTTTTCGTATTCTACTAAATTCCACAGGGATATGAATATACATATTTCCAAGATGGTATGTTTCAGGCCCAGTCTTGAGCCAGAATTCTCATCCTTGAACTGTTTGTTCTCTAAGTCTCTATATCATGATAATACTTGTCAAGATAAGTTCTAGAAACTTCTGGACTTCTTGATTCACATGCGTGCCAGGAGGCGGTCTCTTCACAGACTGTCCACCATGTGTCGAAGTTAACGTGTTATTGTATTGCAATCTGGCTGACTCATAAACGAAGCTTTTCACGGTGTCATTTAGACAATGGGACTTTCAAAGTGACTTTTCCACCGTAACACGCACTTGTAGTAAGTACATATATCTTCAGAGGGAAGATTTGTTTTTTATTCTACAGCCTTGAGCCTATCTCTTCATCGATAGGTTCACAGGTCGCCCTGGAGATGCTGGCTGATTCCAGTCAGACCCGAGTCAACTTTACAAGAGCTTCCCTGGGACACGGAAATGCTTGATACCTCGTGTCCTCAACTAAACACTGATTTAGATATCTCCCTTGCGTGAGGGGTAATGGGCAATGGGCCTCAGACTTTGTTCTATCGCTCCACATCGATGTCGAACCTGGGGCTGTGCTCGGTGTGATATTCGGCATCCGGCTTGGAGGCCGAGCTGGAGAATCTCGCCCCCATGTTTGAAGTTTACTACCATGTAATGTTGACAGGCGGCTTTCCCCAGATGACGTGCATGGATTAGGTCTCCAGATTCCCGTATCTCGGATACTTTGTGATCTGATTGTTGAGGTGGTGAGGATGAGGGGTATTGTGAGTGATTGTGTCCACGAAGTTTCGATGCTCCAAGAGAGGCGAATATCAACAAAGCAAGTCAGGGGAGAGACTGACCGCTAGAGCATTGTTCTCATCCCTCTAAACCGAAGTAGCAATATTATCCCGAATAGCTATACGAGATTCATGGTTATCTGGCGACTATTGGGTATGGATCAATGATATGGCTCAACTGTAAGTCCTGGTCTCGGTCTCAGCTCTCAAATGTGTATTGCTCCCTGAAAGCCACATACCCTGCGTCCCAGATAGACAGAGCCATGAGTAAGGTGCATTATTCTGGACATGAGATGGCTTGTGAAACCAAAGTTTTGAGTCATACCTACACAAGAAAACAAACAAGACCAACAACCTCTCATGCAAGATCAATCACCAATAAAGATTGATCCTTTTGATATAGAAAGCCTCCAAAGTATCTCTCATCGCTTTCTCCCTTTTTAGGATTTCGTTATGCAGGTGATTGGAAGACTAAGCCGTGTTAGGTTTAGTGTGACGGGCGCGCTGACGATCTCGGTCTAGCCCTCAGGGGCCGCCCGAGCGCCCGTCTTGGCTTGGCAAACCTAGTTGTGAGGCTTGAAGTATGAGGAAATGAGTTGTAGGTTTGTTCAAGACCAATCTTGTCTCTTCTATCCATGGTCATCTGCTCTTGTGTTTGCCACAATCACGCAGATAACAACGGTGACATGGTAATTCGGATGGAGACGGGACAGTTGAATTCGCGGGGAAGAGAGGCATATCTCGAGCTATCTCAGTTCTAGACACGATCCATTTTGAAATCACTTGCATGCATGCAGAGACTCACCTTGTACCACATTCGGGAGATGCGAGGCCTCCTCATTGTACCAGGTAGCGAGGCAACACAGAGATAGTAGACAGCCAAACTCTGAAGCCCTTCTGGAGGTTGCAGCCCGGCCTCTGGTTCAACAATGAACAGAGAAGTTTGACACAACGGTGAGTTGTCGGTCGTGTTATTGATAGTCTGATAGGTGCCTTTACGCCGCCCAGTAGCGTGAAGTTTACTTGAGGGCTTAACTGCCACTCACGAGAAAGCTCACACAGGATACACCGAATCAAGAGAACAATGGCGTCAACTTTGAATGCTGAATGTATGTTGTCTGAGAGACTGGTCTTGTGTCGAGGAGAAACTCCCCTCTGTATACCTTGAACAATAGGCGAATAATGTTTGAGCATGATAGTTGCCGGCTCACTATATAACACCTGTTTCCCTCGCCTTGGCACCCTTCTCCTTTCACCAGACCAGGGAGACTGAAGTACAAAGAGTTAAATACCGACTATCAACCAGGCTGGGTTGATAAAACATCTAAACTTGACCGTACGTACACTAATTTATTATTTCCATCTCATGGTTTAATATCTAGGGTCTCTGTCTCCTCTCATCTACCTCCCTGCTCCACCGGAAGCATTACGATCCTCCCTCCCTGCTCCCAGGACGACCCTGGTCAACGGCCCTCTTTAAGCATATCCCGTCCTCCACTATCTCTGATACAGTACAGTACAGCACACAGCACACAGCAGCACAACGCAGCAAAAGGCGGAGGTAGCCACAGACTATCAGGCAGGCTCCATTGTCTCGCCCATCATTCCTCTGATCGATCTCAAGGCAGCACAAGCAACTCCTCCCTTTGCCAGGAGGAACACCAACACCAGACCAAAAGGCCAAAAGTCCTACCTACCGCCAGTCAGTCAGTCAATCACTTTTTGCTCAGGGCCCGCACATTCCGGTGCGACCTTTTGCCCTTGATTCCATCCACGGGAGGCTACATTTCATGTAAAACCGCCATACGCCCGCTTGCTTTTGAGCTGTCGGTTGCCGCACTTTCTTTGTTCACTTTGACTTGAACTTCGAGTTTGGGTTTACATACGACCTACCTACCTACTTACAAACCTTTTTCTTACCTATTTACTCACCCACCCTGGCAACGTTTTTCTAATATCATACCTTAATCAGCCTTTTTCTTGTCAAAATCTTTGCCGACTCCCTTTTTCAGCTGGGATAAGCTCTCAAATATCGCCACACAAAAGATAATCTGTTTGGGAGAGGGATCTACCTTTTCTCACTCAAACGTTGTCTATATTTCACTTCGTATCTACGACGACAGAGTTCCTATCTATCAACCATCTACCTACCTAATTTTTCTCGTCGTTTTATAATCGCCTCGAGGACGAATCCTGCAGGTATAAATACCTACGTCGCGCACCTGCCCGGACATTTCTGCCTGTCGCCAACCAAGGAAAGACCCCTACAGATCTTTATCGCCCCTTGTATATCTTCTGGGATTCTGCTACTCTGTACATCCATTCCTAAACACTTCAACACAAACAGTTTTCGGATACATACCTACGTACAGCAACCGACATTATCATCACATTTTGTCTATCATTCATCAACATCACTCACTCACATCTAGACACCATGTCTGGCGATATGGGCAAGGTAAGTGAAAATGGCTCCTCAATTGCATCTCCCTCCAATTCCCCCTCCCCTCACTTTCACTCTTCAGCGAGGGAGGGCCCTGGCTTTTTTTAAGGTCCTTGCCCCCAGTCCAGGGAGTGCGACGTCAGAGATGGATGCTCGTGTGTCTCGACTTGTACCAAATGCGTCAGATTCATACTACCTGTAGCTAGCGCACCTCGGGATTCGCTACGCACCCAACATCTGCAACACAAAAAATGGTCTTCCATTACTGCCCCCATACCCATACCCATACCCGGGCATACTCAAAGTCTACCTACCCACCACCCCATACATCCAATGTCAAACCAACCAAGCAAGCCCTGGACAAAGCACACATTATCTATCGCAGCATCAGTATCAACAACAGCATCGCTACCTACTTGAAATATTCTTTGCTCTTCTTCTCATGCTGATCTCCTCGTCTTCTCAATAGCGACGCCAAGCCGCCAACAGCAACATCATGGCTACCGGAACCTACGATCGAGCACCACAACGACAGTCCACACTTGTCGATTCCCTTTCCTCAGGAAACACATTCCACGGTTGGCTTACCGGCCACACAATGGTCCAAAATGGTGTGTACATGTCCTCTGTCCTATCTATCCTCGTTGTCAACATGCTCACATCTGGCCCAGAGAACAGCGAAAGATCCCGCGGGCTCAATGGAGCCGACAGCTCTTCTCCCTGGGCGCAACCTCTCGGATCGCGATCGCCCAGTTCATCACCGAATAGGAGATCGATCGATCGACCCGGCAGGAACGATACAGACTTCAAAAACTTGGGCCTGGCTTCACAGATGTCTCAACTGAACATGTCAAACGGGACCGCCTCCACCTACAATGGTTCGTACCTGAACAACTTTGGCCTGGACCCTCGCTCTGCCTCTGCTCGACAGCCTCGATCCTCGCCGCCCTACCGCCCTGCTCATACTTCGAGTAAATCTCAACAGTCTCAGCAACCATTTCCCCAGTACTTGCAAAACCAGACCGCGAACAACCATGCCTTCAGCCACAACAACAGCCACAGCCTAGATGACTCGTTCAACCATATAGCGAGCACATCTAATGGCAATCGTGCCTTTCAATTCAATCCCAGTTCTCAACCCTGGGGTAATGAGGGTAGCACACAACGGGCCAGCGGTAATAGCCTTGGCAGCAACATCGAGGTGACGGCTGAAATGGCGAACCCTGCAGTCCATGCGATGCACCGAGGATCTATCGACCGCATATCGTCAAACCTTGCAGAGCAAGGAAACACCCAAAGGACTTTCACCCCGACTTGGAGTAACCCAATTAACCCATACCCTTCTCGAGTAGTGGACCAAGGGCGTCGCGTGATGAACCACCCGACCCCATATCATCAGCATCTTGCGGCTTACTACCCTGAGCAGCTGGCGGCGGCATATCCTGGCCAGGCCCAGCTTCCTCTCGGAGCCGAAGCATACGCTCAACGCTTCCATCCGACAGTCAACGCTTCCTACGCCCTGACCAACCATGGATTTGGGGCACCCTACGCTTATCAAGGTCAGAACCATCATCCTCCTCAAAAACAGTACTCCAGCAAATGGCTCGAAGACTTCTGCAAGAAGACCAAGAATAGGAAGTGCGAGCTCAGCGATGCCTATGGCCACATTATCGAGTGCAGTGGAGAACAGGATGCGTCGAGATTCATCCAGGCCAAGCTACCATCAGCAAACAGTGATGAGAAGGATCGAATCTTCAGGGAGATTGGAGACAATGCGCTTCCGCTCATGACGGACATCTATGGAAACTACGTGATCCAGAAGTTGATGGAGCATGGCAACCAGATGCAGAAGAACCGGCTGGTTGAGATAATGACAGGCCGTATGGTTGATTTGTCCCTGAACAAATATGGCTGCCGCGTGGTCCAGAAGGTATGTGCCAATATTGCTTTGCTTATCAAGTCAACAAATGTCTAACTTGTACAGGCCGTGGATGTCTTTCTCGTCGAGCAGAATGTCAGACTTGTTCGGGAGCTGGAAGGGAACCTCGTGGCTGTGATGAAGCACGAGAATGGAAACCATGTCATACAGAAATTCATTTCGATGATGCCTCAGCAACATTTCGGCTTTATCGTTGACGCTTGCGAAAGACACGCCGTGGAACTCTCGCAGGACATGCAAGGTTGCCGGATCATCCAACGACTCTTGGAGAAGTGCCACAGGAGAGAATGCAGAAGGCTTTTGGATGCGCTTCATCCCTCGATGGGGGTACTTGCTGCGGATAACTGGGGCAACTACGTCGTTCAGCATATCATCGAGCACGGGGATGATGCGGACAGGGATCGAATCATTGATGTGGTCATGAGCAAGCTCATCTCTCTCACCAAAGACAAAATCTCATCCAACGTGGTGGAGAAATGCATCGCCCAGGGCTCGGACTTGCAACGGAATCAAATCCGAGAGCGGTTTTGTGCTATTGACGCGAGTGGGAAAGACATGTTGTCTGAGCTGATCAACGATTCGTTTGGAAACTATGTCGTCAGTAAGTGCTCACTATCTCGATTATCACATAGATGGGTGGCATGCTAACACGTCACAGAAAGCTTGGTTTTCCACATGAAGGGCCTGGAGCAAACGGTGCTGAAGCAACAGATCTACCTACACCTTGAACGGATGATGAGTGGCTCGGGTGGTCTGCCCAAGAATCTGGAACCTCTGTGGAAGCTTGTCGAGGACGTGATGCCTGCCAACATGCAGGTTGAGGTTGACTCAGCTGGAGCAACTCCAGTTTTGACGAATGCAACAAACAGTCCTCAAACCGAGGGCCTGGTAAGCGCCAACGGCAGCATCAGTGGGGTACCATCTGGCAACAGCAAGAACCCAGAGGTGACTGTCCAGGTTCACAACGATGAGGCGTAGGCCCACACGCAAGCAATCTTACCTTCACACCCTGTATTACAAATAGATTGGGATGTCTTGGGTTACGAGGCAAACCACACCGCGAGAAGCTTCCGTCGAGGTGAACATACGGTCAGAAGAACAAGGCAGGCACTTGATTTCAGGAATTATGCCATGATGTTGATACAGCGCGGGGCTGTGGAACCAGATTGGATGTCGACTGACCCGGGACATAATATCTTGTTTTTTATCTGGGGAGTCACTGGCTTGGGTTGGGGGAACACCAAAAACAAGCGGGTACGAGCTGACGGCCACAATCAACTGTCTTAAAGGTAAAGGGGGATTAGGAAGGTGTTTTCAACTGGTTTGGTTTGGTTATTGGGGTTATGCTTTGTTTTATTCGGTAATGTTGTTTGTTTCGGGGCTATACACGGAAACAGGAATGGAGGCTGGTGGTCAAGATATGACAGGACGGGTCAAGACAAGACGAAACAGCGTTACATTACAGTCTTTTGGACGGATGGTTGGTCTCTCCTGGGAAAAGAGGAGGGACTTGTGGAATGGAAGGGTTTGTTTTGTTGTTATATACTTATTAGCTTGGTTTGGTAACCTAGTATCTAGGTCAGCGAAACAAACAGAGTTAGCCAAGGTACCTTTTGATGAAGAATGGAAGTGACTTGGTAGTATAAATGAATTGGGAGTGATATTGAAATTGAAGTCAAGATAACCATCCACAGGTAGGTAGCTTAGTAACGACCACGCGGCTATTGACGGTACATACAGTTGTTCAATCGTCAAGCTAAGCTATATTTGGTTAGCAATGACGCCACGGGAGAGGTAGATTAATTACCTATTCTTAGGCAGGTACAGTACGCCGATTGCCGGATCCCCTCCGAGGACCCTTAAGCAAGGTATCCAATTCTAATTGTACACTTCAACATAACCAAAACACAATCAAAACTTCTGTATCCATCCCCTGGGTCCTACTCTCTCTACCTTATGATCGAATTACTCCAACGCGGTAACCATCGCTGATCTTCGACCTCGTCTCAGCTCAACTCCTTTCCGCGGGGTCGGTCACTGCCCGCCATGACGGCCACCGCTCGCTTGACATTCCTGAGTCCGCAGGTGCTGCGTGGAATACGTGTGACGCCCCGTACTGCGGCTGGTTTCGCTAGACATAGAGGCACTTTTGCGCGAAGAAGAGGAAAGGCTGTCGAGCCTCAGCCCTTCAAACCACCTGCTACCATTCCCAAGCTTAATACCTCGCAACCACACCCACTGGCCAGCGAAACCGCCACTCGCCCTGAGCCTGAGAACATTGCGATACAAGAACCAGTACAACCCGCGTCCGACACGTCAGTATCGACAAGTAGCGAGCAACAGCCCAAGGAAAACGATGCACCCAAAGAAGAACAAGCCAGAACAGCTCGGGAAGAGGCTAAACAAAGCGGACCCCTTGAAGCAGTATTGCACATGCAACCTCCAGAAACAACCGAGACGACAGCGAAGACAACGACAACAAGACCGGGTCCAGCCATGTGCCCGCCCCCTTATGTCCACCACTTTGACAGTTACTCGCTCGTGAAGCAATTGCAAGATGGAGGTTATACACAGGAGCAGGCTACAACATCAATGAAGGCGATCCGAACGTTGCTTGCAGAGAATCTCGAAATTGCGCAGTCAACTCTGGTCAGCAAGAGTGACGTGGAAAATGTGAGATCTTGTCCGATAGAGGGGGAAGCAACATTGACTAATGGCCTGCTAGGAAACATATCTCTTTACAGCGGCTTGTTCAGAGTTGAGCACCGAGATTAAAAATAACCGACGCCTCGAGGAAGAACAATTACGGCAACAGCGAACACATTTGCAGCACGAGGTCGATATTTTAGCACAATCGCTCACACAAGAGCTTCACACACTCAATGACAATGTGCGAGGCTCTTTCAACGATCGTAAAATGGCCGTCAGGGAAGAACAGAAAGCCGTGGAGAGCGCTGTAAGGTTTCTTTCCGATATCGGCAAGGTCGGTTGACTGACTGACAGTCTACAGGTTCAGAAAATCAACTACAAGATCAGTATCGTTCTTAGTAGCGATGCCAAATCTGAGATCGAGGCTGTGAGATGGATTCTCATCCGTCGTTCTGTTCTGGGCATTCTCTTCATGGCGGTTCTGACACTTGGTACACTTCGATACGCAACATATGTCAGCCACGAACGACAAAGAGAAGCAGATCGAATTAAGAAAGAGGAGGAAGAGAAGCGAAGAAATGGCGGAAAACAGGATCGCACGACAGATGCTGATGCGATTGCGATTCTGGCCGCCAACTAAACGCGAAGAGAAAGAGAAGCGTGGAGACTACAACAACAGCGTACATGCTAACGAATACTTTTCCTTGGGATTTATAAGCGATACCCTATAGATTTTCTGCTTAAAAAACGACAGCGAGATGTTGCAGGCTGCATCATGGGAACTTGGTGGCGCCTCATGAGCTGATGAGCCTTGGCTATGGTGGGTGAAGGAAACGCATTGTACATACAGACACGGCATACAATTGGCTTTGGTAGCCTTTTTTATAGATGTACATAGATATTCTGAATATTCAAGACCAGACCAACTCTGGATTTATTTTCCTTGTAATTAATATCGCACTCGATAAATTGTAGTCATCCAAGTTGTAGCACGTGTGATAAGAGCTACCCCACGCGCTATCTTATCGCCCGTCGCGTCTCAAGAACCAAACATCTTCAACATTCACCACCACATCATGGCACCTCAACCACACCCCGAACCTCCCACGCAAGCCGAACCGGCCCAAGACACACCCCAAGACCCTCCCGCATCTCCTCCCCTTCCCCAGCGCCACATAGCCGTAGCGCCGGGACCTCGCGCAGCGCGTCTGCAGGAACTCTATGCGCGATCGCTGAAAAAGACACTGGGAAAGATTGGTTGGGATAATGTGGCGGGTTGCTATCCTACGGTTGCAAAGAGGGCTGAGGGGGTGTTGAGACAGGTTCAGGGACAGATGGTTGATAAGTTGGGTGAGAAGTGCGAGGTAATGTGTGTTCTGGTCATGAGTGAGGAGAGGTGCTAATGCGGGTTTGTAGAAAGAGTTTGAGAATATTATGGTCTCGAGACAGGTTGTTCCCAAGATCAATGATCTAGAGAGTCTTATTAGCGATGCCTCCCGCCGACGCGCCGGATCAACGACAGAAGAACCAACACCGTACGGTCTCCTTCTTTGCTACTACAAATTACATGCTAATGTGCATCTAGTCCTCATCTTCTCCCTCCATCAACCATCCTAGCCGCACACCTCACACCATCCCTTACAGCCCACCAGTCCCAGCTCAATGCTCGACTGCAGACGACACAATCGCAAAACGCTCTGCTATACGACGAAGTACGTCGCCAACGAGAGGAGATACGCGCATTGCTTGATGCCCTCGAGGCTGTTGTCGCCGATGTCCAGGGCGCAAATGATGCGCTGCGTCCGGTTGTGGACGATGTTGCTGCTGAGACGAGGCAGGGGATCGCGGCTGTTGATGCTGCTAATGGCAGTGGGCAACAAGGAGCGACACAGTGAATTTGAGGAAAGAGAGTCAAATAGGGGCTACAAAAGACAAATGGTCTATTGTGGTCATGCATAGGTACATATAGCGGATTTGGGAGTCATGGGTGGCCATTTGTGCCAGAGGCGTTAAGATACCAACTTATTCTTGTCTTGTATATTGGCCGGTATTCACGAAGCAATGTTCACACGTAACTAGGTATCTTAGTGAATGAGATATCTTTCAATATGTTTCATTGCAATGGTGTCTATCAGGCAACACTATCCAAACAGACCTGTATAAAACGCAGATATGTAGCACCATGCCATAACCCGGCAGAAAACTGAAATGGGCCCAAGGAATAGCTCACCAACACCCATGCTGTGTAGCCCTCTCAAGCAAAAGTGTGAGGCTCTAAGCAAACAAATAAAGCAGATGCAAACTCCGTTCCATGATCGTAAGCCCCTATCATCATCAGCTGATTCAACCCGCAGCCTTTCATACGCTAGCTATGCAGAGAAACTATGTACAGTCGTAAGAAAGAAAGAGATGTGAGGAGTATAATCCCCAACTTCGTAAGTGATACGATATGATAAGATACAAGAGGTGGTCTAGTTGTATGTGTTATATGAATCTTTGATAGGGGAAGTGCGTGACATGTTGTATGAGATGTGACCGGTCCCGGTGGTGTCGTTCGTAAGAGAATAGTCATCAAGCCGAGTATAGTGATGACGGTGACGATGGTGATGGAGTAGGTAATAGTCGGTGATAACAGGAAGTATCCAGTTGGCCAAGCTCAAATAAGTCTGTTTTCGGTATGAACTGTTCGCCAAGCCCCAAAGTAGTCGATCTCACCGTAGGCTGGCGGGAGGACCCTGACCATTCGGCCTGTCGTCCAATCAACATAGAACTTCTTGCCCTTGCTGATGATATATGGCGTTTTGCGGGGACTTCTGAAGAGCAGGTTGCTGAAACACAGCTTGGCATACAGCAAGTCATGAGCACTCGACCACTGATGTTCTGGTATCCATTTTCCGTCAACCGGGTCAATGCCCATGTTGTTATATGACGTTGTGCTGAGTCGGCGGGCAAGGTCTATCCGTGGTGGGGGCTCTGCCACTTCTTCGTCATCCCCTTCGACCTCGATTTCAGGTTCCAGTCTGGTTTGAGACTCCGGGGCCAGACGTAATGGCGGTACTGATGGACGAGCCTCACTTGTTGTCGCCGAAATTTCCTCAGAGCCTCCCTCAATACCCAACTCTGACAAGTCGATAGCTGTGGCAGTAGGCGATTGGCCGCGAAACCAACGGATTCGTTGTATTCGAGGAATTGACATGTCGCGAGGAAAGTCACGATCTTCCAGAGGGAGAGCAATGTCAATGGCTGCAAACAGACCCTCGAGCCACTTGTTGAACGTACTCAACTCGACACAGCACAACAGAAATTGGTCTGTCTCTGCTCGAACACGGATGGTATATCGCCGTCTGAATTAGGTTAGTAACACGAACTCCAAGCCCCATGCAAAAGCATCATGATAAGATAGCTTACTTCTTATAGTCAGCAGCGATACCGACATCCGCATACAAGAGGCTGTACGTCTTCTCGAGCTTGCCCTTCTTTATCCATGGAGGGTTATCTGGGTCGACTGATGGTCCATCAGCTCGTGTCCTGCTCAAACTCCAAGCCTTCTTGGTTCCATGAATGCTGAGCGCGGTCCCATTCAAACAGACGTAAACGGGATACCATTGGCGATCTTCGGCCCTCTTGATCAAGTTTTCGATTTCGTGTTTTTTATCAAATACACCCTCCAAAGATATTGAGCTCTTATAGTCGGGCAGGTTTTCTTTTCCTGTATCTGGATGAAGCTGAATTTGGCCGCCCCCGCCAGTGTTGAGCTCCTTCCCCTTCAACAAATGATTCTCATGATGGAGGATATTCGACGTTGTCGACGGTGGATCTCGCTCTTTCTGGTACGGAGGCGGCTGCGAGGGTCGGCGAGGGTTCGTCATGACACGCTGGTAGTAGAGGTCCTCCTCCATCGATACACGCCGCCTGATGGGCGGCGATGTAGGAGCGATCGTGGATGATCCATCGTCCTCGGGCGTGACCCTGCGGAGGTCCATTGGAGGGAGACGGGACTTATATGAAATCCGAGAGGGTCCCACCTCCGGCCGATACGGAGCGGACAATGCACACGGGGTGACTCTGTGGTCTGGGGGCGTGAACCTCAACGAGCATTGACCATAGGAGTCTCCATAGAGGACGTTAAACTGACGAGGTTGATCATTCCGACCCGCTCTGAGGTTGTGTGGAGAGAGTTTGAGGAAGAAACTGGAGCGAACCAACAGACGACGTGGGTGAGAGGATCAGATTAGTTAGCATGGATCCATGAAGAGAAGCGTCTGCTGTGGAAGAAGGTCGCACGCAGGGGTCGTAGGTTTGAGGAGAGAATCGTGAATCGAGGGGGTGTGAGTCGAGCTGGAAGACGGGGTTGAGAGGATGCCAGTAGGGCCCGAACCAGGCCTGCCTCCGTCAAGCTTCGATGGGGTATGGAAGAGAAATGGAAATGCGGCGGCTCTTTTGTTCGGGGTGACTAGGATCGATGGTAAGGTAATTGCTGTAAGTCCAGGGCAGACCAGCGCAAAGCGACGTCAGCCGTTTCAACAGGGCCCACGTTGAACCGAGCTTTTGAGGAGGATTCAGTTGAGAGTGGAGTGGAAGCCAAAAGTCGTAGAAAAGGTGAGGGTGTGGGTGAGCGTGGACAAAATCGCCGGCACGGAGTGGCGGCATGAGGCTGCAACACTGGATACTGGCCGCAACAGTAACTTTCTTCTCGTTTGAGAAGAGAGGTTTCTAAAACGAGCAGTGAGGTTAATCAATCACATTGAGGATTGACGCGACAGAGTCTTGATTGGCTTCTGACGTTGGCCGGGTTGTGGGATGTGGATGTGATGCGATCCGCACTTTTGAAGAGCGCATCAAAGTGCATCAGCGTTTAGCGTACTACAATACAATACATGCGCCGGATTTCCGCGCTGACTGCCGATCTCGCCTGTGGTAGTGGATGCTGTAACTCTCAGATTCAGTGCAAGGCCTTTGTTTCGAAAAAGGCTGCTGTTCCTTGTGGGATTGTATATCGAGATGATGAAGAATGAATATGCCGTTGGTTGGTGGTGCCAAGTCCAGTTCAGGGTTCTCCTCTTCTTCCGAGGAAGGCTTGGTAGGTGAGTAGTGAGTGAGATGCCGGGAAAGAGCACCTTGATCGTTGAAAAGGCCCCGGCTCCGGGCAAGCACGACACATGGCATGGCCTGCTTGAAGCTGTGCCTGACTCTGGCCGGACTGAACTGGACTGGACTGCAGCCGCATGTTGCATAGAGGTAAGGTAGTCAAAAGGACCACTTTCCCGTCAAAAGGTCCCGAGCGACTAGGGTAAGGAAGGTAGGGTCTCACAAACTTAGCTAGCATGCACGAGGAAGTTGCAGCACGCACGCGGCCCCACCTTCCCTCGCTAGTCCCGGACGGGGAGGTCACAAAAGGGCGACGGATAAACGGCACCAATTTACTTGCGAGACTGCCAATGGAAATCTAGAAGTATTAACCTTGAATTATGTTTACTTACTGCTATGATAATCACTGACCCTACTTAGCTCAGCCAAGATAATTGACATCTTGGTATCATGGCAATTGCCGTGTCTAACGGCCAAGCAACAAAGCTACAGAGTAAAAAGAGGCGCGATAAAGTTCAAGCCTCTATACGTATCTATGTAGGTAGGCATTCAACGTACATAAGCCACATTCGATATCTCGGCCGGGTCTCGACTTCAATATCCGGAGTTCGTCGCTAAAACACGAGAACCTGCAAGTCATTTCTTCAATGATAGGACGTTATCAAGTCGTACAACAGCCTTTAACTGTCAAGATATTTTCGTCTCATTTTATTAACCCGAGACACAGAAGCGACAATCGGCCAACCAAGAGAGAAAACAGCGGGAAACCTTGTTCAATAACAAAAGTGCCCGTTGCCGTTTCAATGAATTACATACGATCCAGGATGTTTTCTGATTCGTTTATTTCAGACGAACCAGACTCCTGGGAACTGTCTGCAGTAGTATACGTACCTTTTCTCCAGGACAGCTTATACCTCATCTCTCTTTTGGCTCAACAAAGGAACTTTTGATACTAGCATTGGCACCTTTGATAGGGGCCCCTCTCTGTCTGGGGTCAGGTTTTTCTTTGAATACCTAGCAAATAGCCCCACGCTAATATTCTATTATTCATGGTCAGTCGCCATGACACTTCATTCCTTTGAGAGTGAATCATTTTTCACGTTGCATGCGAATTGACTCAATAGATCATCCAGGATCGTCATGCTCGGACTCAAAAGTTCGAGGAATTAATATCAACTCACGGACCGCACTGAAACACCCTCTTCATCAGAATACAGCAGTATAGAAGGTTGAGCAACATTTCCGGACCATCTCCGTTGAAACTATCCGTCTTACTGTCCATTTGGTTCCCAATATGGCGTATTATCAAACACAAAAACAGGGCCGATTGATTATGAGTATTGCTATTTGCACCAACAACTATTGCTATATGAACCAACAATACCTAGCTTTTGGTGTGTCTTCTATGTAAAATGAGGTATTGGTATAGTTACGCGCACTGTGCCCGCACTATATACAAGCTATAATTACCTTCTAATCCCAGTAAGTCTCCTAAAATAGCTACTAAAATAGAAAAAAAGCTATATAAGGTTAGAATAGGGTTAGGGTTAGCTTATAGAGTTAGCTGCAGGTTAGTATTAGGGCTAGGGCTTAGGGTTATGGCTAGAATATGGGTTATTTGGAATATGTACCCTTTCCTAAATAGGCTTAGTTTGTTGGTGTAAGTAGCAATAATTGTTGGTGCAAATAGCAATACTCTTGATTATTTGCTAGTGTTATCCTTCCGAGTTGTGGAAGCCTACGGAGGAGCAAGCATAGTATACATTTGCTTGGTATGACTGAATGTGAGCGTGACTGTCACAATTGATGATCAAGATAATCAAAGCAATCTATCATGTCAATTCATTCCGCAAGTACAGTAACACAGGGTCGAATTGCTTCACGATGATCACGCAAATCGCGGCAATCTTCTTCTGAGAGACCTGCAACATGTTCAGCCTCTGTGCCGATCCCAATTCACCTTGCTTGAAAGTACAGATACTCTCAAAGAAGCTATGTGTGTACACGTCAATCCAGCTTACAGACAGACAAGCTCACTTTGGATGATCCTCTCCCGTCTTGGCTACAACCTCTACTCATAAAACGAAAATGTCATTAACTCAGGCCGCTGTCTCATATATCAATCAAACTAGGTAATCATCAAGCACAGCACAGCATAAGCGACTCTCCCCGGATCTCACGGCACTGAACTTGCATCGCCTAATCGCGAGGCCAGAAATACTCCCTCACATAGTATTGGCTGTTCCTTGATCTACTTTTAGAAGGTAGCAGAATACGCACACGATCATATGCAGCATGTCGAAATATACGTGCAATTAATAGGACACGCCCTGGTTAGCGTCCGACGAATCGACTGGATGAATCGGAGAAAATCGCCATGTCTCTCTTAGCACATGTACTGCAAGCTCACCGTCAAAACACTTACAAACAAATCCTGTTATGCAAGTAACTATTACGCATAGGTATCCTCTCTTTACGCAAAAGTCCCCAACAACTGACTGGCTTGGTTTGTTGTCAATGCTTTCCCCATTACAAAAGAACCTCGGAACATTAACAGCAATTTCTCATACGACGAACCGTTCGACTTTGCTTGATCCACGAGGCTCAACAAGCTTAACATACACCGGATATATGCATCCGTACCCGCACAAACAACAGTCTGCTTCCACAGTAGGTGCAGTACCCCGTTAACCAATATCGAATGTCATCATCGCCAAGGCTCGGCCATGTTGTATCTCCAGTATGTTACTCACTTGGCATGATGGATAGATTTGTAGATGAAAGATTTCATCCTCACTTGCCAAACACTGGAAACCAAAAGGTACTGATGATTACTACTTGCACAGTAAAAGTACAGAACATGGTCCCTCTAGACCACTTCATCCCTGGCCTAGATTCCCTTCCACCTCGCTCAACTTTCACTGCCTCGTCAGTATACCCATCTGGGTACCGCCTCTATCGCCCGTCCGTTCGCTTTTGCAAGAATATACACGGTCATTAGAAAGTAATGATGCCAAACCAAAGCTCCCAGCCTAGGACCTTTCCCCCGTTTTCACTGAAATCCGTAACCTAATCGCCGGCTGAGAGGATCAGATGCAGATGCAGCGCGCAAACCACCGAAACTGAAAAACGAACAATCATGACTCCAAATTCCCAACTCCATCCTTCCTCCAAAAGGGAATACCAAACTCCGCTCCCCTGCCCTTCCTTCACCCCTAACCATCTGCCGAACTTGCTTTCTGCTGTCGTCCCCTTGCCTTGATATTTTGATAGTTAGGTATGCCACATATTAAAAGATGTGATTGCTTCCATTTGAGATCCTGGTCGTCTTTACAAGCTTGACCTGCTTGTGGGCAAATCGCGAGACTGATAATAACGTGCGAGTCTTATCTCTGCCACATTATATATAATAGTCGAAACTGCTTAAGCATTCTGAGTTTGGGCACTGCCGCGGCCGCGAGCAGCACCACCTCGGCCACGGTTCTGGCCAGAAAAGTTACCTCGAGAGCCCTGGCCACCAGATCGGCCACCCTCAGCACCACCGCGGCCACGTCCGGGGACGGGTCCTCGGCCGCCGTAGCTGCTACCACCGTAGGCATTGGCCTTGGGGCGACGGGCCTCAATGACGATGCTCTCGCCGTTGACAGTGTGAGGGTTGCCAGCAGCCGCAGCCTGGTAGCCCTCAGGGGTCTTGAACTCGACAAACGCACAGTTCTATGTCATGTTAGCTTCCTTGTTGAGACCATAGTAGGGCTTTAAACATACCTTCTGGCGGTTAATGTCGAAGTAGGTCAACTCGCCAAAGCCAGCCAAAATGTTCTTGAGGTCGGCGTCCTGAACCTTGTCCGTCACGTACTTAACATATCCAAGAGTGCCCTCCTTCTCAGTGGGAGGGGGTGCAGACACAGACTGAGGTCGGTTCTGTCGCTTGGAGTCGCTGCCGGCGGTTTGCCATCCAGCAGGCTCCTTGGTAGCGGACTCAGTAGCAGGGGCGTTGGCAGCAGCAGAGGGAGCAGCAGCAGGTTGAGACGCAGGGGCAGCAGCAGCCGCAGCGGGAGCGGGAGCACGGCTCTGGGTCACAGGAGGAGTAGGAGTCTTGGGAAGAGGAACAACGGGCCTGGGGAGGGCAGCGGCAGCTCGACTAGCCCAAGTCATAGGCTTGGGAGGACCGGCAGGCTTCTCGGGAGCGGCAGGAGGAGCAGCGACTGGCTTGGTAACGGGTGTAGGGCTAGGGTCCTTGGGCTTCTCGGGCTCCTTGACATCCTCCTCGGCAAGCTCCTTAGCAGCCTCGTCGGCGGTCTCAGCAACAATCTCAGGCTTGGTTTCGGAGTCCTTAGCCTCATCAACCGAAGAATCAGCGTTGCTGCCGTTGAGAGTCACACTGTCCTTAGAAGTGGAAACCTCCTCGAGCTTCTGGTTAATGACTTCGGTGTCGAGGACGGAGGGCTCCTCCTTGGTCTCCTCAACAGACTGGGGGGCCTCAGGTTCAGCAGGGGCAGCGAGCTCCTCAGTGGCGGGGGCAGGCTCCTCGGCAGCCTCTTCGGGAGCACCAGCAGACTCGTCATCGGTCTCCTCATCGATATATCGTAGGATATCGTTCAGGACAAAGTAACCGGAGGGCTGCTGGGCGAGAACGAAGGTCTGAACGAACTTCTTAGGCTCGGCATTCTTGTTTGAGGTCTCGCCGATGACCTGAATGACGATGTTGTCGAACGAAGCTTGGGAGTCAACGTTGGATATTCTGACCTTGCAGTCTTGGAAGTCGAGGGCCTTGATGCGTTCTTGGATATCCTGTTGCTCTGTTAGCAGCTATTCGCAGACTCTTGCTTGTCTTGCCATCTTGACATACCTGTCGGCCAACAGCGACGTTGACGACCTCAGTTTCACGACCGTAGACGAATTGTGAGCGCTTGCTATAGAACAGCTGCAAAATTTGTTAGCATCGAAATCAGGGCACCAACGGGCAGATGTAACATACGTGGAGCTTCTCGGGAGATTTGCTCAGAGTGGTGTAGAATTGTTCCACGAAATACCAGCCAACCTCGTCCTTGGACAAGTTGCTGTTGGCAGCAGCGCCAGTGGTAGCAGAGGCATCGGCGGCGGTGGTAGTAGGAGCTGTTTGTTGTTGGTCGGCAGATTCCTTAAACTGATCTTGTTGGGTAAAGTTACCGTTGGAGGCCATGATGGCTGTGTGTTGTAGTGTGAAAGTTTGAGATGATGAGTGTGGTCCGAAGGAAAAATTAGGTCGGGTGCGCAATGGGCGAGCTCTCCGTGTCGCGGCAACGGGATGAAGAAATGCGTGAAAACGTAAAAGAGGCCGAGCCTGATGTTATGACTTGTAACTAAAGACGAGGATCGTGTTCGGTCGAAACTGAGATGATGGCGTTGAGTTGAATCGAGTCGAATCAAGCAGAATAGGGCAAGCCTGATGACAAAATGGGGTCGTGGGTTCGTGGTTGGAAGGCAAAGAAAAGATGTGAGGGGTGGCAAGGTCGAAGATTCGCAGGGTTCTCGAGAGGAAGGGGACGTCGAAAGAAAGAAGCCTGAGGATAGTGGGGAGAGATAGAGCTTCAATTAGCTAGAGATGGAGAGGAGAGGAGAAGAGAGAGGAGAAGAGTCGAATTGTTTATGGGGCCGGAATTGAGATGAAAGAGATGTTTGGACAATGTGTGATGTGTTTGTGTGGCTGGCCTGGCTCCAGGAAAAGCGCTTCAGAGCTCCAACTTGAAGGTGGTCTGTGCGTCGACAACGGCCTTTCCTGCCTCGTCTTTGTCTTTCATAGCTAGCTGATTCTCGGAACGGGAAGCGTGATAGTTTTCCCGAGACGCCAAGTCTAGAGAATTCAACTGCAAGCATCCGTAGATGACATACGGATACTTACTTATATATTTCACCAACATGAACCGAATAATACAGTTGCTCATGGAGCCTGACTCAATTGGTATCCAATTACACTATCCAGGACATTGCAACTATATCACTAGCCCTTCAGGGATCTTACGTCTGCATCATGTAGCGTCCCAAGATACAACCCTGTCATTGCAGCATTGCACAGAAAATAATTGGTGTGGGATTTGATGTTAAACATCTCTGTGGCTATGCTCAACGTTGCTTTTTTCGTGACAGCCTCATATATCGTTCTTTGGATGGAGTAGTCAGTGACTTTTCCTTGCTCTCTCGTTTGTTACACCTGTTCGTCTAGTCAGTATCCTCAAGTTCAGTTATTTATCATAAATAGAGTTTATTCCAATTATCTTTTAACATGGTACCAGAGAAATGTAGAAGACTATGCTTTCTTAAACAGTTCATCTCACAACCCTTGATATCATGTATCACCGACCACGATCATTGGTGTTGGTAAAGACCTGAGGAAGAACATAATGTCTCTGTTAAAAGATATTTCCTCCAGGCTTAGCATCCCTATTTTACTCTCCATTAACTTCCAACCACGATCAACACTTCATAAAGAGATAATTACCCGATTCGTAGACTCAAGGTGAGTGATTGGACCCCTACCTCGGTGAACGAAAATTGCGGGGTCAACTGATAAGATAAACCCATCCATTCGAAATTTTTATCGCTGAAACTAAAAAAATCCAGTAGACAGCCTTCTAAGCAGGCATTAAGATCAAGCCAATCCAAACCACTTTGCCATTCTTCTCTTCCTTTCTGCATACCCCATAGAACCTCCAGTCAAAAGGCACAAAACCCGCCAAAATGCCCAAGTCGAAACGCTCAAAGATCGTCCACCTCACACAGGTCTCCAAGAAGACGCGCGAGAACAAGGACAAGCTCTTCCAGAACATCCGCGATGCCGTCCCCGAGTACCAGAACTGCTTCGTCTTCAGCGTCGACAACATGCGAAACAACCATCTCAAGGACGTGAGACGTGAGCTCTCCGACTGCCGGTAAAAAACAACAAACCCCCCCCCTCTGAGTCCTCAGCGCAAACTAATTCTGTTACCCAGCCTCTTCTTCGGAAAGACAAAGCTCATGGTAAAGGCCCTCGGCCAGACCCCCGAGGAGGCCATCGCCCCTGGAATTGAGTCCCTCACCCGTTATCTGACCGGCACCGTCGGCTTGATCTTGACCAACCGTCCTGCCGAAGAGATCCTCTCTTACTTTGAGAACCTCGCTCCCGTCGACTTTGCCCGCGCCGGCGCCGTGGCCACCCGCGACTTCTCCATCCCTACCGGTATTGTCTACGCTACCGCCGGTGAGGTCCCCGCCGAGCACGACGTTCCCCTCGAGCACACCATTGAGCCCGAGCTGCGCCGTCTTAATGTCCCTACCCGTATGGTCAAGGGTCGTGTTGTTCTCGGTGACGAGTCTGGTCAGGGCGAGGAGTACGTTGTCTGCAAGGAGGGTGATGTTTTGGATTCGCGACAGACAAGATTGCTCAAGCTTTTTGATGTGTGCTTGAGCGAGTTCAAGGTCAAGGTGTTAGCGTAAGTTTTGGATCCTTTCCCTTGCTCATCGAAACAATACTAACTCGCTCTAGATACTGGAACTCTGCCAGCTCTGAGGTGACAGAGGTCAACCCCAACGCTATGGATGAGAATTAGACGAGCCAAGAGTTAGGCATATAAAACGGTGCTAGACGTTGGGTTTGACATCTTCTGTTTGAATGACTGATACCAGCATGAAATTTTTATGGGATCTCGGCGTTGAGGGCCAGGGGATATATGGAGGGCATCATGTTTTACCAATAGGCCCGCCCAAATGACAATACGTACTTCAAAAACATACATTCACGCGACTTGGTTCTTGCTTTTAATTGTTATTGAACATGAAAACTCCTAAGTGATACATAAGAGTCGGCCTTTTTTGGCCGGCCTAGGCGACATCTCGGGGGTCAGTAGGTCACGGAGTCTTACCCCTTTGCAGCATGTTACGGCCAGTTGAACCACTGTCCTCCGATTTTTGCCCCCAACTCCCGAAAAAGAAGAACAATAGACTACATAAAACGATTACCTGACACATTGCGTAGACCCAACCTCATCAAGATGTACCAGAGAGTGTTACATCAAACAACTGGGTTGGCTGTCATGTCTTGGCGGTTAGATAATGACAACGAAACAAGGAGCTGACGAATCCAATCGGACAAAGGCGTATAGTATAATCCCATATTGCTTGGGCTTTGTTGTCGGTGATAATGGCGTGCTTACCCTTTGGTGGAAAAGGGGTCTGAATTAATGACTGAAAGATGAGATCGACAACCCACCACAAGTCCAGGAGTGAAATTACCGCTTTAGTAACGGCGCAGCTTTCGAGGATCCTCGTAGCCACCGTCGTAGCCACGCTTGCGGCCACCGTCGTCGTCGCGAGGTCTGTCGTAGTCTCGTTCCCCCCTCTCGCGATACCCACCTTCTCGTCGGCCGATGGGTTCCATGTTGCTTCCGGTACGTCGGTTCTCGCGTTCTCCGCCGTATCGACCACCGTCGCGATGGCCGCCGCCGTGTCTGTCGTCATATGAGCGACCGCCGCCTCGCGAATCATACCCACCGGAGCCTCGGTCACCCCTTCGGTCACCACGGTCCCGGTCGCCACGGTCCCGGTCACCATAGCCGCCGCCGTTTCTGCGGTCGAATCCAGGGCCAGACGGGGCGTCGCTGGGCGGGCCTCGGTCACCACCACGGCTGTAGTCTCCGCCGCCGCTTCGGAAACCTCCTCCACGGCCGCCGAACCCTCCTCGGAAGCCACCTCGTCCGCGTCCACCGTCAAAGCCCTTGAAGCCGCCACGGAAACCACCACCGCCGCCGCCAAAGCCACCGGGACCCATGGGACGAGCAGCCATAGCTCTAGTGTAGCCACGGCCTCCGAGACCGCCACCTAGTCGTCGAGGCTTCCAACCCTTGACAGTTCTGCCTCGTTCGACGTCTACCTTGATACGTCGATCCTTGATGCGGATGCCATCACAAGATTCCATAGCCGCTGCTCATGGTCGCGCCGGATGGCGCAGGTGTCAGTCAATCTTACCCTCAATAGTACCTTGTGTGCTGGAGGAATATGACAAAGGAAAAGGAAGAAGCAGAGACGGGCAAGCTTGAGGGCCCTTTGATGTCTCGCTATATACTTCGTGAGAAGGGCAAGCCTGAGGGCCACATCTCAAAAGGTACATCCAGGGAAGAAAACAAATGGCTAGTCAGAGGGAGGGGGGATATATTTACCTCGCATGTCTTTCTCTCGTTCAAAAACGACGAAAGCGTAACCTCGGTGAGGCTTCTTCTTCTTGTTGGGCTTCTCATGAGCGTGGGTGTCAACAACGATTCGAATCTGCGATATGTCAGTCAGTGCCCTCGTAGAAATTTTCTCAAGGTTGCATACGCGTTCGATGGGGCCAAATCGACCGAATTCCTTCTCTAGGTCTCTCTCATCGGCGTCATAGCTGAGACGCGCAACCATCATAGTCTTGAACGCATCGCCACGAACGTTGGGGTCTTCATTTGGCTTGTCTGTATATCATGTTAACGTTTGTGTCGCGATAGAATGAATTGGGTCTTCTGACGATGGTCGGGCGCCTCTTTGAGGAGCTTCTCCAACTTCTCCTTCTTCTCCAGTTTCTTGCGATCGCGAGCTTGCAGCCAACTCTCGGTGGGATTGTAGACATCGGTCTCCTTGTATTTCTGGAGCTCTGGGAGATACTGGGCGACGCCGCTGATGGGAGCTGTCTTGCGGTGTTGGGGCGCATAGTCGGGAGGGTCAATGTATCGCAAGGGTGGTCGCGCCGCGAAGAGCGCAAGCAGGTTAGGGGGGAGCTTGTCGGTCATGGCGCTGTCGAATCGAATGGGCAATAAATGAGTGATGAATCAAGTTGCTAAGCGAAGATGAATGGGCGCGAGTGATGTTGGCGATGAAAAGACAGACGAAAGACCAATGTAGCACCTGGTTTAATTGAAGTTGTCGCGCCCTCGCTCGTTCGTTCGTGGGGGAAATTAATCCTTGAGGCTGACGGGCTGGACTCGAGGGTGCCTAGCGGCTGAGGCTTTCCCACTAGCCGATATTCTACCGTCGTGCGCTAAACCATATTGGGGCACATGCACGAGTTGATTTTCTGGCGATAGCCTCTCAGCACGTCAGTATTTTCTAGAAGTTGTCGGATCATGAGCAACGATTGATACGGCCACACAAAAAATGACTGTCAAGGCGATATCACAAATAGCAAAGGGCCAGGTATATTCATTCCTTCAACCTCTTTGAGGCATGGGCACTGACTTGTATAGAATGGCCTCGGCGCATTTATCCTCCAGTGCAAGAAGTTGGACTTTTACTACTGCGATTGGGCAGGTAGTTCTAGGGGCATGAAGTATGCAAACCAACCCAAGACTCTTTTTTCATCTTTTGAAAATTGTCTAACCTTGCTACAGCGGCTTCATCAAGTCTCTTCTCCCCAAGTTCGCCGCCGCCAACCCCCAAGTCGAATTCTCCATCTCTCCCCGACCCGGAAAGCACCCCGTTGTCGTCGGCCACTACATCAACGGTCGAACCAAGCCAATCTGCGTACGAAACCTATCACCATACGAGATCCTCCAGAAGGCCGAGTTGTTGCGTGATGCCAGCGGAGAGAAGTTGAGGCGTCAAAACCAGGCCGTTACAAGCACCCGACCAAGTGTGCGTGGTGTCTGGTCCCCATACCATGGAAAGGGAATGGTTTTTTAGAAACTGGCTTCACGATTGGGTTATTTTTGTACGTATAGATAGATGTTTGTAACAATTTGGCGGTTACTTGTAGCATTGGGTTGCGAGGAATTTGTACGATTTATAGCAAGACATAAGTTGGGAAGTAGAAACTTGTTTCACATCTACACCGCCGCGTGCCCGCATGCTTAATGACGAACTATTATGAACTATTATGATACTTGGCTTATAGCATTGACCTATGCGTGTTTTATTCACAGAGCACTTGGATCGACAAGATATTCATGGGTATAATATTTTTTGTTTTTATTCATCATCTATCTGCTCATACCAAGGTACCAATCAAACCCTCAATGGGATAAAGCATTCTACTTTTGAATTACTGCATTTACTGCTTAGTAGCGTTGATGATGTCGACGACTGGAGGTTTTTGGTTAGCACGTTTCGAGGTAAGAGCACAAAAGAGAAAGAGAACTTACAAGCAGGCTTGAGAGAAGCACCACCAACGAGGAAACCGTCAATGTCGGGCTGCTTGGAGAGCTCGCCGCAGTTCTTCTCGTTGACACTGCCACCGTAGAGGATGCGGGTCTCATCAGCAACCTTGTCGCTGATGCCACGGAGGAGGTCACGGATGGCCTTGTGGACCTCCTGGGCCTGCTCAGTGGTAGCAACCTTGCCAGTGCCGATGGCCCAGATAGGCTCGTAGGCGATGACAATGTTGGACCAGTCGGAGACCTGGGACTTGAGCGACTCGATCTGGGCAGAGACGAACTCGATGGTCTTGCCAGCCTCGCGGGTCTGGAGGGTCTCGCCGCAGCACCAGATGACGTTGAGGCCGTTCTCGGTGGCGTACTTGGTCTTGGAGGAGATGGTCTCGTCAGACTCGCCGAGGATCTCACGGCGCTCAGAGTGACCAAGGATGACCCAGTTGATCTCGCTGTCCTTGAGCTGGGAGACGGAGATCTCGCCAGTGAAGGCACCGTTGGGCTTGTTGAAGACGTTCTGGGCGGCGACCTCGACGTCCTTGCGGAGAGTCTCGCGGACGAGAGGGAGGTAGAGGGCAGGAGGAGAGACAACGACCTCTAGGAGTATGTTAGCTGACTGCTGTTACAACAAAAATAGTGAGGGGTTCTTGTTGAGCGCGGGGCAGGGGGAGAGAAGAGAAGAATGACGTACCAGCGTTCTTGTCAAGATCAGCCTTGTTGAGGTTGTCGACAATCTCCTTGATGGACGACTTAGAGCCGTTCCTAGTGAAAACAAACGTAAGCTTCTGAATAGCTTCCCAAATGCCTGAGGCCTTTTTGCTTCATGGATGGGAGGGGGAGGGGCAGCATAGCAGTAGCATGAATGCTAAGGTATGGCGGGGTAAAGAAAGACTTACATCTTGAAGTTGCCGCCGACGAAGAACTTGCGAGCCATGATGGGCAATTGGTATGTAATGATGTTGTTAAAAGGAGAGGGTTGTAGGTGTGCAAAATGAGGCAGATGAGGAAGAAAAAGAAGAAGGAATTCAATGGTGTTGAGATGGAGAAAGCTAATAAGTACTCACACGTAAATTGTCGCGTCAGTAAATTTAGTACCTGAGGTAGGTAGCTCAGCTACCTCTACAAGTGGGTAGGTTGTGCTCAGACCAGGTAAAGTCAGGTCATGAAATATCGACAGACAACCAAGACATGGATCAATGGGTTCAGATTTTTATATCGGGGACACGGAGAGGTATAGTTTAATACAAAGAGCCGTACTTTGTTGCATAGTATCTCTTTTGTATGTGAATTTGGTATACAGTCCTTAGATACCTTAGTACATACCTATCTATACCTGTATCAACGCCCATAACTCACTTACAAGACCACGTCAATACACTCAACACACACTCTCTCATACGACAAAACATCGGAGCTTCCCACC
This sequence comes from Fusarium verrucosum, assembly GCA_013623715.1. Classification (NCBI taxonomy): domain Eukaryota; kingdom Fungi; phylum Ascomycota; class Sordariomycetes; order Hypocreales; family Nectriaceae; genus Fusarium; species Fusarium verrucosum. The sequence continues at coordinate 318,269 of JABFFJ010000005.1, forward strand.
ATTCAAAATACTCTGCTCTTCCGTCTCTCTCCTTCATCCACTGGTCCGTAACGTACCTTTCTTCCTATCACACCTCAAAGCAAAAACATTTCTAGATACTTCCCTCAAGTAAATCGTTCCCGCTGATCCAACACCACACCGTCATAGTGGAGGCTTCAGGACCCTAATATCACAAGCCTCCACTAACAACCTACGAGATGTAACTGAAACCACCGAGACCGTGACCGAGCCGACAACATCTCGGAGCCATTAGCCGCAGTTATCGTGCCACAAATCGAAATCGACCTCTTCTCGAGCATCGTCTCTGTAGACGAGGTGAGGTGAGACGACTCTGTTCACCGGGAATGCTTTTACATGCGGAAACGCTGCATTCACTATATCTCCCTTACTCCGGGGAGTCTCACCCTGCTTCTCCCGAACTGCAGCTTGGTTTCACCGCTGATCTTGAGCTGTCTCAGCGTCCGATATCCCATCTACGATCCATCTAGAACGATATCTTGGCCGCTGAAACCACTTGCAAGGGTGCAACTAACCCCCGGCCCCTCCAACAATGCCACTTAGTCAATCGTGTTGTGGATGTCAAGTGTATATCGCTCTTCACAATTTGTCGAACCATTCATGGTCCTCACATGCCGGGCTGATCATGCAATCAGCCGGTATCAAACATTAATCTCACTTTCTCGCGTTCAGATTCTTCTAACAATCAAACTCAATTCAACTCCAAAATCCTAACTGCAGTGATGCCACCAATATCAAAATTCCTCCCAAACAAAATGTCTAATCTGCTACCCTTTCCTGTTGTCAAGGGCCTTCTGTTGTTGTTGTTATCTGTAAAATCTGTATCAATCTCAAATCGGAATGATCAGTCTATATATCTTCTTCCTCTCGACGTCTCCCTTCTTTTCCTTCTCAACTCGACTCTGAGGTCGTTCATCTTCCTCCCGTAACGGGGACTCCGTCATCCTCCTGGCGCAGCATTGGCGCAATCCTTGGGTCGACGTCCGTGGTCCGTGTCCTTGGATTGATGGATTCCGGTTGTAATGCAGTGCATCCGTTCCTTGGGAAATAGTCTACTTGGCGGGACATGTCCCTTTGCCGTAGATCATGCATGGGCATTGTAGCCCGGTCCTTGGACGTTTGGAGATACAGAATTTGTCTCTATGATTAGACGGACTTCTTATCTCGGCTCGTGCACTTGCACATATCAATTTTTGTGTTTTTGGTAGCAGACAAGACTCGCATATCTGGAGGCCATGGTTAGTCTGGTGCATGCATGTCGGTCGATTCAAGAGAAAACTTACAATTCATTTAGCCAGTGCCAACCAGGGTGTTTCCAGCGCTGTTGATAGCATTGAGGTCGGTGGTAAGCTTAACCATGGAGTTGAGGCGGCTCTGCATGGTAACAATGTGTTGAAGGTTCTGGGAATCCTCAGGCTTGACAAGGGTTCGCATGAGGCTCTCCACGGCCTTGCGGTGCTCCATCCACTGGTCAAGAAGGGGCTGGGTCATGTTCTCCTTGGGCTCCGGGGGAGGGGGCATCGACTTGACAGTCGCCTTGCGGCTGTTGGAAGTCTGGGCCTCAACGGTCTCAGTCTTGCGCTTACGTCCCTTGGCAGGTTGAGCAGGTCCAGTTGTAGGTGACCCACTGGAGCTTCCGTGGTCGTTGTGAACACGCTTCATGTGGTCGCGAAGGTTCCACTGGCGGGGGAATCCGTTTCCAGGGACAGCACGCTCACAGCCCTCATAAACACAAAGGAAAGGCTTGTCACCATGGCCATGGAGTCCGTGGGCCTCACGCTCATGGCGGAGGAGGCAAGCAGTCGACGAGAAGCGGGCGCCCTCGCACGACTCAGCCTTGCAGCGGTAGGGCTTCAGGTGGGAGTCCACAAATTTGCTGGACAAGTCAGTATATATCGTCTGGTTGTATCAGTGAAGTGTTCTTACTCGTAGTTGCACTTGAGCTTCTCGGGTCGGTGGTTGCAGCTGGCCTGTCCTTCCCATGGGCAGTGGTAGAGTCCATCATCACAGGGAGAGGCCTTCTTGTACAGGTCGTGGTCCCGGGCGGACTCACCGTCACTGGTCTGTCGTCGTGGGCCAGTGAAAGCCGATGTGGTAGTGGGAAACTCATCCAGTGTGGAAATGGTCTTTCCATTGGCATCCTCAGGGATCAAGGGAATGTTCCGGTCAAGGCTATAGCAGTCGACTTGGTAAGAAACCGGATCAGGTGTCACTGGGCGACTGGACATTACGTACCTTGGTGACTGGCACTGGATCTGAGGAGAAGAGTTGGGGCTCGCGTTGGGGAACCACAAGTCCTCAATGGTGTTGGGGGAAGATGATCGTGAGATGGAGCTAGAAAAGCAGTCCCAGGGGCTAGGAGGAGAGTTCTCGACAAGGGAAACATCAGGGCCGATTTGCATGTGCGAGGGAACAACATGCAGAGGGCTGGCATCGGGGAGGGAAAAGGTGGCATCGCCGTTCAATCCACCGTCAAGGGAGTATCCGGGCCAGTACATCTGGTTCGTGATACCATCGGTAGGGTCCAGAAGGCAAGTATCAATTCCATGAATGGCAGCTCCGTTCTGGGTTCCAGTCTGAAGAGTGGAAGCATTACCTGTGAAGTCCATGTTGGACAGATGTGATGATTGTGATAGCGAAGAACCGCTAGACCTGCTTGAGCTCACCCTGGACATGGCTTGTCCACCTTGGGTCACTGAAGCGGCAGTCCTGGAAGTGGACCAGTTTCCTTGGGAGTGCACCCTGGCTCCTCGGGGCGTAGCATGGCCAGATGTGAAAATGAACTCCTCGGCTTCTCCGGAATGGGCGGATCCATTGTCTGAGAAATCTTGAAAGTTCTGTGGTCCTTCTACTGTCGTGGCCCATGACGAACCTGCCAACAGGTCCGTTGATGGTTCTGTTTGAGAAAAAGAAAAGAGTCCAGAGTTGGCGGCCAATGATGGCTGAAAGCTAAAGTCGCTGGGGAAGGGTCAGTGTGCCGTTCTGCGCAATGTGAAGACAAAAAACAGTAAGGAAAAGAAAAACACAACAAGGCAGCAGCCATTGCTTGAATCAACTTTGAATCTGTTGACCAGGTTAGCTTTATGGACCAGGCTGAGGTAGCTTTAGTTTACAGACCAAGTATGACAGTGTAAGCCATAACCTAATGGTTAGATCTTGCATTCTGTCGAGACTCCTCAGGTCATCCATGGATAATAAAGTTGCCGGGCATATGGGTCGTCAACATAGTAATCAAGTCACTTTGATCGAATCCGGCATTGTACTCCAGTGTTGGGCTGATAGTGGTGTGTCGTCAAGTCCAGGCCTTTAATCTAAGTATTCGCAGAAAATCAAGTTGGTATAGCATCATGCATGGTCGATGTTGGGATTCCAGAGTCGGGTTGAGCAGAGCAATCATGAAGATCCTTGGCATCCATTGTGAATCCGGCAGCAAGAGTTCCTGGAAAAGCAAATTGGTGTCCATGAACGAAAGTCCAGTGCGGCTGCACTAATGCAATCAGATTGGATTGCGAGGCCTTTCAGCCAGCTGCTACCTTGAAGCCTAACACCGCTAAGCGGTACAGAAGGAGCAAAGTCCAGGCGAGAGTGTGTCCATGGGTCGTCTGATATCCGGTCGAAATACAATCCGCACAGAAAGGTCCATTCCAGAAAGTGAGTTCAGATGAAGTCTCCATTGTCCTAGGGTCGAAATTCCTGAAATCCGGAAGAGTAATCCTTTTGGTCCATGAAAAGTCCTGGTTTGACATCCCGGCGAATAGCTGCAGTTTTCAATTTGGAAAACGGGCAATACTCACGAGGCGCATGGCCAGTGTAATAATAATTTTGATTCATGTCCGGATGGACAGATCCAGTGAAGTGAAAATCCGGTGGCTTTCATGTCGAAATCATCCATGGGCATATCAAGGTCCTTTTGATCCGGCAGAAGAGTTCCCGGAAAATGTCCTTGGGGCGGGTGATTGATGTGGTATCCTGGGTTGGTATCCTTGGACAGAGTGAAGCAAGATTGTCGATGTACATGATTTGGCGCGCAACATGATTTAAAAAAGCAAATGCAAGCCTCCCAGGGAAGAGTAAGAAAAACAGTACCTGGACAACGAGTGAACCTCATCGAGGTCAGAGTTCTTGAAAGCGTGCATGGTAGCAGGCTGTGTCACAATAGTAACAGTCATTGTATCCTCGGAATGGAGAGCAAAATTGAGCTCGTGAATCAGCAAAGATCAACGCTGGACGTGATCTTGCAAGTTCAGACCAGTGGCAATTTCTGTCGATGTGTTGGTGTTGTTGCGCGACAGGATGGATCCTTGGGCTGGTTGGGTTGCTTTCAGTTCCTGGTGGAAGATTGAAAACGTTGTTGTGTATAAGAGATAAAGGGAGAAGGTTTGGTAGTCTATGAAGGATGAGACCGAATATGTTTGGTTGGGTAGTAAGAGGCGAGTTGGGCAGGAAAATTGAGGAGCAGAAGGGAGACGTTGGGCTACGAGGGATCCTGCGGGTTTTATTGTTATGGACGCCTGACAAGTTGCCGGGGGTAGGGGTTCCACTGTTGATGGAACTGCCGCAAAACGCGGCCATTTTCTGGTCGCAGGAGTGAGTTGGCGTTTGTGATTTCAAGAGCAGAAACCGGTGTGTTGGATTATTGCAAGGATCAAGAGTGAAGGGATGGGCCAAAGCGACAAGCGACTGGCCAACTTCCCTGATTTAGGATGGGTCAGGGTGGAGGCATCATCCTGGGCCTCTATCCTATCACACGGCATTAGCCAATGAGGGGGAGGCATAACGAGTGTTGAACAACGCATCACTGCAGCTGTGTGAGCGCAAAATGAAGCTCGACGAGGATGTGGTGCCAAAAGATGTGAGGAAACAGGGCCAACGGAGGGGGAAGGATGGGTTGGCCGAGATTGCGTCCAAGTCGTCATCTCGCCTGTCGTGAGAAAGATTACTCAGGGTGATCAACATGAGCATCCCGTCATGCCCTGTCTAGCATGAAAAACCACCTGTGCCGGCGGCTGCAGCAGCCTCTCACCTCTCTCTGTCCATACGTGTTGGCAGGGCTGGCTCCTGGCGATCACATTTCACTTCTGCCTCAAAAGTTTGGAGTCGCGAGTCAACGCACACAACTCTTGGCTGACATTCTCGTCCGTCCGGGTCAGCGTCTGGTCGTGTCTTTGTGGCCCGCTGCGGCCAAGTCAGCAAGAGTGGATTGAGCAGAAGCAACCGTTGCCAACCAGGCCACGTCCTGTGAACTAATATGCAGCAGACGGCACACCGAGCATGCCGCTTATCACCCAGGTGGTCCATCTTGGTCCTGTGATTGCTCAAGTAACAGGCGGGGTAGGTAGGCCTTGCAGAGTGAGGGTCTCGCAGAGGAGCAGGCGGGCTACAGGATGGGCCAGCGAATCGCTTGTGGGATGCATATGACACGCAACTGCGGTCAAGAACGTATGAAGTGCAAATGCAGATGCAGATGCAGATGCAAAATCAGGTGGCCGATGCGCGCGCATTGATGACCGAGGCCGAGTCATAACGTGGCCCAGTCCAAGAGACAGTCTTTGGTGATTGAACGTACATTATCGTTGTGATCACAGGTCATGACTGACCAGCCCGGCCATCGCCGACACGCTTTGATACATACGCAAGTGATAAATCAGTAAAAAGGAAATGAGGTTCAAGCGACAAGAGAAGAGAAAGGAGAAAAGAAACGTTGATGTGTTGTTGATTTTTGATTGATGGATACCTCAACCAATGGTCACACCCGACGAATCGTCTTCCAAATTCGGTTCTAGAAGGAATGGAACCTGAGGGGAAGGGAGAAGACCCCGCTAACCCGCTTCACACAATTCAACTTCAAGATGACAGATCTCGGAATCTACTTTTTCCACCCGCACTTACATCCCGTCTCTTCCACAGCTTCCATTCTTGCGGCATCCCGGTGCCTACGTTTTTCCATTTCCTGAGTGATTTGGTCACAGACCTCAGCTTATCCCTTCGCCGTGGTAAGACTACGCTGTGGGAGAAAGAAGCTCGAGGCTGTACAAAATAACATCATGAATCAAGACTACCGCTAGTATCGCCGGTTTTCTGACCAAATCGTAGTTGTCGAAGACCAATAATCTAATGATATCATGAATTGATAAAGCTGACGAGATATGTTTCTTATTGCCCTTTTAAATAGTAGTAATCCCTGTATTTATGTAGGTAAGTACTGATTAATATCTGAGGGAGTTGAGTATACCCTCAGATGAGTTACGATATGTTCTTTATCAATGTTCAGGGCTTAATAAAGTGCCCTCTATGTACTCATATCACAACCTCATCAACTAGATTAATATCACGTGCCTGTTACAGATACCTTCTTAATCCCCTCTAGACTGGTAAAGCAAAAGGTCGTTCCTGATGAGTCAGATACCGAACTGTACTGTAATGGAGTCTTACCGGGATACCATCAGATCCCAAAAACTGGCAGATAAAATGGATCCAATTCAACGCGGGGTCCTTACCTATCGGCCCCACAAACTTTTCCTATCACTGCCGCTCTTGATATCGAGCGTTTCAACTCCTCTCAACATCATCGGCGTTGACTACTCATGCCCTTGATCTCGAACACCAATTATCGTAATCACGCGTCATATGCTCCATTGGTCCCATCGGTCCCATTGATTTCGTCGGCCTTGAAAACGCAACGAACGAACTCACAAATATTTCAATATGACCGAGAATAAGGCGGACGTCCTGGCAGCCGGCATGCTCTGGGGAAACAAGCATCAGATGCAGTATAATGATCTCGCGGTGCGCAGGTGCGATTGGTCCTCTCATGCATAAGTACAATTCCTCCATTACGACAAGGCTCTTTACAAGGAAGATATCCTTGGATCAGTTGCTTTTCAGGGCCAACAAAAAGGCTAGCATTATCAGTGAAGACGAGTTTCAGGCGATGGAGCGTGGTTTTCTCGAAGCAATGGAAGAATGGAAACAGGGATCCTTCACTGTCATGCTGTTCTACTTATATTTCGAGGCCAACACAACGGCCCAGATTGACACGGCAAACAAGCGTCGCTTAGGAGAGGTCATCGCGGGTAAGCTGTACACAGGCCGCAGCCGCAACGAGCAACTTGTCTATGATATGCGCATGTGGTTAAGCGATCGGATCCGTGAAATCGACTCCCAACTTATTGCGTTCCTCAAGGTTATCGAAACACGTGCCGAATCTAATGAAATATAGGCCTGCCCCCTTACTGACTGACAACCTCAGAGACTACATCATGCCTGAATACACCCACCTTCAGCGAGCTCAGCGAGCTCAGCCAGTCAGATGGGCTCATTGGCTGATGTCACATGTCGCTGCGTCTAAGCAGGATCTCGAGCGGTTGTGCCAATCTTTCGAAGGGGCCAATCTAAGTTCACTTGGTTTTAGCGCTTTGGCCGGCAATCCATTTTGAATCGATCGAGACATAATGGTTTTAACGGAATAACCTTCAACTCCATGAATGCTTCAGCCGAATGCGATTTCCTAATCGATTTCCTGGTCTAGACCTCAATTTTCACTAACCACATCAGCGGGTGGGCTAAAGGCCATATCGTCTACTTAACTGCCGAATTCAGGTTTGTCTGACTGGAGCAGATCCAGGTACTCAAAGCTACATATGTTGGAATAGGGTTTGATAGACTAAGTTGTCAGATATCATGCTAGCCAACTGATAGTAGCTTTGCATCGAGCCCATGTCTAACTTTTAAGTACCTTAGGTTTGTTGAAGTCCTGATCGCAATGTTGGTATTTCTGTAACGACCTAGACAATGAAGCCTGCTCCGTGGGCCATCATTTCATCGTGAGCGATAGGTATGGTTAGTTGATGAGGGCAGATGATCTGACTTTCGCTTTTAGCTAGCTGAACTATAGCGAAGATTTCATGAAGTCGTTGAGCACAGTGTGGACTCAAGGTGAAGGTTAAAGTGATAAAAGCCCGAGCAAGGTGCTGACTAACTCCCTAGGCCATGACACAAGAAAGTCCGAGCTACCACAATTTTGAGTTTGCTTCTGCAACGGAAGCGCCGCCGCCGTTCCGTTCCGTGCCTTCCCTTCCTTCCTGGTTGGGAAAGAAGCTGAAAAGAACAATGGAAGAAGGGAAGGTGAAACGGGACACGGGAAGCGGGCCGTTAGTTACTCCACGTGATGGCTTGAAACTGCAGGTGCCTCAACCTTATTGTTCTCCTGTGGCTTTTCGAGTTTTTTTTGTAAATCCCATATTCTAATTCTCCCTCTGTGCGTAAGGTATTCTAAGAGTATTATTTTCCTATACAACAAACAGAACAGCCAAATCGACCGATCTATCCTAGGACAACCCATCATCTTTTCTTACACCACCTTGTCTACCCTCTCTACTTTCAACCCCTCGATCGAGATGAGGAAGCATGCCCTAGTCCGACTCGTTCAGCTCTATCACTGCTGGACTTGCGCTGCTCTCGCCTGCCGTCTCCCCAGATATCCCCTCATTCCATAATTCCTCCAAGCCCTTTTCTAAGTCGCCGTCTATCCCTCCCACCACCTCAGCCAGCATCGCCCTCGCTGACTGCCAACTCGTGAGTCCCAACTCTTTACTGGCCAGTTTCATCTTTTCGCTGTAAACCCCTCGCCATTTTTCCAGTTGCCTCTCTTCAATTGCGTTATTGGGCCGGCCAGTGAACGCTATAGATGCACCAAATAGAACGCAAAACAACCAGAGTGACTGTGTCCATCCGCTCTTCCAGAGATGCTCTTCGCCAGCATTAACATCGTCTATGAGTTGTTCAAGAAGCCAGTCGATCATGGTAACGTCGAAGTATTTATCGCCCAGCTCGCTGCATAGGTAGAAAAAGGTCGCGATGAAGCTCGTCCGACTGCTTTTGGGGTCGCCGTTCAGAATCCGTGGTACGTATTGGTTCGCGTTGAAACCTCTTGAAATCTCATAGTTGAGGTTGAGATCCCTGGTGTGGTTCTGCCAGAGCCTGGCTGCTGGTGTTTCGAGATCTTCCCACCATCCATATCTTGGGGCTTCGCGTGGCGGTAGTGCTGTGATATCCCATATCGACGCGAATAGGAGAGCCATAAAGGTTGGTTGGTATTCGGGCACATTTACAAGCTGGCCTGCTTTTCCGGTTCGCAGTCCTTCTCCGACCCTATTCAAAATACATCAGCAAAGTTCATGTCAGCACTAGTGTCCCTTCAACACAACTAACATCTTGAGCATCCTTTGGGGCAATGTCGGCACCGGATCAGCCACCCTGTTCCACTCTCTCACGGCAGACTGGATACCCCTCAAATGTCTCGATGAAGCATCTAGCTCCCCTATTGCGCCCTGGATCACGAATCGTCAGTATTGACGTGTCTATTGACACCATGAACCAAGGATGTTCATACCTCTGTCAGTGCAAGTGCAGATATTGCCAACATAGTGTCCCCGCTTTGTGCTAGTCCTGGACTTTGGAGCTGTTCTCTCGCGAATTGATAGGTTGCTGCTTTATGGTACAGGAACGGGATCCTGACCTCGTCCATCGAGCCTGTAACCCATGCCCACTGACAGGCTGAAAGCATGAGGCACATGTGCATATAACCGGGATTCTCGAACGATTTTTGTATTCTAGACAGCTGTCAGTTCAAGTGCCTAACGGGCCAAGACGGTCGGTGATCGGGTTGCTGTACGCTGAAGATTCCAGCTCCCGGGCTACGGGTCTCGAGCCCCAAACTGTGTACTGTGAGACTGAGACAAGGCATTAGCCTTGAAGGGACGGACAATTTTCAGAATGATATGACCTACAATGACGAAGCAGGCGCTTAGAGGGCTCCGGGAGGGCATCGAATGAACCACCAACATAGTTGTTGAGGGCATTGCTCGGCCCAGGGGTTGCAGGCTCGGTAAGTGCTATTTGGGAGTTGAAGTTCACAATAGCAACATTGCTGGATGACGACGGTGAAGGCGAAGATTCATTGGAGGGTAGCGGTTGTTCTGGAGTCGGATATATGCATTCACTCCCTGTCTGAAGGCAATTTGTACTGTGTTGTCATTGTTTGTTAGTCAGACCTTACAAGGCTTACGACTTGACCGACTAGAGCCTCATGCAGAGTTCGTCTATCCCATCCCACGTGCGACACGCGTAGCCTTGCATCAACGAAGGAGAGGAAAACGAGGGGAGGCATCGTTGTTCCACGAGTAATAGTTAAGACCGGGAAGTGTTTTAACATACCAGAGCGGTTTCTGTTCGTCGCATCTCACATGCCTAGCCTTGCAGCGGGTGCATCCGTTTTTGCTTCTGCGATGAAACTTTCTCTTGCGTTCTTTGTCCTTGGGCGGCGCCATGGTGTTGACATTCCTCTGTACAGGGCTATTGCGGTATATATTTGTTTGTTTGTTTGGAACTGATTAAAGACAACAAACATGGTCTACATGCTGCTGCTAAAGGGCTCCGTACCGCGCCAATGGCTCGGGGGCAGTCGAGAGGAAATATTCCTCGGGTCGGGTTGGTTTAGAGGCACGGCTGATACGGTTTCAAGAAGGCAGAGACAGGCAATTCAGAAATTCCTTCGTATTGAGAACCAGCCTTTGCCCGATACAATCCACGCCAGCAGGCGGGATATCCCCAAATAGATTTTAAAGGGAGCAAAGCTCGTTTTCCTAGACGAAGGCTGCAGGGCTTGTGTCCAATCAAGCAGCACTGATCCTCTTAGCCCCATGACTCGCTAGGTCCCCAGTGGCGGGGGGCTTGTTCGCAAAACCCGTACTTGAGGCAGAGGCTTTCGTTTTTTGCCCGGGGGTGATGAGATCAGTGAGGCCATCTTGAGAGAACAGGAGGCCGCTTGGAGATGGAATGAAATGTTTCATCTTGCCAGTGGGTGGACCTGGTTAGACTCTGTGTCCTGGGAAAGGCTGCTTGCTACGTCACGAATGATATGAATGTATGCACGGGGGAGAGATATTTTCAGATTGTAGCCTCATCTGCGACAGGGGCATAGTGATAACGATGTCTCGCTTTGTTTGATGGCAGTTTCGCGGTTAAGAACACGAAGATGTGATATATCTTGGTTAGCAATACGGTGAAATGGCATAGACCGACGCGGAACCCGACTATGCAAACGGTGAGCAAGAGGTGAGTCTCTATACAGCCCGGTGTGCCTCGCTAGCACATCTTCTTTCATGTCTCGTGCCACGAAAAACGGCAAATAGTGAGGTTCTCACGATAGATACCGACGAATCTCTAATTCGGAGTCGGAACGCTAGTCTCTAGGACTAGGAGTGCCGGGTCGGTGTGGGCCGCCTCTCGGAGGTGCCTGTCAGACGGACTCTCGAGCCTGAGTGTTAGTGACATTTTGTGGGGAATTGATGGTTCTGGTCTATTTTGGGGTGGTTTTTTTTCAGATGTCAACAAGGGAGAGTGCATTGACGAACGCCCGGTACCGAGGGAATAGCTCGTGTTCCTTCAGCCATGAAACAAACAAACCACGTGCTAATAAGCGGCGGCGGCGACGCGAGACATTCAGCCCTAGGGGGCAAGAATGTATGTACGACAGGGCAGACAATGACGCACTTTGTCTCCTGGGCAAGTGGTATTATCTCGTGTCCTGAAATTAGGTACCTGAGTTATGCCAAATATGAGAGGTTGGATGGACCTCGTGTTGGAGAAGCTCAGCCAGGGCGCCGTCGAGTCCAGTCCAGTCCAGTCCAGGGTATGGAGGATGGATGGATGCGTGAAACAAATGGCATGTCGTATCCAAGAAAAGATTTGTATGTATGAAACAAAAATCAGTCAGTGATTGGAAGAGACGAGCTGAGCTGAAGTTGGGTTTTGTCAGGGCGAGCTGATGATCATCAAGGGGATGGACCGAGATTATGGCTGAGCTTGTGGTAACGTTGATCCCGCAGTGGGGAGAGGAACGACAAGTGAGACATGATGATGATGAGAAGCATGTATGGATGGATGTAGGAAGAAAGAAAGAAAAAAAGAAGAAAGAATTGCCGGACATGAAAGAAAGAAGGAAAATAGGAATGTTACTCTGTGGCTGAGAAATGTCGGTCGGCGGCATGTCAACTGGTTCGTTCGGTCTCTATCTAAGCCAAACTGTGCCACCTCATCTCCTCCACGTCAATCTTTCATGGGCATATGTAGTTGGGTTCCGCAGATCGGGTCACATGCATTTGCCCATGTCATGTCAATTAATGATCTGGCACCTTTCCAGTGGACAGCCCTGCTTCGGCTAATGGACGATATGGGGAATCGATGGGTGAACAAATGCCGCCTCGGACAAGGCGGTCAATCGTTGACAGATATTTCCTCTCTCTTTCAGCCTCGACGTCTCAATACCCGCACCGATCAAAGACCTTGTGCGTTATCTTGATCCACAGACATTGTCCCGTCCGCCTCGCAATCGTCAAAGCTGACAGCTCGGCCGGTACGGTAACGGTAAACGCGGCGAACCGTCCCGTTGCCAGGTGCCGAGAGATGCCACGAGCTTCAAGGGTCACGGCAGGGCTGGTGCTGCTGGTGGAGTAGCCAACGTTGATGTTGCCGGTTATTTGCATCGGCGTCAGACCATTGTGTCGTCTCGTTGTCCGAATTGAGGGGGACTCTTTGTCTTGTGTGAGATATGGAGAGTACAGAGCGGGTTACCTTGGGAGGAATTCAACAAGAAGAGGATGGTAGTCATGATCATGTAATGAATGATTGTTTGTACAACTTGGTCATGATCACGGCAGTTTGCCAAATGTTGTCAGGCTTTGTTCATGTCGTTCTTGACAGTCAACCATATCCAATCACCAACCGCCCTATTAACGATCAACCCCGAGATTTAGCTAACAGTTCCGCCTCTGAGGGTGGTCGGTCAGGTCTGTCTGCTGGCAACCAACTGATGTGTTGGTTCCATGTAGTACCAAAACCCGAAACCTAACTAAAACCCAAAACCAAAAACCCAACCGCCAGGCACAGCGCCTCTGGCTCCCGTCCCGTGATGGATTGTGGAGGTGGTCAGTGGGCATCAATGGAAGCCCTGTCGGGTGCACTTACATACGCAGGACCGACATGCTTTGGTGCCTGACCTCTACCTTTTAGCTAGTCCTTGACTTTTGACTTTGACCGCTCCTCGACGGTTCAAGGTGGTGCCCTGTTCATACATACTCACTCACACTTGACATCTCCTGAGGTCAGCGATGCCAGCGCGTCCTTGGGCAACAATGCCTCCGCGCCCAATCTTGATGAAATGATGCCCAGACAGACAGAGACTCAGAAACAATCCAACGCCGAGGCAGTGGAAAGATGGGAGAAGCGGTGCTGCCCCGCGATGCGATGCAATACGATACCATCATGCAGAGTGACTTTTGCTTGCTTTCTGCCTCAACTCACTCTGGGGTAACCCGGCCGGCACTCAGTATGTACAATGCATTCACTCACTCTGATTGATGCTCTCCACTCTCTCCTCGTCTCGGGTTACACAATATCGTCGATTGTTTTTCTGAGAGTTGATTCGGGTCATACAGTTCAAGTACCATGAGTGACATTTCAACGTCTTTTCTCGTCATTAAGCTCGCCCACCCTGGCAGGCTCTAGATCAGAGGCAGGGTTGGCTCGTGGATTTTTTTTTGATGGCGCAAGCAACCAAGCGAAAAAAGTGTCAAGTTGTCTTTTGCCGATATTAACTATTCTAGGTTCAGGTTCAATTTCAGGTTCTATCGCCAACCTCCCAAGCGTGAGAGTGACACCCTCCAAAACACCAAAGGATTGACTCGGGAGGCGAATTCTCTTGCAAATCTTGCCAGAAAAGTAAATGTATTTGGGCCATCATCCCCATCACTTGCTTCACGCCTGGTCCCTGTCACCGTCCACTCCGCTACGCTACACTACAGACAGACAGACAGCACTCACTACTACAATTGACTAGTGAATGGATGGGGCATCATTTTTTTTTCTTCTCTTCCATTCATTGCCCATCCATCTCTCACGACCAGGGTTTCGCTCATGACATGCGTCGTCCCCGTGTCTGTACCTTATCCCTTGCAGCCTCACGGACGAACATAAATCGTCCTTATTCCGAGCTTCAGTCCCTCTCAAATCTGCACTGCACCTCAGCTCCGTTCAGCTCAACCAACAACATACAGCTCTGCTTTCTTGCTTATAGTACGTTACATACATACATACATACAACCAACCGGTGCGCCTCCAAGGATCTTGCACGCACTTTAGCACTACTTTCTTAGTGCTTCTTCACTATTATCCGCGAGGTTTTTTTTTATCCAATCCAGCTGGAGTTGGCCTTTTGGTATCCGTACCTGGACCACATACCATACCACAGACCACAGGACACACAGGTCACACCGCCTACAGCCGCCAGCAGGAAGACCCAGGGAATTTCATCACTCATCTCAGGAAACCCTAGTCATAAATTGTCACCGTGGATGCCCCCGGATAAGAGAGTTGGACCAGACCAGACAGCCCTGCCCTGCCCAGCTCATACCTACATTACCGTACCTACCTACGTACCTTAGTTTGGGAAAAACCAGGATCAACTCACTCACTGCCCAAGTCAAGGGACCCAAAGGACCCATAGTGTACAAGCTGTCTGCTGTCCATCGGTTTACCGGTAGTCTTTCTACTCTACTTTTTTTTTATTTTAATTGGAACCCAAGGCGTGGACGGACGTGTACTAACTAGGCCGTGGACCCGTTTGCTTCTTTTATTAACGCCTGTGGATTTCTCTTTATCAGCCGCAAGTCTCGTCTCGTCAGGTCTTGTCAAAATTAACACCAACCGTTTTCACAATGATGAGCCAGTACAGTATGGCACAACCAGAACATGCCTACAAGACATCTACAATGTCAAACAGTCCTTGGAATCCCACGCGCAAGTGAGTCCTCATTCTTTTCTCTGCTGACCTGACTCTATGGGATCGTGGTTGGCTAATTCACCGGTAGTTCATTTGCCGAATCTTCGGTACATGGCAGCTTCGACAATGGCTTTTACTCATCACAAAGGTTTGTAATCCTCACAACGACACCTCGGAGGACTCGTTGCTAACATTGGCCACTCATAGTCTCAACTACTCAGCCAGCAACTATAACTTAGCTGGCGGTCTACCTATTGGTGCCGGCAGCCATCTGTCGCGACCCGACTCAGCCTATCCTGCTGCTCCCTCATATGGTGCCCGCCCCCAATCAGGTTCATATGGGAAGCCCATTGGACATGGCTCGTACAAGGGAGCAACCTCCCAGTCTTGGGAGAACCATGATCGATACTCACCTACCGACTCGGTGGACGACATCATCGCATCGCCCAACCTGTCCGACTACTCTTTGGAGAATGGCATGAGCAGCTCTGCTCCGGGAGCCAAGTCGAAATCAGCCGGCAAAGGCCGATCACAAAGACGGCCATCGAACCGCGACGAATTCGACGGTCCTCATCAGTTCTTGCAGCGACCACCTCCAGATGTCATTGCCATGCAGGAGCGAGAGCTTCCCCATCTGCCGACGAACCTTCACGTCCAGGAGCAGGACAGTGTCTTGAGCCAGGTGAATGACCGACTTTCGCAATGCGCTTACGATTTTGTTGCCAAGTACCAGTTTCCTATCCCTCTGACACAGGACATGAGGCCTGTTGAGCGACCACAAGATCGAGAGTGGACCGAGTGGGTTTATCTCCTCAAGCGTCTCGCGACGAAGCGACGCATCCCAGCGCGAGTGCTCTACAACGGACAGATTAAGCAGTTTGTCACCATCCTCGAGAACTCGCTCGAGATGAGACACGCTGCCAAGCACCAGAGTCGCCCTCTCAAGGACGACCGCAACATCCTTCAGCTGATCTCGGCCGGCATTCAGGTGGCCAAGATCCTGAAGGATGCGTCGGCTATGGACTACCTAGACCGACTATACGTTTCTACAGACAAGCAGATTCAGGATCGTGCCGCAGCGCGGTACAGAGCCTAGGGAATCCAAGCTTGACCACCCACGGGTCTCAAAGCGACTCTAATGATATACGTTTATATGCTCTCCCAGAACAGACAGGAGACACGATGCCGGCGACGAAAACGGCACGAATCAGAAACAGGGATGTGGCCCGAGCAAAAGGGATTATAAAGTTAGGGGCCACAAGCACAATTTGACATTGTGAACGATAATGTTTATCATATACGGGCGATACGATACTCCAAACCTGGGGGGGGTCTTTGGGGCCGGCGTGCCAGGTTCGCACCACCAGCCCCTCCTCCCCCAGTAACCGTCTTTATGTATGGTTGGGAGGCTATTGTCTAAGCGTGTTGGAGTTTTATTTTGCGGCAACATTTGTTATTTCTGATTTTGTGTTTTTCAAGTCAAGTACGAACGAGTCATGTTTCGTGTTTTCTGTTTCTTGCACATGCTTATACTTGTGGTTTTTTTTAACTGGCTTTGAAGAGTAGGGACGGACTCCAATACAGGAAAGACTCGCGATGATGATGAATGAATTCACTATTTGTGTTTTTAATCTATCAACGCTGATTCGAAGAGCTTCATCGTTCGTGCCTGTTCATTTCAATGGTCTCGTCTCGTCTGTTGGTGGCGTTAGGTAACGACTGTGATGGTGGTGGTGTTGGGCATCGGTTGGGTTGGTTGGCAAGGGTCACGATTTGGAGGGGGTCGATGCCGTGACGATGATCTCTCGGGGAACAGGCATCATAACTTTATTCTCCTACTGCTGATCCGCGTTGGGCATCAGGCGGCACGTACTCTTCGGAAGTGGGAATTAGGAAATCTGGCAACGGTGGATGAAGATGGTTTCATAGAAGCGCAAGCATTACGAATACAATATGAGCGAATATGATACGCAGAACATATCATTCTATTCTTGGCCGTTTCACTAAATACTTGGATCCCACCAATGAAGGATATCGTGTTTAGTTGGCTGAGCCTAAATGTTGCAGCTCCCATAGGGTAAGCCTCAATATCAGAACTCAACCTGTGAGATTGGTAGATATCAAGTTCATGTGAATCATCCTAGATCCTTGGGATGTGTATGTATCGTATCGTGTCTGCCTGCGAGGCCACTTGTCATCTGACAATGCCAGCTATTTTATTTGAGGCTCCAATACCCAAACAATGGCTTGAGGCCTTCATGCTGTGATGCACGAAATCGTACACCAATCGGATTGTTACAGACACAGATCGGATAATACTACCGTTGCCGCTATGCGATCTCAGTGACAGCTCGCACCTCTACGATAGACTGCTTGCTTGACCGACCACCTGACACGCAAAGAAGCCCATAAGCAAACAAGGCAAAAAACCATACCCGTTGGCTCGAGCCGGGGGGGGGGCCACTTAGCAAGCTAAGTTAGG